>CATNWA010018869.1:0-136600 GCA_951230385.1 Staurois parvus | reverse complement strand
GGTATGGTTCAGGAGGGGGGGGGGCGCTCGCTCGTCCCCCCCCCCCCTTTCCTGACCTGCCGGGCTGCATGCTCGGATAAAGGTCTGGTATGGATATTGAGGGGGACCCACGCTGTTTTTTTTTTTAAATTTCAGCATGGAGTTCCCCCTTGATATCCATACCAGACCCGAAGGGCTTGGTATGGATGAGAGGGGGGACCCACGCTGTTATTTTTTTTTTTTTTTTTTTATTGCGGACCTTTATTTTTACATTCAGCTTTCAAAATAAATTTTATCTAGACCTTCAAAATAAGTAAAATCATAACAGAAATAATTATAAAGGATAAGAAACAAAAATATAATCACTAAAACGAAGGAAATCTAATTAGATTACATGAAGATATGCTTAATGCTGTTTATTAAACACAGTAGTCGCGACCGAGTGTCGGCTGTCAGAGGAATCCACAATCAGATTCACTATTAGTCAGTGGCTAAAAAGCAAACGCCCATGGCAGAGGACTAAAATGTGTTCTGCACATGCTCAGTTCTATCTGCCAAAGACACTGCACGGGCATCTAGATTTTTACTGTGTCGATTTCCTTGAGAAAAAACGTTTTTTAACACATTCTTAATTTTTTTGGAAATAGCAGATATTGTTTAAAGTGAAGTCCTGATATTTGGCAAAGCAAATTTCTAAGTGAACATGTCTCTACAGTGATTTTTCATGGTGTTAGACGTGCTTCTTAGCAAGTCTGCTTTTGTGAGTCTGATTCCGGGCGTGTGTCTTTTTGTGAATTAGATTGGGCCCTCTGCTTATGGGCTCTGCTCAATAGTGAATTAGGTTGCAGGGTCAAAAATGGAGGGACGCCCATGAAAATTGGGCTTAAGCCCATAAATATGCGCCCACGCCCAATAGTGAATCAGGGCCCTAGGGTCAATGCAGTGTAACTACAATTTGTAATTTCATGTCTGTAAATGGCATATTCCAGTTTGTCTGCATGTTGAGGTTAGTTGGCTTAGTCCTTAGATTGTGCCCTCCCTTTTTCTTCTTCATGTTCCCTCAGTAAGTTACCAGCCTTCATATTGGGCACAAGGTTAGAAGATTATTGTCTCCTTTTACTTCAAATGACTGGTGAATATCCAATGTACTGCATTTTAACAAGTAAACCTATGTTGCATTAAACTACTGTGTCTTAAGGATCCTGGTGTATGTGGTGACATTACATGTTCTAGCTCTGCCTTATGCTTTTTGATGTGATCCATAAGAAAACTCATGTTAGAAATAAGCACTGTCATTTTACTGTGAGTTTTTACTCTGCCATTCAATAAATGTACATTTTGTGGATTTACACTACTGAAAGTGTTTCTTTCTTGTATTTCCTATATGGCACATACATAAGAGGTACCACTGTGATGAGAAGCAGGCAGCTGTGATTCCATTCCTCTGAATCTTTTTATCTCCTGTGCATATACAGTTGCAAGAAAAAGTATGTGAACCCCTTGGGATTACGTGGAGTTTTGCATGAATTGGGCATAAAATGTGCTCTGCACGTCATTTAAGTCACAACAATAGAAGAACACAGTCTGCTGAACATAATACTACACAAACATTAGATGTTGCCATGGTTTAATTGCACATAACATGTGAACATTCACAGTGCAGGGAGGAAAAAGTATGTGAGGCCCTAGCTTAATGACTTCTCCAAGAGCTAATTGGAGCCAGGAGTGAGCCAACCTTGACTCCAATCAGTGTGATGATATTGGATGTGTTGCTAACAGCTGTCCTGCCCTTAAAAAACACACACCTGTTTTGGGTTTACTGGTTTCAAGAAGCACTGTCTGATGTGAACCATGCCTTGCAGAAAAGAGCTCTCAGAAGACCTACGATCAAGAATTTTTGACTTGCATGAAGCTGGAAAGGGTTACAAAAGTATCTCCAAAAGCCTTGATGTTCATGTGTCCACGGTAAGACAGACTGTCTACAAATGGCGAAATTTTAGCACAGTTGCTACTCTCCCTAGGCGTGGTTGTCCTGTAAAAATGACTGCAAGAGCACAGCGCAGAATGCTGCATGATGTAAAGAAGAATCCCAGAGTGTCAGCTAAAGACCTACAGAAATCTCTGGCACATGCTAACATTTTTGATGACACATCTACAATAAGGAAAACATTAAACAAGAATGGAGTACATGGGAGGACACCACGGAGGAAGCCATTGCTGTCCAAAAAGAATATTGCAGCACATTTGAAGTTTGCAAAAGAGCACCTGGATGTTCCACAGCACTACTGGCAAAATATACTGTGGACAGATGAAACCAAGATTGAGTTGCTTGGGAAGAACACACAACACTATGTGTGGAGAAAAAAAGGCACAGCACACCAACATCAAAACCTCATCCCCACTGTAAAACATGGCGGAGGGAGCATCATGGTTTGGGGCTGCTTTGCTGCCTCAGGGCCTGGACGGATTGTTGTCATTGATGGGAAAATGAATTCCAGAGTTTATCAAGACATTTTGCAGGAAAACATACGACCATCTGTCCGCCAACTGAAGCTCCGCAGAGGATGGGTGATGCAACAGGACAATGACCCAAAGCATACAAGTAATTCAACAAAACAATGGCTGCAACAGCACAGAATACGCCTTCTGGAGTGGCTCAGTCAAAGTCCTGACCTCAACCCGATTTAAATGCTGTGGCATGACCTTAAGAAAGCGATTCACACCAAGAATATTGCTACACTGAAACAGTTTTGTGAAGAGGAGTGGTCCAAAATTACTCCAGATCAATGTGCAGGTCTGGTCTGCAACTACAGGAAACGTTTGGTTGAGGTTATTGCTGCCAAAGGAGGGTCAACCAGTTATTAAGTCCAAAGGTTCACATACTTTTTCCTCCCTGCACTGTGAGTGTTTACATGTTATGTGCAATTAAACCATGGCAACATCTAATGTTTGTGTAGTATTATGTTCAGCAGACTGTGTTCTTCTATTGTTGTGACTTAGATGACGTTCAGAGCACATTTTATGCCCAATTCATGCAAGACTCCACGTAATCCCAAGGGGTTCACATACTTTTTCTTGCAACTGTATGAACACTCATATAGGGGACTCATTGCCTTCTTGTAGGAGTGGATTTGTAATACAGGTGGTATGGATTTTCACATTGAGGACCTCTGGTTTGGGTTTGCACTTACAGTATATTGGTTTCTACAGCTTGACATTTGTGGACTGATATTTCTCACAGTTATGTTTCACAGTATTATTTGCACCATGGAATTAACTTTTGTTTGTTTGTTTTTTTTTGATCTTTTATATGGTTATTTTTATGGTATTGTTTACACTTTGTATTTGATTTTGTACCACACATATATGATTTACTATTATATAAATGAAGCTTATGCACATTTAAAGAATTAACATAGCCTTTAAAGGGTATTTAAATATATTGTAGCCATGGTGTATAAATTGTCAATCCACAATTACAGCTGTTACAGTTTTGAAAACACCTCAACCATTTACCCTCCGGAAGATTTACCCCCCTTCATGACCAAGCCATTTTTTGCTGTTTGGCACTGGTCTATTTCAACTGGTAATTGCGTGGTCGCTCAATGCTGCACCCAAACAAAATTTATGTCCTTTTTTTCATACAAATAGAGCTTTCTTTTGGTGGTATTTGATCACCTCTGTGGTTTTATATACAAAAAAGGCCGAACATTTAGACAGCTTTTTGACAGCCTAGCTACATACAGGCCCCCAAAATCAAATGACCACCTCAGTATGTATGAAAGGAGTCACCTGCATACCCAAACAGGGAATGGCTTTGGATGCCCACACAAATTCAAAGTTTGTTTGGAGTGTTGCTACTGTGGGTGTTGATAGATTAATATTGAGAGCTTATATGAAATTAATTACCAAGTGCCAGGGTAAGACTGTATGAATAAAGAGCACCTCGCTCTCTAATGTAATGCCAAAAAATTTAATGTTTGAGGGACTAAGACTTTCTCAAGTGTTTGTGAACAAACTGTACACACAAAATAAAAATTTATATCAAAACAAAACTTTTTTTATTGCAAAAAACATTTTTTATTAAAAACAACATAAAATCAGTCATATTAGACAGATTCCAATATGAACAGTAAAGCCATACCCATGCATTATATATTCATAATTGTTTTATCATAAACATTTTACTTAATATATCAACAGATGTCATGGAATAGATGCAGCAAAGACACATGGGAGGCCTTTTCACAGTTGATCTATTTCTACATGTTTCGAGGCATAGAGCTGCTTCTTCATGAAGTTTGGTTTTGTGTAATGTTCACCAGCACCAAGAAAGTCCAACTCCCTCAAACATTATATTTTTTAACATTGAGAACTAATGTTTTGTTCACTCACTTTGCACTGAAAATGTAGATGTTTACTTGACTTTGCTGGGGGGAATAATTGCAAGAGCCACCTCAGCCATCCCCACCACCACCATCTGGCCTGCTAGATCTTGAATTTACAGTCCCAGGTGGTCTTATCCCTGATCATGACAAATATGAACTATGGCACTATGGAACTATGATGTTTAAAGTCATGATTGTAATCACATCACATAACATTTTTAAAGAAAGAAGGGGTGAAACTTTTTGAATAGGTGCATTATTAATGCATATCTACATAGACACGGGCATTAGACACAATCCTGCATAAATTGTGAGAATAAGATCTAGCTGCTAGTGCACATTTGCTCTGCAAATTCTGAAGATAACATGTTCTTAGCTTTTTTACTGGATTTCCATCAAGATCAGACTGCCAATTGATCTAATATTCAGTATGCTGTTTATAGTTTGAGCATAGATTAATCTGCATTCATGTAATAGGGTCATGTCAAGGCTACTTAAGACTTATCGTGCTGACCTTCATGTAAGAACAACAAATTGTGCGTGGTTTCCCTGTTGATCAATGCAGCAAGAATGCCGCTTACTGATGCTTTTGCTTTGAGGCCAGTGGGAACTTAACATTTGTTTTCTCTCCATCTAAAGATCAAATAGGGATTAGTGTTCAGTCATAATGTGAGTGAAGCATGATGAGTTGGTTACCCATCCAGAAAATGTACTGCCTGCTGCAGCTGACTGCAGAGATATCTTAATTCTCTTACAGTAAAATTGTCAGTAAAGATAGGCATCTATAAGGATATTTTTAACTGAAAAGATATGCAAAATATTATAGTAAGTAAGAACACCAATAGTTTAATCGTTTTATTTTAATTTTTTAATCCTCTTTTTAATGTGCTCTTTCATGTACAATGTCAAACTGTTTTCATGGTTAGAAAAAAGGCCACAACGCTTTCAAGCAGGATTAATTTGTAAATGCATGTAGATGGACTACACTAAATGAATGCTAGTAATATATAGTGGATTGGTGATAAGCCACAGATACAAGAAAAACTATCCGCTAATCTTCACTGTTAGGGAAAACTTTTGGTGGCAAGATATGGCAGAGGTGTTTGCCTGCAGACTCGGCATTCTTGCAAAATTAACTCTAAAATTCAAGATACCACAATCTCATGGTTGTTATATAGTCCACCCCTTACTATTCTCTTTAAGTCCATATTGCTTATTGTGTACACAGATTAACAGGGAGTTGAAAGGGAACAGAAAGGAATAGGCTGCACACTGACAAATAGAGATCTAGTCACTTTTTTATTAATACAGCACCAAAATGTTAAAGTTTACCTTTTGGCAAATATAAAAGGTACATGTCAATTCAACTTGGTAATCATTTATACATCATTAGTTGTATTTTTTAAGTGCAAGCAATGCAAATACCTGAATTTCCTTTAGAAATAGCATCTAACATTCTACTGTACAGTTAGGTACAGCAGAGCTAATGCAGGCCATAGACGGGGAGAAAACCGGACATTTTTTTTTAGAAAAATGAAAAATCAGTCATTCAATCAGCAGACGTTACCACCATTGGTAAAAAAAAGTTGGCTGATTTTCGTCCCGTCTACGGCCGGCAATTAATATAACAGCGGTGTCCCTGCAGAGAGCTCCACTATATTTGACATTCAAAAGAAGAAGAAATAGAATACGAATAATAAGAAGAAAAAGTTGCAACATTGTATCTATTTGTATCCATTTCGGATACAGATGTTTCTATTCGGATACAAAAAGATACAATGTTGCAACCCTTATTCTTTTAAATGTCAAATATCATAGCGGAGCTCTCTGCAGGGACACCGCTAATAGATTTGACATTTCTAAGTATTGCGGTTGCAAACATTGTATCTATTTGTATGGATACAAATAGATACAGATGTTCTTCTTCTTTTTCTTTGGTCACGGCTCATGCACATTTTTTTAATCGAGAAAAAGACCGTCTGATTTGCCCATCATTGCCGTGAAAATCAGCCGATGGGCAAAATCGGCCGTTTTTTTTCCCAACATGAATGATTAAAAAAATGTGTCAAAATCAAGAAAAACAGGCCGACCAATTCAGCCACTAACGATCCGAAAATCGTCCAATTATTTTTTTGGTCAAATTTTCGGCCGTTTTTTTTCCCCGTCTATGGCCTGCATTAGGGAGGGGGTAAAGAAGGGCAGTGCAAAAAGCCAATTAAATGTACTTCAATGCATAGAGTATGCTTATAGGAGGAGAGAACAGAGTGACAGACAGATGAGCTCCTCTGTCTGCCTTTTCTCTTTATTGTGCAGTCAAAGGGTGGGGGATGGGGAGGTAACCTGTAAGTGAAATTGACACTGCAATAGAGAAAGGTCAAGTCCCTTCCCTTGTTAGACAAGGCTATGCTGTGGTCAAGTCTGTGTAAATCTTAAGTCTGGATGGACAAAATACAAATACTTTTGTGTGTATATTATCTGTATATTTAGCTGTTTGCCTGGAGTTTAGCTTTGAAGCTAGTGAAATGTTTTGAAGAAAAACCAATTATAGCATAGGCATCATGCAGCTCCTGCACCATGCATCATGCCACAGCAGTTGTGGGTACAAGTTCACTTTGAAGCATAGCTCTGTGGAATTATATAAGACACCTTTTAGGGCCTGTGCCAGCTGGCTTTGAACTTTTGTTGATGGCATTAGTTTAACATCAGTTTTGGAAGTTTCTGAAATAATTTAGAATTCATTGACAAGTGACTTTGTCCAATTTCTGGCTTGCAATTGATATGTTTCAAGTGGGTTTTGCATTTGCCTTCACTCGTATGGGAATACAAACTCAAACTACACAGGCACTAGACTTATTTCTTCAATTGTTCTGAAATATGTATTATCCCTGCTAGTGTAATTATTTCTGCATAGCTGAATGCTGAAACAGGTTTGCAAAGAGGTGGTTTACCAATTAGATCATAGGCATCTGAGTGAGATTTTGTTATGAATTTACATGTACTTTCAAGTACGTTATGAACATCACCAGTGAGGTGATGTGTACTAATTGTCCAAAAAGCAAACAGAAAGAGGCCAGAGCAGAAACTCTTAGGTTTACTGGTTACTTTACCTTACTAGATTTATGTTACTTTTCCTATTCTGTGCAACCGTATAGTGCAGCAGGGGCAGGTGGACTACAAAAGCATGACATACAGTACCATTTCTGTATGTACAGTATGTTCCCCAACTGGATAATTTTGGCAAATCTATACATTTTTCCCAAATTTAATGGCTCTAGTACAAGTTTACCTTTGGTCACTTTTGGAACTGATGGTCAACCATTCATAAATAAAAAGAAGCTTCCCATACTTTTACATGTTTGTCCAGAATAATAATCCTTTTTGACACTAAGTATTAACCGCTTTATTCATCAATGGTGGCTGTCTCTGTCTATGATGGTAGTTTTTCTTCATGGGATACCTCAAAATATAATATCTTGTAGTACTTGCAGTCATCACTTTTTAAAAGCAAGGGTATAAACTTGGACTGCAGAGTTGGATATCTTTATTTTGAAAAAATATATATACTATTTATTGTAATTTCAAAGACGAAGTCTAGCATTGTATTGTTTGGCTTGCCTCAGTCACCTTAGGCCCAAAGTGTATGTTGTTTTTTATCCTGTGCATCTGGGTATTGCACTGTACAGGCTGAGATCTAGAGGGTGGCAATGAGACCCCCTTTTTCCCAACAATGATCAACAAAGAAGAATGTCCTTTTGATTGACAGCACCTGTTTCCTTCCCTCTAGTGTTAACACAGGTGTGTTTTATCTTTGGTGTGAACACAGGCATGTTCACACCAGAGCTCTGCCTGTGCTGCTGTTCAGTCATCCATGTAAATTCAAAGTCAATTACTTTGTCTAGTTATGTTGACTACTCATCATGATGAACAATGCCATGACAATCCACACCAACTATCTTCCCACATCAGACTCCTATTGAAAATTACACTTAAATGTAAATAGCAGCACTGGAGAACCTTGTTGACATCACTGATCATATAGAGTATAGTTAAAATTATATATGGTCATTGACATCACCCAGTTTCTCTACTGGCTTGTTTATAATATGAAATAGGTTGGTGGGTGGGTAATAACACCACTAAATGAATGACTTCCAGGTGTAGCAGTCAGAGGGTCTGGAAGACAAACTGGCCAAGTTAGTTTGCTCCTCAGTGAATGTTGAACAGCCCGTGTTCAGGTGGAATTCACTTTTGAACCAAACCCAAAGTTTATTCCTCTCTACATGTTCCATCTGCAGACGTTTTGCTTCTCCCTTAAGGCCTAATTAGCCTTTTTAATAAAGGGGATTGCATAACTTTAATGGTAGCTATAGTTATGGGAATAAAGATGGGGTTCTTTGGTGTAAAGATAGGGTTTCTTGGAGCACAATACTTTACTGCCCAGGTTTTCAATGTTCACAAAAGGGCAGCTTTGACTGTGTGACCAATACATGTATGCTGTAAGCATCGAGATTAAAAAAGGCTCAAGCAAAAAAAACTGATAAATGAATGTTACTTCCCTTCCAAATAGTAAATCCTGAAACACTAAGCCTCAACCCTATATATAGTTAACTTAGCAAACAGATAAAAAGGAAGAACTTAAAAGGACTGCTGGATTTCTGAACTGTGAACACAGTGGGTTTAAAAGATTATGTAGCCTAACACACTGCAATATACAGTAATGTAGCACAATATAGCACTGTATAACACTGTATAGCACCTAACAGTGTCAGCTCTCCTTAAATTACTCCAACAAAAAACATCTGCTGGAAACCTGTTCTTGTATATTGGGGAGATTGACTTATCCAAACACCTCCTTATTGGTCTTTCTAATCCATATGACCAAAGGCCACGAAGTGCATTATTGGTAATTGGTCTCTATGGCAGAAAAATTACTCATTAGTTCATGTTACATGTGTGCAGAAATGCTCTCAAGCCCATTTCCATTGTTGCATTGCAGTAACACACATTACACACATCAGCTTTTTGTTATGTGAGGCAGCCTCAGTCAGGGGGCTGGAATGGTTTTGGTGTTGACCCATGCATTTCAAGGAAACCTAAACACAATAAGGGAATGCACATGCATTGCAGCACACCACAATGCATGTTAACACACTACTCATCATGTAGGTGATCTGCATTGCAAAAAAGTCTGGTTTTTTTGGGGACAATTTTGTGTATTGACTTGAATGGACTACCTAAATATAATGCTTGTTAAAAAACAAAAAACAAAGCTACAGGACACCTAGGTATAAATAGTCAGTGAAAGAAGCTTAATTATGTAAATGCTATAGCTATAGCATTTGACTTGCAAAAAATGAAGCAACCCATCACAACCAACCCTCCATAAACTATGTACTGGTCTGATTGACTAATATGGGTTTCTGCATTTATGTGAATTCTACTAATGAACATCTTATCAGTTGTCCTTGGTGTGTTAAACACATCCTTGAAAGTAATTATATCTGTTCAATAACTGAAAACAAATTCATTGTTGGTACTTTCAGAAATCCAGTGAGATTTTACATTTTTTCTTTTGCACTTAAATCTCAAGCAGAATTATCAGTTCTTCCCTGCTGATGTCTGTGGATTACAAAACATCTCTATGTTATGGAGAAGAGGAGAGAGATGTTTGCAGTCCAAATAGAGAGCGAGCAGCCTAAGGTGACAATTCTGCTTCTCCACAGATAGTTCAGTAAGTGAGCATTGTCACCCTAGGACAAAAAGTGTGTTACTGGTAGGATCGCTAAGGAAAATATAGGACAAAAGGCCTGAAAAAAACTTATATAACCACCTCAACTAACAATTGGCAAGCTCCAAAATGTTTGCTCTTAGGTTTACATACACATTAAATTAAGACCAATAATACGATAAGCCATCCATTTGTAAATGCTTGCTTTAAGCAGAACATACAATGCAGTATAAATCATCATATACTGTACAGTGTTGGTTAGCTGCTTTCAATAAATATTGATACGATAAAACTTAGAAGATATTTCCTATTTCTTATAATAAATGGAGGTATAGACTTCTTCACTGGAATAGCTGAGTCGTGGAAGAACCTGACTCAGTAGATCAGAGGTCCCATCTGTCTCCGGGCTATCTTGTTATGGTAGAGGCTGTATTCAATCCCCTTACTAATATCCCCACCTGAGCCATATTATTATAGTCTTCCAGTAACACTTTCAGTCTTTCTTTAGCTAGCCATGCCTGAAAGTGATTCATGATTTGTTGTCAACACTTTAACCCTAATCATTTGTCATCGAGGCTGTTCTTGAACCTGAGTTTCCTTGTGAATTAAAGCTTTGCTTTAAAATCATAACATGCCTTGTATGAAAAAATATAATCAACACTGATGCATAATTTATCTTAATAAAATGCTGAAGAAAATACACATGAATGTGTCATCTGTTATGTTATTTTTAAAGTTTGTTTTATTACATCTTAGCGACAAAGTTTTGATGTTTGCTGATTTAAATGCCAATATCTTTCCAACCCCCAACATTTTAATACATTTTATCACTATGTAACACATAGTGAACTTTAGCTATCTTAACTATGGACAATTTAAAGTGAACCTGAACTCAAAAAGTGAAAATTTAGTATAGGGAACATTTAAAAAAGGTTAATTGAGCCTAAGCAGTACCATGAAAAATTTACCTTTTGTCTTGGTATGTTAATGTATCTAAGCATCCCTGTGCTTACAGATTCATAGACAAACATAAGGCACAGTGGTTGAAGAATATGTAAGCAGTTTCCTTGGAACCCATGGCAGCAATGTAAGATGGAGGGATTTTTTCGAGAAATAAGCAGCAGACAACTGCATATTTGTAAGCATTTGAACTACTTTAGAGGAAGAGATGAGATATACTGTATGTTAGTCTGAAAAAAAAATGTAGTTTATTAATCCACAGTCAAAAGACACAAATATTTCACAAATTTGCTGAACGCATTGTAAGTCCTTTCCTAGGCCACAATGCATTACAGAGAGGCTTGGTAGGTGTTGCTATATTAGATGTAGCTGTGTTAGAGTAAACTTTTCCAGAGCCACAAGTAAGAAAAACAAAACTGATTTGTTGGGCAGTATGTACTCTTTTATAGAGAGATTGGGGTAGAGAGGGAAGAGGGAGGCTCTGAAAAAGTCCTGGAGACGAGCATGGCAGGAGGAAACAAGGAAGCTGATTGGTGATGTAATTAGGGGCAGAGTTATAAATGGCTTTATATGTTATTGTTAATGTTTTTGAATTTTAAGAGAAGGGATGGCAGACATGAACCAGTTGGTAAGGTGGATGAGTCTGGCAACAGCATTCATGATAGACTGAAAAGGGGATAGCCCGCTATTAGGTAGGCCATTGAGGAGGGAGTTAAAATAGTCAAGGTGAGAGATAACAAGGGAGTGAATAAGTTGCTTAGTGGTTTCGGTGGTTGAAAATGGGAGTATCTTGGAGAGTCTTGATTCAGAGAATGAAGATGGAAACATTTTACAGTTTTGCACCACAGCTATTAGGCCTTGTTTCACAAGTCACAATTTCTTAGGGATTGAGCAGGCATCCCAAAAATAAGGGACTATTTCTTTCAAATTTAAAATAAAAATGTGCACAGATTTGCAGCACACCTTTGAAGCCTTTATTGGATAGACCACAATTTCTGAGGGAGAGATAAGCGCATTGCATGTAAAAACTAAAAAAAGTATGTCGTATTTTAGAGGCCAAAAATGGAAAAAGGCTACAGATTTGCACCATGACGGGCTTTATGATGTGAGGCTGTGTCAGAACAAGAATATAGACAACAGTGAAACAAATATGCTAAATATTCTGATAGTTCAGGAATAAATAGCACATACCACAAGCAGGACTGCAGGCAGACCAGGCTTTTGGGTGCTTGTGGTGCAGCACTGCAGGTGTAAGTAGAGCAGCACTGTGACTAGTATGTAGTAGGAGCAGGTCAGAGCAGGCCAAGTAGTAACAGAGAGTCTGATAACACAGGAAGGTCAGACAGAATCATAGCCTAGGTTGAACAGGTCACACACATTTAGATCAGAGTCCAAACAGTACACAATCACAGAAAGGAAGAGAGCAGGATCACAGCAGGCTGGGGGATACATGGTAATTTACATGGCAATACAGAGTAGATAAAAAGCTGGGTCAAGCAACAGCATGCAAGGCAGTGTTTGCTATCATGAGCACTGGTGGTGTGTACAGCTGGTTCTTTAAACATGGATAGCAAGGAGCTGGCTAATCACTATCATTTCCAGGTAAGAGCTCTCAGTTGAGTTTTGTTTAGCCTGAAAGGGACAGCCTGAAAGGATTCTTCTTTACATCCAATGCAGCAGTCTGCGCTGTGGGTAATCTTTATATGACAGGCTGTTTTGGAGGCAGAGAGTAGACAAATTTCAGCCAGAAACATTAAGTGAAACTTTATTTTTCCAAAGACACTTTATAAATAATGTACACATTTGAGGCACAGAATTCCATACTCTTTCACCAGAGACAATTTTGGAGGCAGGGAATAACCATTTATCTGGCAGAAATATGACATCAAAATGCTGTTACCCAAATATTAGATAAAAATTGAAAAGAAATAATGCATGCAGATTTTTTTTCAATCCAAAGGAAGAGGGAACAGGCAGAGTTCATCTTTTAAAAAAAATCTGTCTTTTTCCTTTGATGAAAGTAAAAAAGTGTACACAATAGCTTCCAAAATGAAAAGTACAGTTTTGCCACAAAATTCAGTGTTAGAGAATGAAAAAGGGGAAAGGGGGTTGGGCAGTTATATTTAACCACCTACTATCCCTGAAGGACATCATAGGATGTCCTCTTACTCACACACTTCGTATGCTCCCTAGGAGGCACATATTGGCTTGGTCTGTCACCCTCTGTGTTCAGGAAGACAGCTCATGGTACTGGGACTAATCACAGTGAACCTTTACCATGTGATAGCTGTGATAGCTTTCCAGGTAACCTCTCTGGAGAATGGAAAAAACCTTTTCACAGCTCCTTTTATATAGTGACATAATGACCTTCTGGAAGCTTCTGTAAGGTCAGCTAACCTTAACTGACCTATCCTGGCTGACCACAAAAAAGCTACCAGATTATATACAGTTGATCTTAATTGACCTATCATGTCCCCCCTGAAGGTTTTAACTTGGGGGAAGACTTAAAACTGCTACTATCCCATGAGGGATAGGGGGGCCTTAAAACAGGCTACCCTCTTTTTTCCCTATCATGGGATCATAGGCAGCAGGCCTCAAAAAATTCCAAACATATTATAAAAGAAAACACACACCACACCAAACTTTATCTGGATAAAATAGGCTGTGGCTTTTTTTATTTTTAAAATAAATTAACATTACCTAAAACAACTTAAATGTATTGAAACAAGCAGACTTATACCAATAACTTTAATATATAGCTCAGCCACTGAGACTCAAGCCATCATAACTTTTCAGGAAAAGTATTTCCATTGTCCCCAGCAACCTACCTGTAACAAAAACCCCAGCATATGGCCCTCTCAATACATGTTTGGAGGTTGAGGTTAAAAATGCCTAAACCGATCTCCGAGAGATGAATACCATCATCACTGTAGAGACCAGGTAGACCTCCTTCCATATCATGGTGCCTAAAAGAAAAACTGAATGATGGAGGAAAATATTTTTGAACTGATCTATTTATTTTTTGCAAACTTTTTCAAAAGGCCTAAATTGTCTTGAGTTCCAACCATCTTAAATGCTGAAGAATCTCTGGAAAAACAATAATGGTATGGGGGGTAGCCCCTTTAATAAAATGCAAAGTATTCTTCATATTAGTTAGTAAATACACTGCTTTCATATGACCTATATTGTTACCTCCGAGATGAGTGATCAGGATATTCAGAGCTGGCCAGTAAGTAAAAAGAAGACTCAATTCAAAGAGAAGCTCCTCCCAAACCATGCCCCTTACCCATTCCATAAAACTTTAAAAGACTGAAGAGAAAGACCTAAATTCTCTGTATAAATTCTGGATGAGACTTTTTTCTGTGCCCATTAGATAAAAAGAGTGCTCAATAGATGAATGAGTGCCCAATGATCCACACCACATGTTGTAAACCTAAAACAAATTCAAACAATAAAGTTAGGCCTTACACAAGTATTATAAGCATTAGAACACCATCAAACCAAGTTTCTTAATGCAGCTCTCCTTCAATCCAATTCTGGTGGCTTCAGTAGCCACTCCAATTTGGAATGAATGAGAGAATATCTTAACATGCTTTAAATTTCAAACATTTCTTTAAAACCATATTAAATAGGTATTGCATTAAAGGAATCGAATTGCTATGTGTAAATAATAATTCCCCAACATTCAGATATGAATAGCAAGAAATTGCTTTAAATGTAATGCAGGGTAAAATAGCCATGTCTGGAGGACAGGTGTTCAGGTATAACACAGTACCTTTATCCCAAATATCAGTTTTACTGTGTGCTATGAATATTTTAATTTGATCAGCAGAAAAGCAGTACGTGAGAGACCTGTGTAGTCCTGACCTACCTGATTTGGAAGAGGGCAGTATTTCCAAAATCCAGAAAGTTGTGAAAAATGTTAAGGTGAAAATTGAATTAAATAACAAGGCCTCATATGAGGAAGAGCAAACATACTTAGTTACTCAACACAATTTTGCTAATAACTCACATGTAATAGGACTTTGTTGGTCATAAGAAAGGTGGTGCCACCTGTAACCCTTAAATATTTGACAGACCGTAAAAAAACGAAAACAGCTGGGTAAATTATAAATTTTTTGAAAAAATGATATCCCTGCTAGTATTTTATGAACGGGACCTGGAACTCCCGATTTCGGGTCACATGATCACTGTGATAGCCTATGGTTGGCTATCACAGTGATCAGTCACTGTGAAGCCCGCCCCCTTTTTTTTTCTCTCTGAAAGGAGGAGAGGGATACATTGTATCTCTCTCCTTGCAAAGAGAAAAAACCCAACTGTTTGTAAAAAAAAAGATAAATATTAAAAAATAAAATAAAAAGTAAATAAATAATACCTAGATCAAGATTTCATCTAGTTTAGTGCCAGGGTTAGTGTTTGGGTCAAGGTCAAAGGACAAATGAAAGCCTAATTTGTTCTGAAAAAAACAAGGTATAATTCACCTGGATGTACAAAGTAGTTGTGATGATATGTACGGTTTTACTAACACATGTCAAAGTTGTAAAATTTTACTTAGGCTTTAAGCTTTGTTTTACTGCTAGGTGTGAAGAGGTTAAAGAATTTACAAACTGCAACAACAAATCTTCTGAATATGTAATCTGTAAATTCTGAGAGTTCAAAAATTCCAAACACAATAGCCAAGCTGATTTGTAATTTTTCCATGTGGGAGGAGCTACATATATTTTAAGCTTTTGGATACTAGATTAGTTCCCATAACTTTTGAGGGCAGGCAAGTACGCAACTGTCTGTTTCTGGCATCAAGGCAAGAAAATAATGGCCCATCTGCAGGTGAGAGAGAGCATCTGTCACGTACCTGATGGTGGAACCTGAGATGTAGAGGAGGGCCTCCCTTGCGGCTCTGGCTCAGGGGCCCTGGTAAAGTGACAGGGAGTGCTGGAGCACAGAGGTGTACGAGTTCCTGATGGGAATACCGTTGACTGATGTGGTTCAGGAAATGCAGGAGCGGCAGGATGGCAAACTGGCAGAGGTGCAGGGTAGTCAGGCATCTGACGCTCAGGCAGATGTGCAGGTGCAGGATACTGGCAGGGTTGCAGGTAGGAAGCAGGATCAGCATGGGCAAAGAATAGTCAGTGGGAAGGCAGAGGTCGAGGCAGGCAGCGTTCTAGCGAGGTCAATTGACAGGTCGGATCAGCAAGGCAAAACAGATAGCAGGAAACACAGGAGCACAGGGTAAAGACCAAATGGCATTAAGGCAGAGTCCCATGTTAGTTTAAATAGTCCGCCAGGTGCCAAAGTGCCGCCGTGCATGCACCTGTGCACCCGCGTGAAGGACCGCTCATGAACATCCGCCAACCGGCCACGGTCGGAGCCAGCAGGAGCCCTGCATCTGCGCACATCCATGCCCCTACCAGGCCTGACAGCATCCACTAAATTATTATACTTACCTGGGATATATGCTGCTTTTATCCAGATATTAAGGTTCATAGGTCCATACATAGGAACACTAAATACCTTAGTAAGATGATTACTTGCGGGGATTTAGAAGTCAAACAATTTAGAGCATTTTTTCCAGGCTCACCGGTGTTGCTTTGTTCGCTTGTGTGGCATTGGCTAGTAATTTGCGAAAACATTTACTTATGGGGTGTGCACCGGAGAAAAAGGCACATTTGTTAAAGTATTTGTAAGAATTTGGCCATCTTCATTGCCCATCGTTAAAAGTAAATTAGACGCCTTTTTCATTGTGATATACTGGCAGTTGTATTTGGAGTATTGCTTGGTGCACAAGAAGCAAACTGTTTTTTGAGAAACAATAAGATTTAGCCAAAGGCCCATGCCTTTTGTACCCCATTGTAAGGATGGGTGTACAGACAATTTTTGATGAAATGCTTCGTCATACACATACCAAGCAAAACCTCCAAAGTTTATATAGACATCGAGAATATTATCCAGAGAAAAATGTATGATCAGTGCACATAAAAGACCTGTGATCCTTCCATCCATAGACGCAACCACTGTAGGTGGAAGAGGAGCTTCAGGACTCTGCAGCCAAAACTGGAAGTTCCTCGTACCAGCATGGAACACACTCACCAGGCGGACGTGCCATCATGGGCAAGGAGAGGCATGGCACCAAGGAAGAGGCTATGCACTCGAAGCTTACTGCTCCTTCTAATAGCCTGAAACTGTATTGCTCATAGCACTATTTATGAAGAGCCGTGGGCTGAAGACTGACAAGCCCAGCAAAACCTAATTATTTACATGAATAGGTGAGGTCAAATAGATGAGGAAATAGATCTAATGTTTACAAGATGGGCAGCAATAAAAAAACAGAATATATCGATGCAGCATATTATAAAAAAATATAAAAAGTACATATAAAAAAGTTAAGAAATATATAAAAATTAGGTAATGTATAATAATGTAAAAAATAGTATATTACGAAAAAGCATAAGAGTCACACATATTGTGTAAATATGTGTATATACTTTACACATGCGGACCTAAAGATATAGTATATGACTATATCTGTGTGTATGTATGAGTGCCACATTGAGAATTATTACCAAAATATAAACCAATTTAAAAAACATACCTGTATGGTAATGTATTTTATTATAAAAAAAGAGTACTTATTGTTATATCTCAAAGAATCCCACATGAACCACTATGGTCCTTAAAACCAATGCAGAAAGACCTTAAGGGTACCCTGTGGATGTAAATAAATTACAATGGTTAGTGAGGGGTAAAGATAAATAATGAAAGCAAGTTGCTATTAGAATGATAGTTTTTATCCTTCTTTTAACAGATATGTGGTTCTATTGTGGGGAATTAATTAGGTTTTGAAAAAAAAAACAAATAGGGGTGTTTGTGTTTATAATAAAGTGTGCACCTCTATTTCTTCATTAACGACCTCCAGGGGAAGGCTACCCAAAGTGCAGATCCAAAAAGTCTTCCATTGGCACAAACATTTGAAAAGTTCTGCCTCAGGGAGAGCTTTGGAGGTGGATTCAATAATCCAAATGAACAGACCCAAGGTGGATTTTTGATGCTGTTCTAAAAATATTTGGGGACACTGTATTGGTCATCACCATCCTTTTTTATCTTGTAAGTGTTTTTAACTGTAGCTTTATAAATTTCACTTGGATACTGAACTTAGACGCACTTCGCCCTCCCCCCTTTTGTTTCTAAAATGTTTTTTCTGGAAACTTTTTGCAAAATAAACTTGAGTATATACAGAAGGCCTGTAGCCAATTAAAAATGGACTTGGTCAGAGTCTTCTTCTATCATCCACTAATTTGTCATCTTTTCTATCCATTTTATGCAAAATTTCCTTGACTGACGGTAGCAAAGGCAGCACCCCTAAATATGCACCCTGCCATATTTTTTCTTTTACCACAGGGATTAAATGGTAACCCAGCAGAGGTATTATACAGGGCATGGAATCTTACTGAAAGTCTCTGGCACCCCATGACTTCTAGTAGGAATGCTAATGAGGGGGAGATGGGCAGAGATGATGAGGATGATAGAATCAGTAGTCTGAGAAGAAGGAGAAAGTATGGATGGAGGTGTCCAAACTTTAGCTTAGGCATTCACATTAGCATTAGCATTAGCAGTATTGGCTGACAAAGAGCTAATAAAAGCTGATAGTGTAGAGCACAATAAATTTAAGGGAGCTCGCTCACCATTCCCTGATGCTGCTGCTGTAATGGGACACTCTGAAGAGGAGTACAAACTACTGGGATCTTTCTGCTGTGTTCTAAAGGAGTATCCTGACTTTTTGCTGGGCTGCTCGCTCCATCTTCTGCCCTCTGTTTTCCAAAGCATCAGGAGTAACATGTAATGCCACTAGGAGTCTTAGGCCGCTGAAATCCCCACCCACTTCTGCCTCCAGCTGTCATTCCAGAGCTCTTTTGGCGCCCTCCCACAGGGGAGGTGCTTCTTGCTCCGGAGGTAGAGACAGCTCTGGGTGGGAACAGGATATACCAGTGGCGCTGCAATCTCCTCCTCTTCATGGTCCACTGCCTGGTAGGCTCTGGACTCCCGCTGATGTTGCTCTGATCCAGCATGGAGGACCCCTTCTCTTCAAGTTGTGGTCAGTTCCTATGATGGTGGTCTACTTCTTCTCTGGGTGCATCCACTTCCTTGACCTCCACACTTTCATCTTCCTCTGGCTCTTGTTGACCCTCAGGTATGTCCAGGCACCACCAAATCCACTCACTGCCACCTTCTGCCTTTGCTCTCTACTGGAGGAGCATCTTCATGTCTCCAGAAAGGGGTTCAGCATTATAGCTCTATTTCCCAGAGGCTTTCAAAGTAATCCTCTCTCCTTTATATAGTGCGCTAATGACCTTCTGGAAGGTTCTATCCTATCCTGGCTGACTCCCAAAAAAGATACCAGAAGGTTCCTAAACAGCTGACCTTAAATGACCTATAAAGTCCCCCCTATAGGTCTGAACCTGGGGGCACTTAAAACTGCTGCTGCCACAATCCCATGAGGGAAAGGGGGGACTTAAAACAGGTTACCCAATTTTTTTCCTCTCAAGGTATGCAAATGTGTAAATAGGCAACTTATTTTAAAAATCTGGAGGTGTTCATTTTACACTTAGAGCCTTGTAACAGACCCCCCAAACCACACATTTTCTGAAAGCATAGGACCGATAGCATACAAAGAAGTTGCTACTAATTTTGTAGTCCTCATGATAGTTGTTCAAATGTTTATCAAAAATATTGTTTTGAATAAAAATAGACTAAAATCATTTAGTGCTCACAAACATAACAAAACATGGAAGATTCTTTTTAAAATCCTTCTAATTATAAAATCTAAAACTGCATTGAGTTAATAAAGGACAAATATATATATATTTCAAATTGTGTATTTTTGGGAAACAATGGGAATCTGAAGAATGCAAATCTGTAAACAGGCAATCTGGAGATACTGTACCGCATTAGTGTGTGTTGTTATAAAATGATGCCGGAATACATTTTAATGCAATACAGTATTTTACAATGCGCACCAACTCACCATAATACACTACCATACATTGAATTCAATGATTGTCATATAAAATAAGACAAAACATAACAAAATCAAGCACAAAGGAAAGGTGCAATTCTTTGGCCAATCACAGCACAATTAGGCGGAGCTAGTGGTGACATCACTGCTAGCTCCACCCAATTGTTTACATCTGACTGGCAAATGTCAGATTGCGGCGAGTGCTCAGCGGGTGCAGATGGGTTGACGGGCAATACGCTTTTTAAATTTTGGCAAGTCGGCGCTGTCGTGTCAATGCTGGATGCTGTGATTGATGATGGATTACAACGATTTTTTTTGGCTTTTTTTTTTTTTCATAAAGAACTTGTCAAAAACCTTCAAATGTGTAGTTTGGCGTCCTTCTGAGATTAGACATGGAGAAGTGCGTGTGTGTATCAACACCAGATGCACCCATCTATGAGTGCTGCTTGTTATTAGCACAAGTCCTCTGTCTGAGCACTGGTGCATATGCATAAGTATTGGCTTTCTCACAAGGAGGATGGCTATCATTTAGATTTTGCTATCAGTTTGATGTGTGGTGAAAAGTCACGTTTCCCTTTTACAAGTGGCACTAAAATGACTGATGGTAATTCATTTCTACTAGTAGTGCCGCGCTCCTTAATAAATTATTTGTGATAAATAGTGTTATGATTTCTACACCAATTTTATAAAATATATAAAATACCGTGAAATAAAAAATAAATAAATCAAATTAATGAGATATATGATGCTAGAATGGATCATCAATTACCTAGAACATCTCATAGAATTAATGAACCATGATAGTGCTCATAATCATAGGTGACATCTAATAGTGAACAAAAATCAATAAATCTGTGCACATAATAATGAGTCCTCTTCCAATGTGAATAATAGGTGAACTTCTTATTCCCACAATCCAAGTGTAGTGTGGTCTTAATATGTGCTCACCTTAATTTTTGCCTAATATAATAGGCAAAATTAGCTTTTTGTCCTTTCAGGACTGATGAGATAATCCTCCTGTATGCTGTTTGCAAAAGACAAAAGGATAATATAATTGGATCTCTAATCCACCTGGGGTCTCCACAATGATCGTGACTGATACTGGTCAGGAATGGATGGGTAGATGAATATATCCCCTGTTTTTTCCTCCTGGGGTCACCTTCCTCCTGTATCGATCTCTCTCCAGTATATCACGGATTGATCACATAAAAGAAAGAGAAACCATGGTGCCTTATCCTTTTAAAGATGTAATTTATTGCTGCTGGATTTTCCACTCACATAAATCACGTTTGCAGTGTATGGGAAAGCTGTCAGCATGGCCTGCAGTGTCTGCTGTACTTGCCGTGATTATCCGAGACAGCGGCGTGGCGTCAGAGCCCCTCCCCTACGCGTTGCGTTACCGGGTCATGTGACTTCATCAGGGGGATATGATATCTGAGCACCATCATGGTTCATTAATTTTATAAGATTTATTGATTTTTGTTCACTATTAGATGTCACCTATGATTATGAGCACTATCATGGTTCATTAATTCTATGAGATGTTCTAGGTAATTGATGATCCATTCTAGCATCATATATCTCATTAATTTGATTTATTTATTTATTTTTTATTTCACGGTATTTTATATTTTATAAAATTGGTTTAGAAATCATAACACTATTTATCACAAATAATTTATTAAGGAGCGCGGCACGGCACTACTAATAGAAATTAATTATCAGTCACTTAACACTATCTAATGAGTAGGTGTGAGGGCCAGCGAACAACAGGTATAATATAATTTTATATATCATTATATATAGGAAACTAATTGGAAAAATCTCTGTCATCATAGTAGCTCACAAGTATTTATTTTATTTTTGTACAAAATGACTGATGGTATTGCCACACATGACACTTTTTAGGTAGAGACTGCAAATTACCACAGTGCAGCTTATGTTGAAAAAGACCCAGGCACCTGAGCCCTGTACAGTGGACTGGACGATAATAGTGCCCTGCACCTGTGGAACTCTGCCTTCCAATGAAATAGGACGGCTGCTCCCTCCCTCCTCTGCGACCTGACCCTGGATGACACCCAGCCTCACTCTTGTTCTTTCTCTCCCACACTTTACAATGGCAGCTTCTAATGGCTTCAACCTACTCTGCACCTACTCTGCACCTAGGAGACAGAGGAGGAGAATGATGAAAGCTTGGTCAGTTACTACACCACTCCGCCTGTCTGCTCTGAGTGTATAGCATGCGCAATGCTGGAAAAGAAAAGCAGATGTGCTCTGTCTCTGGATGCTATTATTGTTCAACATGAAACTACCTTTTTGAATTTTTATAAATAAGATAGGTTTTGGATGTCCAGTTCACCTAGGAAAGGAACTGGGCTGTTTTTGCTCCCCAGTACTTCCTAGGGTAGTGTTTTTGGATTCAAAATGTTACTATTTAACTGATAGTGGTAAATATGTCCTTATTCTGGATGTACTGTTATTATTTCATGAGTTATGAAATACCCTGACTTTGCTAATTTTGCCAGGGAAGAAAAGCAGAAATGCGTATTGCTGAAGACTCCAGCTAAAGTATTTACAATCGGGGGGGGGGGGGGGGGGGGGTAATCTGGCAGGATATCTTGTTTGCTTTTTCTGATTGTTCAAGCTTGCAAGTTTGATGGTTTTGCTAGGGCACCCAGACTGAAGTGTGGATTCAGGTAATAGGCGTGAGAAGGTATGCATGTATCCTTTTAAAGAACTTATCAAAATATTCTGGTATGGAGCCTAATGTTTGTGACGCTTATTAAATGCCTTCCTGGGAGGATGTAAAGGGGATCATGGCTGTTATTATGTCTCGTTGTTATAAACTGTCATATTGTCTAGGATCTCTGATTGACCCCCCGGTCACACAAGCTCGACTTTGAAATCATGCGACTTACACTGAAGTCGCACTATTTCAAAGTCGGATGAGATGCTGATTTCAGGTGCAATTTGCAAGACATGCGACACACATGTCAATGCAAATCGCACCAAAAGTAGTACATGTACTACTTTAGAAAATCGGTGCAGCTCTGACCAAGTCGGAACCGCACCGATTTGACTGCTCTAATTGTAGACAATAGGGTGCAACTTGGCATATGATTTGCAAGTCATATGGCATGCACATCGCATGCCAAGGCGCATCTGATGTGACCGGGGTGTAACACGCTGGTTTGGGATGCTTAGTATGTTTTTACCATTATGGGCTAACCTTAGTGATTTACAGATAATCAGTTAGGGTTAAATTATAGAACATTTTGATTTAAGCAGTGTTTGTTATTAAACATTAGATGCTCATTCATTGGTTTGACTTGTTGCTTGGAGCTGCTGTTTAAATAACAATAGAACATAACAGCTACAATGCAAAAACCAATTATCATATTTTTACAGAGCTGTCAGAGGTTGTAACTGTATTTTTCACTTTATTTCTTGTTTCCTTTTAAATGTGCACTTTGCACAGTATAATGCTGCATTGAATATGGCCAAATAAATGCTATAACATGCCCTTCATGAATGTTCTTTTTACTAAATGTTTTCAAATTAAAAGATGTTTCAGATACTTTGTGCTTCTGGCTAATGACAATTTGAGAACAGTTTTACAATGCTGATGTTAACTGACTTTCATATCTTGTGCTGTCAAATCACTAGAATGTAGCTCTGTTAGAATCAAGTGGATGAAATACATGAATCCTTTTTCATTACCTCTATTAAATATACTTTTCTAAACTGTATATTTTTTGTTAAGAGCAAATGGCAAAATAGTTCATATTTATGACACTTAATTTTGGAAAAAATGTATTTTTTTAGGTTGAGCATATTTTGTTTCATATCCATGGCTGTTTTGCTTTGTGTCTTATAAAGGTCACTTGGCGAAAAAGCAAGGAAACCTCTGTAGTATATTAATGTGCTTTTACTTAAAAAAAAATGCCGTACATGCAAACTATTACAATTAGAGATGAGCGAAGTATTCAAAAATTCGATTCGGCGAATTCGAGGAATAAATTTGATTCGATGCGAATATATTCGCTGCGAATTTAACTTATAAAAGGGTGTTTCTAGGCTTCAGGGAGCCTTCATATTAGTGCAGAACACTGTACCTTTAATTTAAATGCCCTTGGAGTCTGCTGGGGAAGAAATAATACTGTCAGTCAGTATGACATGCAGATGAGTGCCGTCGATCTTAGAATCACCGCACACTTCACTCATTTGGGCAGTCACGGGGCCAAAACCAGAGTGTGGAGCCACAGTGTGGCGGTGGAGGCAGCAGCAATGGGAGGCCATACAGCACACTATGACAAAAATGGAACCCACCAGCAGTGTGAGGAGACCTGAAAGTGGCACATGGCAGAGTGTGGCGATGGAGACAGCAGCAATGGGAGGCCGTACAGGGACCCATGACACACTCTGGACCTGGCAGCAGCATTAGGAGGCGGTACGGGGGCCCATGGCAGATTACGGGCCTGGCAGCAGCAATGGGAGGCCCGTAATCTGCCAGCACCCTATGACAAAATGGAACACACCAGCAGTGTGAGGAGACCTGAAAGTGGCACATGGCAGAGTGTGGCGATGGAGACAGCAGCAATGGGAGGCCGTACAGGGACCCATGAGACACTCTGGACCTGGCAGCAGCATGAGGAGGCGGTACGGGGGCCCATGGCAGATTACGGGCCTGGCAGCAGCAATGGGAGGCCCGTAATCTGCCAGCACCCTATGACAAAAAATGGAACACACCAGCAGTGTGAGGAGACCTGAAAGTGGCACATGGCAGAGTGTGGCGATGGAGACAGCAGCAATGGGAGGCCGTACAGGGACCCATGAGAGACTCTGGACCTGGCAGCAGCATGAGGAGGCGGTACTGGGGCCCATGGCAGATTACGGGCCTGGCAGCAGCAATGGGAGGCCCGTAATCTGCCAGCACCCTATGACAAAAAATGGAACACACCAGCAGTGTGAGGAGACCTGAAAGTGGCACATGGCAGAGTGTGGCGATGGAGACAGCAGCAATGGGAGGCCGTACAGGGACCATGAGAGACTCTGGACCTGGCAGCAGCAGATGAGGAGGCGGTACGGGGGCCCATGGCAGATTACGGGCCTGGCAGCAGCAATGGGAGGCCCGTAATCTGCCAGCACCCTATGACAAAATGGAACACACCAGCAGTGTGAGGAGACCTGAAAGTGGCACATGGCAGAGTGTGGCGATGGAGACAGCAGCAATGGGAGGCCGTACAGGGACCCATGAGAGACTCTGGACCTGGCAGCAGCATGAGGAGGCAGTACAGGGGCCCATGGCAGATTACGGGCCTGGCAGCAGCAATGGGAGGCCCGTAATCTGCCAGCACCCTATGACAAAAAATGGAACACACCAGCAGTGTGAGGAGACCTGAAAGTGGCACATGGCAGAGTGTGGAGATGGAGACAGCAGCAATGGGAGGCCGTACAGGGACCCATGAGAGACTCTGACCTGGCAGCAGCATGAGGAGGCGGGCGGTACGGGGGCCCATGGCAGATTACGGGCCTGGCAGCAGCAATGGGAGGCCCGTAATCTGCCAGCACCCTATGACAAAAAATGGAACACACCAGCAGTGTGAGGAGACCTGAAAGTGGCACATGTTTGTTTGGGCATGATTCATGGCGGATTTAGTCAGTTGTGTCAGGAACTGGTGGTTTGAAATCCAGACTAATCCACGCCTGATTCATTTTCACAAACGTGAGTCTCTCCACACTTTGGGTGGACAGTCGTGTCCTCCGCGGAGTTACAATACCTCCTGCCGCACTAAACACGCGCTCCGATGCCACGCTACTGGCCGGGCATGACAGCCTTTCAAGGGCAAATTCAGCTAGTTGGGGCCAAAGGTCAAGTTTCGTTGCCCAGTAGTCAAGGGGATTGTCTACCTCGGTTGGCAGGGTGCTGTCCAAGTAGGCCCAAGCCTGTTGTTTGAGGTCCTGCTCCAGGTCCACCTGATGCTGCTGCTGCTGCGGCTGGTTAGTAGTTTTCCTCACTGCGCTGGTGAAGAAAGCTACTCATCATCGACTGCAGACTGAGGCAGCCGCTGCTGGTGGAGCTGCCACTGCTCCTACCACCCCCCACCCCTCCCCTGCTGCCATGGCAGCGGAACGCGAGCGCACAGGGCCCACAGTGTCTGAGGATGGACGTTGGCGCAGAAAGGCAGAGAGACCAACTGACTACATAGGTGGTTTTTATAGTACGTTATTTTGGCCTCCCTCTCAGCAGGTGTGAAAAAGGCCACCATTTTTGAACGGTAGCGAGGGTCCAACAAGGTGGACAGCCAAAAGTCATCCCTCTGTCTGATGGTTATTATTCGGCTGTCGCTACGCAAGCAACCGAGCATGCTATGGGCCATTTGTGCCAAGGAATGCGAGGGACTCCCTGCCTCCATCTCCACAGCATACTGCCACGGTGCGTCTGGGTCCTCTGTCTCCTCCTCCTCCTCCTCTACCAGATGCTCCTGCTCCTCCACTCCTGTCCGCTGAGTGGAAAAACCACCCATTTCACTCAATAATTCCTGAGCACAAATGTCCTCCTCTACCTCCTCCTCTTCTTCCTGTCCTGCCCCCACAGGGGTCATGTGGCGTTGAGATCTGTGCGCCACGTCTACCGCACCCTGACCAGCCATTGTTAACAGCATTTGTTCCAGGACGTGCGTGCAACAGAGGAATGACGTCGTTCATCCCATAGTCCTGCCGACTCACGAATAGCGTGGCCTCCTCAAAGGGCCTGAGCAAGCGGCAGGTGTCACGCATGAGCTGCCAATGGCTGACATCTAAGTTACACAGGGGAGTACCTTTATCCGCTTGTAACATCAGGAAATCGGTGATGGCCTTTCGCTGTTCGTAAAGGCGGGGTCTAACATGTGTAGGGTTGAATTCCACCTTGTTGCAACGTCGCAGATCAGGCGATGCTGTGGAATTCCGTTCTGCCGCTGCAGCTCAAGGAGGGTGTGCTTTGCGGTGTAGGAATGGCTGAAATGCATGCAAAGTTTACGTGACATTTTAAGGATGTCTTGCAGTGGGATGGTGGATTTTAGGAACCGCTTGACAACCAGATTGAACACGTGAGCCATGCATGGCGCATGGCACAACCTTCCTTGACGCAGAGCAGACACCATGTTCTTTCCGTTGTCGGTCAACATGGTTCCGATTTTCAGTTTGCGCGGAGACAGCCATCTGTCGATTTCTCTGTTCATTACACTCAGAAGTTCCTCCCCTGTGTGACTACGTTCGCCAAGGCATACCAGGTGCAGCACAGCGTGACACCGTTGCGCCCTGCACATGTGATATGCCGGTTGGGTAATGGGACTTGGCACGGGGGTGGCGGCTGAGGACACGGCGGAAGAAGAGGTGGTAGAGGCGGACATCTTTGTGGACCAAGGACGTGCAAACGTGGAGGCAAAAGCGGCGTGACCTGTCCAAGTTGCTGGTGCGGCTGTGCCGGCACCACGTTCACCCAGTGGGCCGTAAATGACATGTACTGTCCCTGACCGTAGTTACAGCTCCACACGTCGGCGCTGCCGTGCACTTTGGCAGAGACCGACATGCTCAAAGACTGGCCCACCATCTCTTCTACATGTGAATGCAGGGCTGGCACTGCCTTTTTGGCGAAGAAATGCCGGCTTGGCACTCTCCACCGCGGCGCGGCACAAGCCATCATTTCTCGGAAAGGTGCTGAGTCCACCACTTGGAAAGGGAGGGACTGCAGCACCAGCAACTTGGACAGGAGGACGTTCAGCTTTTGCACCGTCGGGTGCGTGCTCGCAAACTGTTGTCTCTTGGAAACGGATTCCAAGAAAGACTGCTGACGGAATCCGTGAAGAGGAGTAGCAGGAGAAGGAGCATCTGAACGAGCGGAAGATGCCAACGAGCGACAACTCCCCTCAGCAGAGGTGTTGGAGCCTTGACTGGCTGATAGAGGGCGATTGACGTCGGGTGACGGAGCAAGTAACGGAGCGGGTGATGGAGCGGGGGCTGGGGCAGGCAGAACCGCCGTATCTTTATCACGGTTTTTCCAGGCCACCAAATGGCGACGCTGCATATGCTGACGCAACGCTGTAGTCCCAACATGGGCCCCCTGGCCACGCTTGACTTTCTGGCCACATAGTCGACATACGGCTACGTTTTACTTCCTCGGGCGGCTTGACGAAAAATTGCCACACCGCCGAGTAGGAAACTTTGCCCCCGCTACTCCTCACTGGCTGACTGCTACTTCCTCCGTGCACACCGGCACCACTACTGGCCGTGGTGGTAGGCTGCAGTGGAGCTGGTGCTCTACTCCGTGGCCGTTTGCCTCCACTGACACTGCTGCGACCCTGCTGCCTCCTGGGCAACCCACCGACTGTTTTGCTCGCTGCCAAGCTGCCACCCTCTTCTCCTGATGATGCGGAAGCAATAGCCTGATGACGACGAGGCTGCCAAGTGCGATCAGCCTCATCATCATCAATTAGGGTCTCCGCCTCACTACTAGCCCCCTCGGCTGCGTGTGGGTCAGGAGACAGACCTGTCTCTAGACCGGCTACCGAGCCACTCTCCTCGCCAGTACTTCTTCGCCTGGCTGCTGAAGAGGCGGATGTCTCCCCCCGTTCCTGACCGCCCTCTGTTAGCTCTTCCTCACTGTACAGTGGGGCTGAGCCCACAGCATGCGATACTTCGCTTGGTGAGGGAACACCAAAGGACAGGGGCAGGTAGAGGACACGTGATTTCAGTGGGCTTGCTCCCGGGCCATGCCAACTAACGGTTGTGTCTGACGTACCCACCGACCGTTGGCTGTAGGTGTCAGAGGTGACCTGGGAAGAGGAAGACGACCGAGCCAACCAATCGATGACGGCAGGGTTGTCGGTGGAGACACGACCGCTGGATGACACCGGGAGCACTGGCCTCTGGCTGCGACTAGTGCTGCCTCGACCCCTTCCTCTGCTGCCACGTCTGCTCGCTCCTAAAACATTGCCTCCTCTGCCACTCCTCTGCATGTTGTCTGACATACTCTTTAATTCAACGATTCTGTGTCCCTGAGTAACATTCTGTGTCCCCTCAGTAACAATTCTGTGTCTGTCCCTGAGTAACAATTCTGTGTCCCTGAGTAACAATTCTGTGTCCCTCAGTAACAATTCTGTGTCCCTGAGTAACAATTCTGTGTCCCTCAGTAAACAATTCTGTGTCCCCTGAGTAACAATTCTGTGTCCCCCCTGAGTAACAATTCTGTGTCCCTCAGTAACAATTCTGTGTCCCTCAGTAACAATTCTGTGTCTGTCCCTGAGTAAAACAATTCTGTGTCTGTCCTGAGTAACAATTCTGTGTCCCTGAGTAACAATTCTGTGTCCCCCTGAGTAACAATTCTGTGTCCCCTGAGTAACAATTCTGTGTCCTCAGAGTAACAATTCTGTGTCCCTCAGTAACAATTCTGTGTCCCTCAGTAACAATTCTGTGTCTGTCCCTGAGTAACAATTCTGTGTGTCCCTGAGTAACAATTCTGTGTCCCTCAGTAACAATTCTGTGTCCCTCAGTAACAATTCTGTGTCCCTGAGTAACAATTCTGTGTCCCCCCTGAGTAACAATTCTGTGTCCCTCAGTAACAATTCTGTGTCCCTCAGTAACAAATTCTGTGTCTGTCCCTGAGTAACAATTCTGTGTCCCTGAGTAACAATTGTGTCTGTGTCCCCTCAGTAACAATTCTGTGTCCCTCAGTAAACAATTCTGTGTCCCTCAGTAACAATTCTGTGTCTGTCCTGAGTAACAATTCTGTGTCCCTGAGTAACAATTCTGTGTCCCCTGAGTAACAATTCTGTGTCCCTGAGTAACAACAATTCTGTGTCCCTCAGTAACAATTCTGTGTCCCTCAGTAACAATTCTGTGTCCCTGAGTAACAATTCTGTGTCCCTCTGAGTAACAATTCTGTGTCCCTGAGTAACAATTCTGTGTCCTCCCAGTAACAATTCTGTGTCCCTCAGTAACAATTCTGTGTCTGTCCCTGAGTAACAATTCTGTGTCCCTGAGTAACAATTCTGTGTCCCTGAGTAACAATTCTGTGTCCCTCAGTAACAATTCTGTGTCCCTCAGTAACAATTCTGTGTCTGTCCCTGAGTAACAATTCTGTGTCCCTCAGTAAACAATTCTGTGTCCCTCAGTAACAATTCTGTGTCTGTCCCTGAGTAACAATTCTGTGTCCCTCAGTAACAATTCTGTGTCCCTCAGTAACAATTCTGTGTCCCCTGAGTAACAATTCTGTGTCCCTGAGTAACAATTCTGTGTCCCTCAGTAACAATTCTGTGTCCCTCAGTAACAATTCTGTGTCTGTCCCTGAGTAACAATTCTGTGTCCCTCAGTAACAATTCTGTGTCCCTCAGTAACAATTCTGTGTCTGTCCCTGAGTAACAATTCTGTGTCCCTCAGTAACAATTCTGTGTCCCTCAGTAACAATTCTGTGTCCCTCAGTAACAATTCTGTGTCCCTGAGTAACAATTCTGTGTCCCTCAGTAACAATTCTGTGTTGTCCCTGAGTAAAAATTCTGTGTCCCTCAGTAACAATTCTGTGTCCCTCAGTAACAATTCTGTGTCTGTCCCTGAGTAACAATTCTGTGTCCCTGAGTAACAATTCTGTGTCCCTCAGTAACAATTCTGTGTTCTGTGTCCCTCAGTAACAATTCTGTGTCCCTCAGTAACAATTCTGTGTCTGTCCCTGAGTAACAATTCTGTGTCCCTGAGTAACAATTCTGTGTCCCTCAGTAACAATTCTGTGTCCCCTCAGTAACAATTCTGTGTCCCTCAGTAACAATTCTGTGTCCCTCAGTAACAATTCTGTGTCCCCCTGAGTAACAATTCTGTGTCCCTCAGTACAATTCTGTGTCTGTGTCCCTGAGTAACAATTCTGTGTCCCTGAGTAACAATTCTGTGTCCCTGAGTAACAATTCTGTGTCCCTCAGTAACAATTCTGTGTCCCTGAGTAACAATTCTGTGTCCCTCAGTAACAATTCTGTGTCTGTCCCTGAGTAAAAATTCTGTGTCCCTCAGTAACAATTCTGTGTCCCTCAGTAACAATTCTGTGTCTGTCCCTGAGTAACAATTCTGTGTCCCTCAGTAACAATTCTGTGTCCCTCTGAGTAACAATTCTGTGTCTGTCCCTGAGTAACAATTCTGTGTCCCTCAGTAACAATTCTGTGTCCCTCAGTAAACAATTCTGTGTCCCTCAGTAACAATTCTGTGTCCCTGAGTAACAATTCTGTGTCCCTCAGTAACAATTCTGTGTCCCTCAGTAACAATTCTGTGTCTGTCCCTGAGTAACAATTCTGTGTGTCCTGAGTAACAATTCTGTGTCCCTGAGTAACAATTCTGTGTCCCTCAGTAACAATTCTGTGTCCCTCAGTAACAATTCTGTGTCTGTCCCTGAGTAACAATTCTGTGTCCCTGAGTAACAATTCTGTGTCTGTCCCTGAGTAACAATTCTGTGTCCCTGAGTAACAATTCTGTGTCCCTCAGTAACAATTCTGTGTCCCTCAGTAACAATTCTGTGTCCCTGAGTAACAATTCTGTGTCCCTCAGTAACAATTCTGTGTCTGTCCCTGAGTAACAATTCTGTGTCCCTCAGTAACAATTCTGTGTCCCTCAGTAACAATTCTGTGTCTGTCCCTGAGTAACAATTCTGTGTCCCTGAGTAACAATTCTGTGTCCCTGAGTAACAATTCTGTGTCCCTCAGTAACAATTCTGTGTCCCTGAGTAACAATTCTGTGTCCCTCAGTAACAATTCTGTGTAACAATTCTGTGTCCCTGAGTAACAATTCTGTGTCCCTCAGTAACAATTCTGTGTCCCTCAGTAACAATTCTGTGTCTGTCCCTGAGTAACAATTCTGTGTCCCTCCTGAGTAACAATTCTGTGTCCCTCAGTAACAATTCTGTGTCTGTCCCTGAGTAACAATTCTGTGTCCCCCTGAGTAACAATTCTGTGTCCCTGAGTAACAATTCTGTGTCCCTCAGTAACAATTCTGTGTGTCCCTCAGTAACAATTCTGTGTCTGTCCCTGAGTAACAATTCTGTGTCCCTCAGTAACAATTCTGTGTCCCTCAGTAACAATTCTGTGTGTCTGTCCCTGAGTAACAATTCTGTGTCCCTCAGTAACAATTCTGTGTCCCTCAGTAACAATTCTGTGTCCCTCAGTAACAATTCTGTGTCCCCTGAGTAACAATTCTGTGTCCCTCAGTAACAATTCTGTGTCCCTGAGTAACAATTCTGTGTCCCTGAGTAACAATTCTGTGTCCCTCAGTAACAATTCTGTGTCCCTCAGTAACAATTCTGTGTCTGTCCCTGAGTAACAATTCTGTGTCCCTCAGTAACAATTCTGTGTCCCCTCAGTAACAATTCTGTGTCCCTCAGTAACAATTCTGTGTCCCCAGTAACAATTCTGTGTCCCTGAGTAACAATTCTGTGTCCCTGAGTAACAATTCTGTGTCCCTGAGTAACAATTCTGTGTCCCCCTCAGTAGTAACAATTCTGTGTCCCTCAGTAAACAATTCTGTGTCTGTCCCTCAGTAACAATTCTGTGTCTGTCCTCTGAGTAACAATTCTGTGTCCCTCAGTAACAATTCTGTGTCTGTCCCTGAGTAAACAATTCTGTGTCCCTGAGTAAACAATTCTGTGTCCCTCAGTAACAATTCTGTGTCCCTCAGTAACAATTCTGTGTCCCTCAGTAACAATTCTGTGTCCCCTCAGTAACAATTCTGTGTCTGTCCCTGAGTAACAATTCTGTGTCCCTCAGTAACAATTCTGTGTCCCTGAGTCAGTAACAATTCTGTGTCTGTCCCTGAGTAACAATTCTGTGTCCCTGAGTAGTAACAATTCTGTGTCCCTCTGAGTAACAATTCTGTGTCTGTCCCTGAGTAACAATTCTGTGTCCCTCAGTAACAATTCTGTGTCCCTCAGTAACAATTCTGTGTCCCTCAGTAACAATTCTGTGTCTGTCCCTGAGTAACAATTCTGTGTCCCTCAGTAACAATTGTGTCCCTCAGTAACAATTTCTGTGTCTGTCCCTGAGTAACAATTCTGTGTCCCTGAGTAACAATTCTGTGTCCCTCAGTAACAATTCTGTGTCCCTCAGTAACAATTCTGTGTCCCTGTCAGTAACAATTCTGTGTGTCAATGTCCCTGAGTAACAATTCTGTGTCCCTCCCTGTAACAATTCTGTGTCCCTCAGTAACAATTCTGTGTCTGTCCTGAGTAACAATTCTGTGTCCCTCAGTAACAATTCTGTGTCCCCCTCAGTAACAATTCTGTGTCTGTCCCTGAGTAACAATTCTGTGTCTGTCCCTGAGTAACAATTCTGTGTCTGTCCCTCAGTAACAATTCTGTGTCCCTCAATTCTGTGTCCCTGAAACAATTCTGTGTCCCTCAGTAACAATTCTGTGTCCCTCAGTAACAATTCTGTGTCCCTGAGTAACAATTCTGTGTCTGTCCCTGAGTAACAATTCTGTGTCTGTCCCTGAGTAACAATTCTGTGCCCTCAGTAACAATTCTGTGTCCCTCAGTAACAATTCTGTGTCTGTCCCTGAGTAACAATTCTGTGTCTGTCCCTGTGTAACAATTCTGTGTCCCCTCAGTAACAATTCTGTGTCCCTCAGTAACAATTCTGTGTCTGTCCCTGAGTAACAATTCTGTGTCTGTCCCTGAGTAACAATTCTGTGTCCCTCAGTAACAATTCTGTGTCCCTCAGTAACAATTCTGTGTCTGTCCCTGAGTAACAAATTCTGTGTCTGTCCCTGAGTAACAATTCTGTGTCCCTCAGTAACAATTCTGTGTCCCTCAGTAACAATTCTGTGTCCCCTGAGTAACAATTCTGTGTCCCTCAGTAACAATTCTGTGTCCCTCAGTAACAATTCTGTGTCTGTCCTCTGAGTAACAATTCTGTGTCTGTCCCTGAGTAACAATTCTGTGTCCCTCAGTAACAATTCTGTGTCCCTCAGTAACAATTCTGTGTCCCTCAGTAACAATTCTGTGTCCCTGAGTAACAATTTCTGTGTCCCTGTCCCTGAGTAACAATTCTGTGTCTGTCCCTGAGTAACAATTCTGTGTCCCTCAGTAACAATTCTGTGTGTCCCTCAGTAACAATTCTGTGTCTGTCCCTCTGTAGTAACAATTCTGTGTCTGTCCCTGAGTAACAATTCTGTGTCTGTCCCTGAGTAACAATTCTGTGTTCTGTCTGAGTAACAATTCTGTGTCCCTCAGTAACAATTCTGTGTCCCTCAGTAACAATTCTGTGTCTGTCCCTGAGTAACAATTCTGTGTCCCTAAGTAACGTTTCTGTGGCCCTAAGTAACGGTTCTGTGTCCCTAAGTAACGATTCTGTGGCCCTAAGTAACGTTTCTGTGGCCCTAAGTAACGTTTCTGTGGCCCCCTAAGTAACGATTCTGTGGCCCTAAGTAACGTTTCTGTGGCCCTAAGTAACGTTTCTGTGGCCCTAAGTAACGATTCTGTGGCCCTAAGTAACGTTTCTGTGGCCCTAAGTAACGTTTCTGTGGCCCTAAGTAACGGTTCTGTGGCCCTAAGTAACGTTTCTGTGTCCCTAAGTAACGTTTCTGTGGCCCTAAGTAACGTTTCTGTGTCCCTAACTCTCTCCCTCAATACAGCCAGGTCTGCCTCTCTTGAATGACTGGAGGCAAATGGAGAATTCTAAAATGGCCGCAATTTATAGCTCGACCATTACACAGTGCTGGCTGGCTGGCTGCTGATTGGCTAATGCGATCACATGTCATGAATGAATGCATTATGGGTCAGCGCGCCTTGTCTGCGCACCTTCCCAGAGATCCCCGCTCCGTCGCCGCACATGTCGCCGCCATTTTTGGAAAAATTTCGATTCGCGCATCTAATTACAATTATAGGAATACAGTATCCTTCCTAACAAATAAGCATGCACAATGTATGTGATAGGCATACACTAAACAGTCACCTAACTTGGTTCTCCCTTGTGATGGAGTTATCATACAGCTCCTTCCTTCTCAGAGTCCTGCAAACAACTGCTGCTCCTTTGTCTTGTGCATACGGTTGTCCAAGTTTTCTTTTCCCTTCCCCTGCCTCCTGTAGCATTGTTTCCTGTGCTGAGCTCATGAACAAATCCAATAGGTTTGTTATCATATCTATAGGGAAATCTTAGTTTCTAAATAATACATGGTCTTAAAGCAGAGCTGCACCCAAAAGGGGAAGTTCCACTTTAAGTCTTTGTCCTCCACTCCCATTAAGGATTGGCACCTTTGGGGAGTGGGTACCCAAATTTGACAGGTACCCACTCCCACTTCCGCTGCGATCACCTAAGGTGATCGGAAGCGGAAATTGTCCTCTCCCCCTCCCTCCCTGTAGTCCCAAAAGACTACGGGGCCATTCACAAAGTGCAGCGCTTCTCGCGCATGTGCAGTGGGCACCCGGCTGTGAAGCCTCAAACTGTCACAGCCAGGTGCCCACACTGAAAATGCCAACATCAGGGAGAGAAGCCAGCCAGTGAAACCAGCGGTGGTGAGGACAACCCTGGACCAAGGGACAGGAAAGTGTCTATATTTCAAAAGTCAGCAGCTACAGTTTTTGTAGCTGCTGACTTTTATTTTTTTTTATTTTCAGGTGGAACTCCGCTTTAATGTTACTCCGTATTTATGCTATAAAAATCACTAAGCCTAGTTGATTGATACTATCATTCATTTCCAATAAATAGTGTTTGCTATATAACAGGTTTTTAGTGATCATGGCTTTTTCTATGACATGATCAATACAAAGCAACAGCTACTCAGTTTTCCTTTAATGGTATTTAAGGGTTTTTTTTCAGTTTGATTTTCTCTTGTATAAAACCATTGAATATTCCTAACATATTGATTAAATGAAAGTTTTTAGGCCTTTTGTGGAATTGTCTGAAGTGAAACTGCATTGTTTTAATCTGGGCACTCCCCTCTAGTATTAAAAAAATAGTCAATTTCTACTTACCCTCTTAGTGATAGCCCCAACTTTTCCCCCCATTCTGTGGTGCCAGGGTTCTTTAGGTTGAATGACATTCAGCATCATTCTACCAGTTTTCTGAAAGTTCAGTCTATCATTGACACACACCTGGGAATTCACCATGATCCAGGCTGGACTCATAGTACTCCAGGACTAAGTGATGCACATATGTAATTAAATCATCACCAGACTGGCCAGAACACTACAATGAAGAAGTTAAGTAAGGGTGTTTTTTGGTAAACAAAAGTTTTTTTGGGGGCTTGGGGAGATGAACAGCATATGCACACGGATGTTTAGCCAGATTCAGCTTTCTTTACAACAAACTTTTTTTCATATGAGCAGTTGTCATTTGTCATCCTTTGTCATTTGTCATCATTTGGAAGGTGCATCCTCCAGGGTTGTTTGTTCCTATCTTTCTTTCTCTGTCTGGTGAGTCACTGACCTGGAACAAGCATGTACACATCGAACATCCTGACACATGAAATGCATACACTTACTACAGGTCACAGCTTCTCTAAAGTGAGAAGAAAGGATAAGGATTTTTTTTGTCCTGACATATTCTTTTTAAAGTCCTACATGGAACTTCAGCCTTTAATTTCAATCCTGGTCTGAACTTAAATTTGATCAACTGATTTCTTAAAATTGAATATGGAATTATTACAGATAATTAAATTATCTTCCTCCACAATATGGTCATGAATATATTCTACAAATAATGTGGTTGGCACCTTATTCTCCTTTGATTGAATGCCAAACAGTTGTAATGATCAATGAAAGACTGTATCAGTGGTAATTTATTTTTACTTGACCTACATCTATTCCTTTATTTCCACAGTATGCTGTCTGGCTTGTGGTGTGGATAGCTTGGAATGTATTTATTATATGTTTCTATTTGGAAGCTGGGGACCTTTCCAGGGTAAGTTGACATTTTTTAATTAATATTGTCTTGAAATACTATCTCAGACAGTGATTTCATCTGTAGATGTCAGAATACTGTGTAATATTCAAATAAGAGCTGAACATGAACTTCCATAGCTGCTACAAAACTTGACACATTTTTTTTTAATTTCCTTTTAATGTACCCCCAGTAGCAGAAATAAGTAAATAGCTATAAATACAACACAACTATTACTGAATGTTGTGTGCCATTTCTTTTTCAATTGTTTTTAGGTGTATTTACCAAAGCTGGAGAGTGCAAACTTAGGCTCACTTCTGCATAGAAAGCAATCCGCTTCTAACCTTAGCTTGTTCAATTAAGCTTTGGAAATAAAACCTAATAGCTGATTGGTTTCTATGCAGAAGTGAGCCTGATTTTGCACTCTCCATCGTTAGTAAATAACCCCCTAAGTCAGGGGTCCTCAAACTTTTTAAACAGGGGGCCAGTTCACTGTCCCTCAGACCGTTGGAGGACCGGACTATAGTTTAAAAAAAAAACTATGAACAAATGTGGACACAGTACAGGAGATGACCAGAGACTGTGGACATAGTACATGAGATGACCAGAGACTGCGGACATACAACGGCGGCGGGAATACTGGGCCGGCTGCTCCATAAGACACACAGACATTTCCCCCCAAGTGTGTCTTATGGAACAAAATATACGGTAAATGCAGGACACCTTGTTGGGTCAGATCTGTGTACAATGTAAAGAGAGAGAGAGGGGGGGAGAGAGAGAGAGGGGAGGGGAGAGAGAGAGAGAGAGAGAGGGGGGGGAGAGAGAGAGAGAAGGGGGGAGAGAGAGGAAAGGGGGAGAGAAAGGAGGGGGGAGGGAGAGGGGAGAGAGGAGAGAGGGGGGAAAGAGAGAGGGAGGAGATCGATCATCTATTGCACTTATCTAGGGTCCGTGGCCATGATACCCGACATGCAGTGATGGAGTCTCCTCTCTTGCTCCCCCTCTTCATGGTCTGCTCTAGGCTCCGCCCACCGGCCATGACAGTTGCATGCACTGATCAGAATAGATGGCCGGCTGGCTGCAGAGAGGCCAGGTGAGTGGTGCGGGTTAATAAGCCGAGCCCACCTTCCCCTGTTCTAGAATTGCTGATCCTGCCCTCCTGCCTCCCACCCGAGCCCTGCTGAGCTCTCCCGACCTGCCAAACCCTAGTCCCTTGCAGATACGCCCCTGCCCAGCGGCAGGGCAGCATGTGGCCCGCAGGTCGTAGTTTGAGGACCCCTGCTTTAGGGTGACATTAATAATATCACTGGAATGGCAACACACTAACATGTACAAGGTTCACTAGCGCAATGCCAGAAATACGAAGAAGTCCCTAAAATATAAAATAATATTTTCATATTTGGTATAATTATAGCTAACTTTTAATGCATTTTCCTTTGCAATTTAACACAATGAGCCTAATAGTGAAATAATATAGGTAAGAATGATATGATACAAAAATGGCTCAAATTTTTTATCCTTTGTTTATGATAAACAACATTGCATTTAGCAGCAAAATCCTAATCCAAATTGGTGTCTGTATTAGCGCTTTTGTTTTGCTGGTGCTCATTAGCCTGTTCTGTAAGCTGGTGCAGAAGCAATGTTTGTTTGCAATGGTGAGCACAGAATGGAGGTAATAAGGGTGTTCATTATAAATCCTGCTTTATTTATTTATGAATTTATCTATGTAAATGAAAGGCTATATGAAGCAGTATTTTGTGTTGGACACAGGGAAAGCAATGTTATTGTTGTGTGTCCTAATGCTTCTGAGATGGGTATATGCTGTTTTGCACGGTACATAATTTGGAAAGTGAGTGTACACTTTTGCGCTCAGTTGTTTGTCTTCTTTTTAGTATCAATAAAATCAATATAGTTTATTTACTAAAGGAATAGAGGCTGTACACTTAGCTTAGTGAACACGGTGAGAGTTGTGCTGACTTCAATCATCCAAACAAGTGCAATCAACAATCAAAAATCCTGTTTTTTTTTTTATTTTAATTTTCTGTTTTCATTATTGATTATTCAGAGTGAGCCAAAGCACCTGATTTAATGAGTAGAAACTTACCTGATTCATTTAAGTGGAAACTTACCTTGCTAAATGCTTGCTAAAGTGGAAACTTACCTTGCCTCTACAAAATCAACCCTCTCTGTGTTTGAACTTGTAGGGACTTGTATGATTAATTTACTAAAGGAATAGAGGCGGTACACTTAGCTTAGTGAATGAGGCGGAGCTGTGCTGACTTCAATCATCCAAACAAGTGCAATCAACAATCAAAAATACTGGGGTTTTTTTTTTGCTTTTTTTTATTTTCTGTCTACATTAGTGGGTATTCAGAGTGAGCAAACTACCTTATTTATTAAGCTAAGTGGAAATTTGCCTAAATGATCAGCCTCTGCTAAATCAACCTCTGTGTTTGAACTTGAATGAACTTCTTAGATCAAATGATGTGACCTGAAAAAAAAACACTGTAACAGTGAATTTGTTGTTTTTCATTCTGTAACATACTCTAAATGGGTTACTTTTTATCGTAAACTTTGAGGACATAAAATGATGGCTTTGATTTACAATAAATTGTTTTATTCTTTAATGTTATTTCTTATTCCGTATGATAAATACTGCAATAGAAATAATTATTGAAACAAAAATTGGAACTCCAGACAAAATTTTGTTTTAGTTTTGAGCACAGAGAGTGAAGGGAAAACTTCTCAACAGGAACTCAGCAATAAAAAGATCTGTTCTTTCCCAACTGTATAAAAAATCATTTTTATTTTTTGTCTGTTTCCCCCAGTGGAGAAATTTTCCCTCAATTTCTATCTCGGTAACCATGTAGGAAGTGTATGTAAATATCCTCAGTTGGTAGACAGCAATACAAACCTGCATGAATTTGTTTGATATACAATGCTTAAGTCTGAAAAAAGTCATCTGATTTCATCACCTGTATGCAAGCTTGTAAATACAGAGATATTTTTAACATTGGAGTATTGCGTTTTGTACCCATTTTATTTAGTACCTATGATTTTTTTTTAGATGAACTTAATAGTGATAGATTGGAGTATATGACAAGTGTTCTTTATGAGGATCAAACCAGAAGTGAAATTTTGTACTGTAAAGGGTCATTTATATATCACAATCTTAATTTTAAACCTTGCAAATGTTATTACTTTTATCATTATTTAATACTATGTTAAATTGTTAATAGTTTGTCTTCTGACAATGTGAACTAATCTGCAAAAACAAACCTCAATGAAAAATGGTCCTTTGTGGGGACCAAGGAATTCAGCACTACAGCACTAGCAGATTATTAAGAGATTAGATTCCTGCCTAGTAATATCCACAAACATTGAGTCACAGCTGTGGCAAGGGGTGGTAAGCTTGGTAAGGGACATTAGTTATACAACATTTAGGTAGCTTGTCATGCCCAAAACACGTTTCCCCTTGCCCTCTCATGCTCAGTTTTTGCTGTGAAACCACATGTCATATGAGAATAGAGTGCTGGGTGGTTGAGCACTTTGGTGACATAATGACATTGAGCACCACAGGAGAAAGCTGAACACCATGACTTACAATTAATTTTTAAGGTATTTCAATTTTTTTTTTATTATAAAAACTGAGCTTTGATCAAAGACAAGGACAACTCAGGGGTTATAGTTTGATAACTAAAGTTCCTTTTTTTACTTTACGTTATTCCTAGAGTCAACAACTATTCTGTTTTGGATAATGAGGAAGCTTACTCTGGGTTAATGACATTGTCCTACTCATCAGGTGATAGGTTCAGGCCTGAGCACTGCTTTTCTGGGAAGATGTCACATGCTCCCCCCATTCTCAAAAGCATTGGCTGCAACAGGGCAAGTGGGTGGGGGGAGGTGAGGCTAGTAAGAGCCTGCTACGTTGCCCTGAATGGACAAAGTGACAAATTCTCTTTAACTGTCAAGTTGAACAAATGTTAAATATATATATATTTAAAAAAAAATATATATATATTGTGGCAGTGCGGTATCCTGCCACGGTGGAAAGCACGATGGAGGCCCAGGATTCTCAACCTTACAGGTTGAGGGGCTCCAGGCAGATCTCCTAATGCAGAGAAAAACTGGTTTATCAGTTTCCTCTTTGGTTGGTAAAGCCTGTTTTGGGACCTGTAGCCTGGAGATTTCTTAGAGATTTGGGAGGGATGAAATCTCCAATCCTGGGCCCATATTTTGGGAGCAGCCAGTGTGCTGATTGCACAGGTGTGTGCAGGCCTTTTAGGGGAAGCCAGGCCATGATTCTGGGCTCCACCCCGGCAGTTAGGAGGACTCCACCCAGGCAGACGGGAGGTCTCTGCCGTGGAGTCAGGTGGGCTACACCTAGGAGAGGTGGAAGCCAGACTAGCTGTGTGCTAGTGCCATACTTTGGGGAAGAGTCTGCAGGAGGCAGACTTAAAACTGCGTACAAGCCAGGAGGCTGAATACTGTTTATTTGAATTCGTGTGATGGTGGATACCCCTGCGTGGGAAGAATTTTGGTTGTTTGAACTTTCTTAAATAAAAGTGGGCAAACAGGCCCTTAAAAAATAAGCGAGTTGCTGTGTGCTTTGAAGAAGCTCTACCACTTGAAGCGAGTTCCCACATATGGTGGAGGATGCCGTGGGCAGAACTAGAGATCCCAGCAAGGAAGTAAGTTCATGTGTTGAACTGTGTTTGGTGCATGACTCTGCGCCATCAGTGTGTGCAGGTGAGGAGATCCTGCAGAGAAAAGGAACTTTCCTTAAAGAGACAGTGCTCCATTGTGTTGCTGGACTGTGCAAAATTGTTGTGGAGTGACTGCAAAGATGGGGCGGTCAAAACTCAAAAAAGAAGCAAGATTTTCTGAAATGAGAGACAGAGCCCTGTGGCTGGAGGGGTTGTTACCACCAGAACAAGCCCCATACATGGCTGCACAAAGTTTGCCACAGTGGGAAGTGCATGCTGTTGTCCCTGGCAATGCTGCTGAAAGGAAACCAGTTTTCTGTGTGCAGAGTACTAAGCCTGAAAGAGGATGCAGTGTTGGAAGTTCGGCCAAGATACTGCCGCAAGAGCGCTGTTTACGGTGCAGTGAATGGGGGTACACTGTCTCCAAATGCCCTTTATCCCAGCTTCCAGTGCAAGGTGACAGAACCAGACAAAGGTCTGGGTATGCAATTGGGAAGCCTGCTTGGAGTTCCAGGAAGGAGCAGCAGGCTGCCCAAAAGTTTCAGAAGAATGTGGTTGCCCATAGCAACACATGTGACTTCAGGCCTGCGACCCTGTGAGAGAAGTGTCATCTACAGAGGATTGTGGCAACGCAGAGATGAGAGTTCAGCGCATCTGGAGGAACCCACAAATTTCAGCTGGGAGAGTGCCATCTCCCATAGCAACAGGAGAAAGCCTGCCAACCAGGAGAAGGGGCTACAAGGGAGATATTGTTCCGTATCCCAAGAAGGTTATCGGTGGAACCATACCCTGCCTGGAATGTGGTCAGTTTGGGCATGGTATCTTTTTCCTGCCCCAGATTATGGAATACCACTGATGAGGGTGCTACTGAGCAAAAGTCTTCATCTGCAAGCCCAGATTCCTTTTTAAAAATGTTGGCAGCCACCTCTGGCAACAGTGAAAAAGTACCTGTTGTGCCTGCAGGGGGTGCCAAGGAGTCAGAAGTGCCTGCCACGGTATCATCCTATAGCTGCATGGATGAACTGGGTGGCCAAAGCCAAGCAGAGGAGAGACTACGCACTCAAGTGAAGGCTATGACACCTGCTTCAGGAAATGGTAAGACTGTTTGTGGGACTGAGTCCAAGGAAGTGAGGGTGTGTCCTTCAGGGAGTTCCACAATACAGATGGACATGGACTGGCTGCTGTGTGCTACCCTGAGTAGTGGGGAGGCACAGGGAACAGCCCAACGATTAGCAGGACTAAAATATGGAAAGGACATGGGGACTCTGCAGGTGCCATGCTATAATCCAGCAGAAGGCTGGGGATGGTAAACCATAGGGGTGACCAAAACATGCCATGGCACCGTGTTTCCCTAGTGATAGGTGCTGCAGAGATGACCAGGGAAACCTCCCAGTGAGTTCCCGCAGTTGATGGAGCATAGGATTCCCAGTTCAGCTATGGAGCTGCAGTCATGTCTATAGGTAATGAGAATGCAGTGTTGGTCATGCCAACAAAAGTGTTACTGTTGGTAAAATGTAAAAGGTTACGGTTGGTGATGGGCTAGCACAGCTCACTAAGGATAACAGTGTTGATGTGAATATATTAAAGATATGTTGATTGCCCTTGGCAAACAGTATCCAATGGCTGCAAGGTGTCCATGGAAACTTCCCTGGGAGCTCTGTGTTGGTTTTGAGCCAGAGGTTGCCTGGGACAACTATGTTGCTGCTCTGACAGAGAGTACTTGACCAAATTGATAGATTTAAATGCTAAAACTGAAATTTTTGAAAATGCTCATGGTGATAATGGGTTTAAGATTTAACTGAGTCTGTCAGTACTGACAATTATGTATGGAAGTGTTCCTGAGGTAATGAAGCGCCATCAAGAGTAACGGTGGTGAAGGTGTGGTATTGCAACCTGTTGAGGTTAAAAAATTTTAGTGCCACAGTTTTGGTTGAACAAAAGTGATATATATGTGATGTGTCTGCTGAGCCACTCTGTCCTGTGGTCTCCTCCGGACAGTTGGTGCGGTACTGCGTAGTACCTCTGATTGGGAGCAACAGAGAAAAGTAGACTGGGACAGATGGGCTGAAAACCTGTTGGCTATGTTGAAAGGGACCATCTGTTTCCAACAGTGGAAGTGGACACCTCTTCTGCTGTGCTAATTGGAGGGACTGCAGAGCGGCTTTTAGACAATCGGCAACACTTGCTGTTGCTGCAGATGATCTCCCTCCCAATATGGACGGGCCAAGTTAGATTGAGCACATAGCAGAGATCGATGCCCACAACCCACAAAGGAATCCAGTGGTGTGGAATGAATAGTGTGATCCCAAATGAGCCCGTGTTTGGTGGGAAGTGTACAGATGGCACACGTCAAGTGATTGGGGTCAGTTAACCAAATGTAGAATTCTGTTATGATGGTCAGGTTGTCAGGACAGTTGCTGGAAGAGGTTCTCATTTGTGCCAGTGGGAGCTGGTGGATAGCGATGTTGCCATGGGAGACGACCACTCCCCCCGCTGTGCACTTGGTTTACAACAGACACTGCCCTTGCCAAACATTGAAATGAGTTCTGACAAAAGGTGTGGATGTTTCTGACCAAATTGAGGAAAAGTGCGATGCATTGGTAAATGGTAAATATGATGATTTGGAAAAGTGCGAGGCACTGGTAAATTGTAGATCAGATTAGTTTCTGTGGGTGACCATAAGCCTAATGATGCACACCTGAAGGTCATGAGGACAATGCATGCGGATAACCCTGAAACATGTGATGTGGCGGGTAATGATGTGCTAGACACAGCTGAACTAAAAGCTGCAGTCTGAATTAGGCCCCCAACAGGTTCAGGAGGGTGCTCTGGAAGAGAAACTTTAAATAGCTTATCTGCCCAGAGGGAAAAAACTTTAAGGAAGTGGATAATTTTTAAAGAGGTCCCCTGACATAAAAACATCTTAAGAGCAAGACAATCTGTCTGTCCCTTCAGAAGGAGAGTAGGACATTGCTTGTCATCTGAGAATGTCGGAGACAAAAGGAAGCCATGCTCAGTGTACGGGGGGAAACCAACCGAGCAAGGTTTTGTCAGTAAGAGGATGCATTACATAGAATGCAGAGAGGGACTAAGGGAAACCCCAATAAAAGAGCCCACACCCACTTTTTGTGTTTAAAAAGCGTGACCCCTTAAAGGTAAAAGGGAAACCGGCAGTTGAGACTGCAGCGTAGCTTTCATTTTATCCTCGACACCTAAACTCAGGTCGTCAACCTCATCCTCAGAAAGGTCCCAAGTTTTGGAAATTCCTTAAATGGGAAGGTGACTTGGGTGGCCCCCAAGAAAATAGAAAGGCAAACGCTTTGGAAGCGAACCCGTAAAAAGGCGCAGTGTCCTTTTTAGAGCCTAGTCCCAGGGAACGTTGACCACGTAAATACAGGAAGGAAAGTTTTCCCCCTTTGAAAGTGAAGTTCAGTCAGGAAGGGGCTTCATATTAGGTGGAAAGATGGCAACAAGAGGTGCCAAAGTAAAAGAGTTTGGGTCTGTGTGTTCTGCCCCCAACGGTGATCAAAACAAATGGGGGGGATATGTGGCAGTGCTGGTATCCCAGCCACCTGGTGGAAAGCAACGATGGAGGGCCCAGATTCTCCACCTTACAGGTTGAGTGGGCTCCAGGCAGATCTCCTTTGCAAGATAAAAAAAACTGGTTTATCAGTTTCTTTTGGTTGGTAAAGCCTGTTTTGGGACCTGTAGCCTGGAGATTTCTTAGAGATTTGGGAGGGATGAAATCTCCAATCCTGGGCCCATATTTTGGGAGCAGCCAGTGTGCTGATTGCACAGGTGTGTGCAGGCCTTTTAGGGGAAGCCAGGCCATGATTCTGGGCTCCACCCCCACCGGCAGTTAGGAGGACTCCACCCAGGCAGACGGGAGGTCTCTGCCGTGGAGTCAGGTGGGCTACACCTAGGAGAGGTGGAAGCCAGACTAGCTGTGTGCTAGTGCCATACTTTGGGGAAGAGTCTGCAGGAGGCAGACTTAAAACTCCACTGACTGCGTACAAGCCAGGAGGCTGAATACTGTTTATTTGAATTCGTGTGATGGTGGATACCCCTGCGTGGGAAGAATTTTGGTTGTTTGAACTTTCTTAAATAAAAGTGGGCAAACAGGCCCTTAAAAAATAAGCGAGTTGCTGTGTGCTTTGAAGAAGCTCTACCACTTGAAGCGAGTTCCCACAATATATATATATATAATATTTTTATTTAGTTTTCGGACACATAAATAGCTCACTGTCAATTGCTTTCAAAAAATGATAGCACATTAGAGAACTCAGTACACTTTAAAATATCCTGCTGATTCTGGTCAAACACAGTTGTGGTAAGATCATACTTAATAATATATGTTAAAGCCTATGTACTGGCAAAGAAATATCTATGCACAGTAGGCATCTTTGAGGGCTGTTTCCAATATGCATGGCTTTATTTACTTCCTTCTGTATAAACAATACTTATTTATCTAAAGATTGTATAATTATAATGAGAAAGTCTTTTATGCTCCTATAGCCAGTGATGTTTAGTATGAATGACTTTTTTGTTTGAAATGCTAAATTTTCACTTAGCACAATAAAAAGAATCCTTTGAGGCTATAATGCTCTATTTCCTGTCATTTTTGGCATATTGCTTATTAGCCGGCTATTCACATTTCACATTCATGTTTTCATTTCATGTATTCAGGGCTGGAAATAAATATGACATCAACCCATAATGATACGCATAAGTATTTCCTCTTGTTATAAAATGACAAGCCAAGGCTGAAAAATATATTACATTAAATTAGTTTAAAATGGAGAATAAAACATACCCTTCAGGCAACTAATGAATTAAAGTATAGCTTTATTCAAAAGCCTCCACAGGAGGTAAGTTTATAGTGCTCTTTTGTATTGACAAAATTCAAACCTATTAGTATCACTTTAGAAAAACATAAATTATACTTGATATCGCCAGCTTCCAACTAATGTGATATACTAAGCCCAGTATCACTTTATACTAAATGCCGCCAGAGGGATTTCCACAGCAATAAACTGTATGTTTTAACCTTGACATTTCAACAGGAAATTTTTGGTATACTTTTTAGGTAATACATAACTTTTTGCATCAATGTTATCTGAAGAAATAGATTGCCTTTAAAAAAGTAGAATCAGTGCATCGAATAACTAATGTGTTAAAATATTCATATAGTATCTTTTGCAGCAGGTCCTAGAGCTCATGTTTGCCACAAGGTAAAGTATTGTGGATATACTACTTCCATATTTTCATTCTTTCTATAACAGAAAAAAGAGACACACTACTAGTGCAAAATGTTTTTTTTTATTAAATATAGAAATAGAACACAACATATGTTGGTTTCTATATTTAATAAAATATAGAACACAACATATTTTTTTAGCATATGTATTAAGATGAGCTCAGACTGTGCTTGGACTATGTACATTAAAGTGTTTATATATTATAAGAAAAGAATAAAAGCAATATATTAAAGACTACCATTCATCTCTGCAGCTATAGGCATTGTGGAAAAATACACTTTCAAAAATCACAACAAAGACACTGAAACGACAGCACCTCTATTGTTTATTCTTTATGGAGAGCAGAATCAGCCCTCTAATGTAAACAGGCACCAGATGCTTGTAAGCTGTTTGGGCCCATTCATGTCAGTGAAGACCATTTTGGTACATTTAAGTACATGTATATGCTAATGCATGTTAAGTTAAGGCCGCTCATTCATTTTAACAGGTTGCCTAATGCACCACATAGGACCAAAAATAATGGATTTTTGGTCCCACAGTGGTTTGAATGGGCCATGAAAACTGATTTTAGAGTTGTGTTGTGATCTTTTGTAGATAAATTATTTACAGTACATGTAACTAGGTAGGAAAATAATGGCTAGTTGCAGAGTCCTTTTTACAGCTTGTTCAGAATATATTAACCCTTTTTTTTCCCCTGTAAGCCAGCCCTCCTCCTGGTCAAGAAAACACAGGTTGGTACTACCTTAGGCAAGAAAATCTAAAAAATGGGTTCCTTGAAATATACAGTATAACACCTCCAGCTCAGATACGCACCTTCCAGAGGTTAAGGCTACAAAGAATACAACCTTGTAGGTAGGAGTAGAGAGAGGAATGCCTCTAATGGGTTACAAAGGCAATTTCTGAAGTGCAGAAAGAACAGGATTGCCACAGGCAAATTGTATACTGGAACCTCTGTGCTATCTGTGCGTTGGAGAGGATGGGAGCCTTAAAGGCCAAAGGTGCCTCAATCAATCAGGGTAAACTTTATCAACAGTATCTCCTTTGCTTTACCTATCACAGCTATTCATATTGTCAATATGGAGGTTGCACATCCCACCTTTAATAGACAGTGGATTTGCTTACCTAATTACCCCCTTATTGACCCTTCTAAGCTACCTAACTTAAGTACAAAGGCCAGGAAGTGGTAGTTGGGTGTTATGATAACAAAATCATGGCTTATTATTATTATTATTATACAGTATTTATAAAGCGCCAATAGTTCACTCAGCGCTGTACATTACAAAGGGGGACAGAACATGTGACAGAACAATACCAATACAATGCAAAACATGAGGGGATCGAGGGCCCTGCTCTTTCGAGCTTACAATCTAGAAGGGATGGGATAGTGGTACAGGAGGAGATAGCTGTGGGGGATGGAGTGGTAGGAAGAGTGGAGGAGGTCAGCAAGTTAGCAGGGGGTGAGGTAGGCTTCCCTGAAGAGATGGGTTTTCAGGGTGCGCCTAAAGGAGAGGAGAGTAGGTGATAATCTGATGGGTTGGGGCAGGGAGTTCCAGAGGATGGGTGACACCCTGGAGAAGTCCTGGAGGCGGGCATGGGAGGAGGAGACCAGGGAGCTAGAGAGAAGGAGGTCTTGTGAGGAGCGGAGTGTGCGTGCTGGGCGGTACTTGGATATTAGGTCAGTGATGTAGTTCGGGGCAGTATGGTGGACAGCTTTGTACGTCAGTGTTAGGATTTTAAATTTGATCCGTTGCGCAATCGGAAGCCAGTGGAGGGATTGGCAGAGGGGGGTGGCGGAAACGGAGCGTTTGGAAAGGTGAATGAGTCTGGCAGCCGTATTCAGGATAGACTGAAGCGGGGATAGCCAGCGGCGAGGCAGGCCAGTGAGGAGGGAGTTGCAGTAGTCGAGTCGTGATATGATGATGGGAGTGGATGAGCTGTTTTAGTGGTTTCTGGGGTTAGGAACGTGCGGATTTTGGCGATGTTGCGGAGGTGGAGTCTGCACGAGTTTGTTAAAGATTGGACTTGGGGCTGGAAGGATAGGTTGGAGTCCAGAATGACCAAGTACTCTGGCCTGCAGAGCGGGTTTGATATTGGCGTTGTTGGATGTGATGTAGAAGTCAATGGGGGGTGGGGTTCGGGCTGGGGGGAAGACAAGGAGCTCGGTTTTGGAGAGATTCAGTTTAAGGAAGTGGAGCGACATCCATTCTGATATGTCGCTCAGTAGGTGTGTGATTTGGGCAGAGACCGAGGGGGTGAGGTGGGGGGTTGAGAGATAGATTTGTGTGTCGTCGGCATAGAGGTGGTAGTTGAAGCCGTGAGAGTGTATGAGTTGGCCAAGGGAGGAGGTTGTAGATGGAGAAGAGAAGGGGCCCAAGGACAGAGCCTTGAGGGACCCCAACAGAGAGGGGGAGTGAGGGGGGAGGTGGTAGCATTATAGGTAACGCTGAAAGAGCGTTGTGACAGGTAGGATGAGAGCCAGGAGAGAGCAGAATCTCTGAGGCCGAGGGAGTGTAGTATTTTGAGGAGGAGGGGGTGGTCAACTGTGTCGAAGGCCGCAGAGAGGTCAAGGAGGTCAAGAGGCTTAGATCACTGTGAACTGCAAACAGGCTGGGCTGACTTCAAATCTTAACCCCGTACTGCATATTATGTCAGTGCTATAGAAATATGAGAAATCAGCAAGTAATCATGTAGGAAGACTATTATAGAAATGTTTCATAAATCTAAGTGTTCTGTAGAGGTCTGATTCCCCAACATTTCCTTAAAAAGACACTTTATTATATGTCTTTAGAAACTATTGTTTCTCTCTTTTTTACACAAGAGAGCATTCCATATATAATTTCTACTACATTGACACTATTCTAATTCATCCTGCCACATTCATTATGTTTGTTGGGAGGACAATAAAATCTCATCATTTTGATTTGCTTTATCTCAGTTATAAAACTCTTAAGAATTTGCTGGGTGAATGACAGCCTTAACAATTACTGTCCCTTTATTTTGTGCAATGTATTTGGCAGTCATTTATTGAAATGTCAGTATGATAATTATATTCTAATGGTGGCTGGATCCATAAACTAGTCTCAAACATCTCCTGATATGTAATGTTCATTTAAAAACGGTGTTACTTTGGTGCTTTACAAACATCAGCCAATGGGTTCAGATGGGTGAACTGGCCAAATTTGACATGCTCATTTGCCTGTTTCTCTGTCAGATCCCCAGTTGGCTGGTATGTGCAATTTGATCAATGACATCATCCGGGATCCTTAGCTGGTTTGTTGAAATAGAGCAACTGCCCAGGAATCTGTTATTTTGTGGTGGGATTGGGACAGTAAACATCATGGGGGGGGGGGGGGGGGGGTTCAAGTCATCAGGTCAACATTGATGGTGGTGGGTTGCAATTGGGTCTTTGTGTTTGAAGAGGATATATATTGTTACACAATGTGATACTGACCTTGGATTTACATTGGGGACATTATTTCTGTCAAATAAAGGACTTTGTTATGGAGTGAGTTACTGTTAACTTTATGCACCCTGTACTCATTCCCAAAGGGGCTGGATTTCTGGGTCTCCTTATTGTAAAGAGGACTTCCAGATTCTAAAAAGTACCCACGCAAACTCCCACATCCCTCTGGGTGACAGGATGTTGGGATGTGGCTCTCTCATCATGGGTACAAGGTGCCTAGTAAATGCATTGCACCCCCTTTTGCAAGGTACCCATTCAATAATAAAGGAATGTGGCCTGGTATGGTTTAGAAGGAGGAGGTGCATGCTCCCTGCCCTCCTTTTCTTGGCCACTGGCCTGAGTGCTTGAATCGTGGTCATATCTGATTAATGGCATGACCTGCAGCCCATTTGTTTTTACAAACACCAGCTTCTGCACACAACTACTTTATAAACCTAACACAAATGTTTTAAATTGTGGGTGATTTTTTTTTCAGAAATACAAACCGTTGTCAGTTTTTCACTTAGGATATACTGGGGTTTTTTTTTTTTACAGCCAGATGAAGATGTTAAGGGTTCATTTCATTGCTGGCCAGGATGACCAAAAGCTATGTGAACAATAAATCAACATTACTAAGACAGCTAAATTAGTTCTTCTTATTGTATAGCCTTCAAAGTTGGAACTGTGCCAGAGAAAATGATTCTGAAGTCTCCTTCTGTGCATCTGATATCATCTGTTTTTGACTGTAAATGCTACAGGGGGTACAGGGTCAACAGTTACCTCTTCAGTCATTAATGATACAGTACTGGATTTGTGTTTTCTTCCCATACCGATTTTCTATGTTTAATGTGATTCAAGAGCCCCCCTAATGGCACCCCTCCTCCTCAATGCCACATAACAGCCATATGGGTTGCTATGACTATTTTTATGCCACTGCATTCTTGTATTGTTTCACCATTGTCAAGAGGATGCTGATGATCATAGGTAGGGATAAACAATATTGAGGGTTTTAATTTCTCTTAAATCTCTTTGAAAATCGAGAGATTGTTGCAGAATGTTCTTTTTTTCTGCAAATGTTATTAGAGTCATTAAAGAGGAATTCATTGTGTGATATTTGGTAGTTTTTTGGTAGACTTTCAATGGCTGTTGATGGTTACAGGAGCTCATTTTAAAAACTCTGGACCTGGTGTTGTGAAAAAGAAAAAACACACAAAAAATACAAACAAAAACACAAAGAACGCTAAAAGAAAAACTTCAGAAATACACCCCTAAATCATTTGCTTTCAATAAAGCAAAAAAAATTTTTTTTCTAGCAAATTTTACCTAAGCAATTACATCAACTATATTAAAAAAGAGCTTAAAAGACCCCCCCCCCAAAAAAAAAAAATGTGGACAAACATGCTTTTTTGCATGTCTCTTTTGCGATATAATATTCCTAGCTGGCTGCTTTGAAATATTTCAATGTACATGCACAGAAACGTGTCGCATTTTGATGACGTCAGATGCCACGTGTGTTGATCCCGGACATCTTGGAGACTCTGCCAGGCTTCACCATCTATGCTGCATATGCACAGCACAATCTGCTGGCAGACACCTTGGAGATTCCAGCAGGCTTACCATCCATGTTGCACATGTAAAACACCACCTGCTGGCGGACTCAATCGATCTTCTCTCTGGATCAGTCACACAACTACATCTGGCTACAGACATCTCACCCTCTTACCCATGAGCCTGTTTTTAAATCCTAAGATGTGAGTTACTACTTATCTTTCTATTAAATACCTTCACAGTACACACTTAGAGGCACTGTGTTTCTTTGTTTCCCTGTTGGAGGTGGTTTACCCCAGCCTGGCCAATCAAGACTGCCAAAGATACCCAACTTGGAACAAGACCACAAAAGGATGTCAGCAACAGTGCGGGAGTTGCTTTTAGGGTTTCTACATCAATAAAATCTTGCCATTGGTTAAATCAGTGATTCCACAGCCAGATAAGCATTTCTCTCCTTTTCTGATTGTCAAGATTTAGTTTAAAACAACCTAATGAAACTATACATGTGTCATTTTATAGGTAGCTTACCATTGCTACTCTGAAAAGTCTGCCCAAAAAAAATCAACTATTTTGAAAGCAATATATTCTCCAGTTACTCTACAACCAATATTTCCAAGGATGTGTGTTAGCAAGGATGATTTTTATGCTGCCTGACATATAGATAATTATAAATGATCAGGCAAGGAGTAATTTAACCTGCAGTTTACTAAACGGGTAGAAAGTAAAATCAATGATGCAAAATGGGTTTAGGAGCATGCGTACACTACAGAATAATTAAAAACAGATTAGTAAATCTGCACAAACATGGACTCTTCACAACAATTTCTCTGGGGATACATAAAACAGATAGGGGTACAACAGATCCACTACCATGCTCAGGGTTAATATTCCTGAGCAAAATAATAAAAATTTAAAAAGCTTTAAAAAATAAATAAAAGAACATAATGACAAGATAAATAAATATATAGTAGCCACTTACTAGGTATATTTATGACCATAAGTTATATTGGACACATAAGCACACCTATATGGGTTAATGATTCCAGTGGCAAACCAGATCAGTTCAGTACGAATGCTTCTTCACCTTCAAGCCAATACCTGCAAATAGGATCTCATACCATACCCAGGATATCATGGAAAAAGGAAAGCAGACTCCATAGTATATTACTGTTATTCCGTAAAATCTAATAAAACCAGATTGCACACTCACGTAAAAATCCTCTTGAATAACAGCATATAGATATCGCAAGTGCTCCTGTGTAGCAAACACTATGGGATGGTGACAAGCATTTGTTATGAAAAAAAAAAACATAATTTAGTTGAATTCAAATGACAGAGGCATTTGCCTTGAATACAAAACACGTCGTGAGCAGATACATTTATTTTTTCAATAAAAATTAAGGTAATAGATGAAAATATAATTACAACTACTTCTTTTAAAGAGACAGGCAAAAATTATTTTATTCCATTGAGTAGTTGCAACCACCCCTCCTGGCTACACTCAGTGCCTAAAAGCCAATTCCAAAGATTGAGAAGGAATTGAATAAATATGAAGGATTATTTGATGTAGGGTAAATTGTGACTACAATCTTTCAGGGTAAATTGTGACTACAATCTTTGTAAGGATTGCAAAGACTTCAGGTTAGAGTCACTACTACAGTAAACAGTTCAGAATACAAATGGATACTTGTGCTTGCCTCATAAACAGCATCCCTCTTAGTGAAGTCCAGGGCAGTTCTGTTAACACGGAGGTTCAGCTGGAGGGATCCAAGAACAAAGGATTAAATGCCATTCCACTGGAAATTTAGTGCTTTGGTAACAATCAAGGAAGGGGCTCTCCAAAGTTGATGGGTTTTCCTGTGAAAATGATTGCTAATAGGCTCCTGCTGCTGCATGGACATCTTTGCGTGACCACACAGTATTTTTATAATATATTGTGATGTGACTTTATATATTGTGTTGTGACTTTGAAAAAATATGTAAGATGAAAACTAAAGTCTTGTATTATTTAACTAAAACTAAACAGAGCAAGCAAAGAGAAATTGTAATATTACCAGGAAAAGTTTATCTTTTTAGAACATGACACTGGAATTTTTACACAAAGAGCATGATAGGAAAAAACAAGCCATTGAGATATATTTTATGCAAGTTAGACCCAGTAATGATCGGTTCATCCGGCTATATTAGAGCAGTAGCTGTATGCATGGTGCTACTAGACAATTACTAGACAATCTCAATCTCCTAGATTGTAAGCTCCAAGGAGCAGGGCCCTCAAATCCCTCTTGTATTGAACTGTATTGTTGCTGTATTGTCTCCTGTAATATTGTAAAGCGCTGAGCAAACTGTTGGCGCTATATAAATCCTGTATTATAATAATAATCTAATTATTTTGGTCAAATATTCAAGTTTAATGGTCCCACATTTTGTGCAGCAATTATTGCAAACAGCTCAACTAAATATTTGTCTAATGCAAGGTTCACAAAATATGAATTTGTATTGTTAATTATGTACAAAATATAACAATGAAAAATCTGTACCGTTGAACCCAGTCACCTTAATACCTATATTGGAGGAGGCTGGAGACCACGTGTGAAATTGATGTTGTAGGAATCAGCTGCTGTGAGCCCAGTAAGGACACACTCCTTGAAGACTCAGATATTTGATTAAATGGAGATTTGATCCCGGTTTTATACTGATGATGGCTAGACCCATACTGAATATGTAGTTATCACCCAGAAGGATGCTCCATATTTTGTCATTGGATCCTTCTTCCCTAGCTCAAGAAGCAGAGCATCCATAGCAAAGCCTGTGAGTTATCAAAAGAGTATACATTTATATAGATAGCAGAAAATTAGAATGCTTTTGGGGTGCTACATGGCTTTGGTTCCATTTGAAGGGTTTTTTATTAGATTAGAACATTTTATTAGAAGTTCTTTACTCCGGCAGGAAAACCAATCAAGCACGCTAATTTAATTGACTGGCTATCTTCAGCTTTCCAACTTCTTTCTGAGATAGTCATACGAACATTAAAATGCACACATTGGAAGCAGACCAGGCAATTAAGAATGCTGCATTACAGCCCAGAACACTTGCTGGTTCTGTGCAACTCACAGATTCCACCCTAGTTCTGGCCCAGTAGAGTAGAGCTGAGATTAATAATTAAACTTTGAGGACCACAGAACAAGAAGAACAAGTGGTTCCCAGTGGGGGGCAACATCTTATGGAACAGGACTTTGGAAAAGGGTGATCTTTTAGGTCTGCCAGCTACTCTTTTTCCTTCATCTTGACACATGGACCGTGTAATCAGTCTGAAGCAGTTATGGCTGCCTTAGTAAATGAGCAAGGGATAGCGCCAAGGTTCACCACGGTTGTTTTTGAATATACTGCTTCTTGTTTTACATGTTACCAAAGGTGTTACCAAAAACTGAACATCCTCGTATGCACTGGTCTGTATGGACATGTTTTCTAAATGGCCAGAAGTTTGGCCAGTGGCAAATGCTACTGCAAAGGCCACAGCAAAGAGTGCTATCAGACGTAATTTGTAAGTATAGAGCCCTAGAAGCTAGAGAGATCAATATAGGAACTTGTTTTATAGGAGAGTTCTTACAAGAAGTTTGAGGTTTTATTTTACACCCCCTACCATCCACAGTGGTAGGGGATGTAAAAACTAGAAACTAGTAGAAACTAGGGGGATGTCAGAAACTAGAAAACTATGGCCTGAATGTCTTTATATTTTTTTAATTCCCTAAGGGGATATGTGGACTCTTTCCCTATGAGATTTTGTTTGGAAGTCTGTCGCTCTCTTGCTTATATTTTTCTCAGGAGCTGAAGGCCTCCATTCGGATCTCACAGAGAATGTTGCTGATCTCTCAAGGTTTTTAACCAACTTTTTTATGTGTTTCCCCGCCCCAAAATCCAGATCCTAACAGTTTGGAAGCATCTCATAAACTAAAGCCAGGTGACTTGTGGATTGTTAACCACTTCAATACAGGCCACTTATACCCCCTTTCTGCCCAGGACAATTTCTCAGCTTTCTGTGCTCCCGCAATTTAAATGACGATCACTCAGTCATGCCAAACTGTACCCAAACAAACTTTTTATCACTTTTTTCACACAAATAGAGCTTTCTTTTGGTGGTATTTATTTACCACTGGGTTTTTTTAAAAATTAAATTATATAATATAATCATTTCTATGTTTACATATTGCAAATAATTCATTTTTCTACATAAATTTAGGCCAAAATTTATACTGCTACATTTCTTTGGTAGAAGTAACCCAAATCAGTGCATATTATGTTGTCTGTGTGAAAATTATAGAGTCTACAAGCTGTGGTACTAATGAATGAAAATTGATCACACCTGATGTACTGACTGTCAATCTTATTTCTTGAGGCCCTAAGGCTACGTTCACACTAGCCTTGTGTGCAGGCGGCAGAGAGGCGTTTGGGAAGCGTTTTTACCGCTTCCCAAACGCCTCTGCCAACTCTGCACATTACAGCACATGGTGCTGTTCTAACAGGAGCGTTTGCGTCGCGTCGCGTTGCGTCGCGTTGCGTCGCGGCAAAACGGACGCCTCTGGTTGAGTCAGGAGGCTTTGAAGCCTCCTATTCTCGTCTATGGTGCCGCTCCGCAAACGCCCGGCCGGCATTTGCGGTGCGGTTGCGACGCGGTTGCGGGGCGTTTGCGGAGTGGTAACACCACTCAAATGCATTATAGGCGTTTGTGGGGCGTTATTAATGCTCGGCAAACGCCTAGCAACCGCCGCTAAACCGCGCATGCGGCGTTTGCGGAGCGTTTCCCGAGCGTTAAAAACGCTCCGCAAACACCGGACCAACGCTTGCCAAACGCTATAGGGGCGTTTGGCAAGCGTTGGCAAAACAGCCTAGTGTGAACGAGCCCTAACATACCAGGAAACTACAAATACTCCCCAAATTATGCATTCTTGGAAAGTAGACAGTCAAGGTATTCAGTATGAGACATGATGAGTTTTTTGAAGTTGTACTTTTTTACCACAATTCTTTGGAAAATGAAGAAATGTATTTATTTATTTTTTTTTTACACACAATTGTCATATTAACAAGTTATTTCTCACTCACGGCATAGGCATACTTGCAATTGCACCCCAAAATGCATTCTGCTACTTCCTCCTGAGTATGGTGATACCACATGAGTGAGACTTTTCCACAGCCTGGCCTCATACAGAGATCCAACATCCACATTGAACCACCAGGCATTATAGGGGCATAAAAAGGGGCATAAATTACACATCTAATTTCCTGACTACCTATCACATTTTTGAGGGCCTGAAGCACCAGAACATTGGAATTGCCCACAAAATGACCACATTTTGTAAAGCAAACACCCTAACGTATATTCTAGGAGGCATAGTAAGTAATTTTAACATGTCTTTTTTTTTCAAAAGTTTATGGAAAATGTGGAAAGAAACTGAAAATATAATTTTTCCACACAAAGTTGTCAATTTATAAGATATTTCTAATACACAGGATGTACATACCAAGAATGACATCCCAAAATACATTCTGCTACTCCTCCTGAGTATGGTAATACCACATGTGTGAGACTTTTCCACATCCTGGCCACATAGAGGAACCCAGCATCCAAGTAGCACCATCGAGAGTTCTAGGAGCATAAAAGGGGCATAAATTACACATCTAATTTCCTGACTACCTATCACATTTTTGAAGGCCCTAGAGCACCAGGACCCACAAAATGACCACATTCAACTGAGCAAAGGGTAAAAAAAAGGTTACCTGTGGTTTTAATGCAGTTGTTCAGGCAGCAGGCAGCAATACTTTCCATGGTCAGCACAGACAGCAGGCAGAGATAGTGACAGTATAGCCAAAGCATTGGTCCTGGCAGAAGGGAGATATGTGGTCAGCAACAGCCAAAGCATTGGTCCTGGTAGCAGGCAGGTATGTGGTCAGCAACAGTCAAACAAATTGTCCAGTCAGCATCCAGAGAAATGGTCAGTACAGCCAAAGTTTTGGTACTGGCAGTAGGCAGGAACATGGTCCATAGTCAGTACAGGTAGCAAGCAGAGGTGTGGTCAGTTCAGGAAGAGGCATGATCAATTAGCAGGCCAGGATTAGTTGGCATAAATATCAGGCTTAAGGCCTCGGTAGGGTACCCCTGTGTTATCTTAAATCCCATTACTACAGTAGCAGGGCAAAAGATCAGTCCAAGCAGCAGGCAAAAGAGTGGTCAATTAACAGGCTGAGGTCAGTTCAGGTGGAAGGCAGAATCATGGTTGATAGTTCAGGCTGCAAGCAGAGACATTGTAAATAAACAGGCCAGTGTCAGTTCCAAAGCAGGCAGATGTATGGTCAGTTTAGGCAGCAGGCAGAGGCGTGATCAAATAACAGGCCAGGGTCAGTTCAGGAGCAGACAGTGGCATGATGAGTGTAAAGGCAAATAGTCAGATGGGAAAAGGCAGGAGTTCTCTAATATTGCAGACAAATATGGTAACGTCGGAAACAATCCCCTATGCAGAGGCCTGGTTGGGAAGGACACTGAGGATAATAATAAATGGTGTCTTGTTTAAGTCCCACTCTGAAGCACACCTGATATTTTTTGACGTTTTTGGCCTGTTTCTCTGGTAGGGACTTTATTGGGAAAATGGCGTTCATGGAGTTTGCTCATTGCATCTGAGTGAATGCTTTCTGGTGGGCCTTCTGGGTACAAAAGGGCAGTGATAATATCCTCTTGGTATTTCAGAAAGGTTTCGGGTCTTTCAGAGGACTTACGGTAAATTACATAAGAATTATAAACAGCTAAATTGAAAAGATAAATTGAGACTTTTTTGTACCAATGGTGGGTTTTTCTTGTTGCAAGGTAGAGCTGGATCAACTGATTGTTAAGATCAACTCCCCCCGATGAACATATTGTGCTCATGTACGCATTTGGGCTTCTGGACTGGGCTATTCCTTCTGTGGATTTTGCACAAAAGTGTCATTGTGAATTGAGGAAAGTAAATATACATCATGTTTGTCCCTCCACTTCATAGCAAATACTTTCTCATTCCACAAACACACCGACTCCCCTCTTTGTAATCTTGTATTCACCAGCCTTTGTGGGAAGCCCTTCCTACTAACTCTCAGGCTGGCCAGTAAAAGGGGGAATAGTAGCTGCTCCTGATTCAGGTGGAAGCCATAGAGGGTTTGCAAAGGCATCTGGTAGACTGGCATGAGCCCTAACACTTTGGGGCTGACATTATTATTATTATTATTATACAGTATTTATAAAGCGCCAATAGTTCACTCAGCGCTGTACATTACAAAGGGGGACAGAACATGTGACAGAACAATACCAATACAATGCAAAACATGAGGGGATCGAGGGCCCTGCTCTTTCGAGCTTACATGACACACTTATAATCCCTGGCCTTTCTTGCTGAGGTACTCCATTCCTGGTGGATGCCACTGCGCTAGATGTGGATGCCACTGCACTACTTGTGGATTCCACTGCACTACTGTTGATAGCCTGCTCTTCACCAGAACGCCTTCGTTTGTAGGGCAAACTTTCTTCCTCCTCTGATTACAGTTCCATTACTTGGCACTGGCTCATAATCAGAATCAGAATGTGACACAGAGAGCTCCCCACTGCTTTCGTCGGTCAGAGATAGAATTTGATATGATTTCTCACAGGTAAATTATTTATTAACCATACTGGTGACTGTGGGCTGTGGTGACACACTGCTGTAATGGGGACACTGGGTGAGATGTGGCTGCACTTATTGGTGCTGATGTGGCTGCACTTATTGGTGCACTGAAGGGTGCTAATGGGTGCTGAGCAGGCTGCACTTATGGGCATTGATACAGATGAAGCTGCACAGTTGGGGCTGCACAGATTGGGCGGCAATGCTCATCTATACTGATGTGCACTGATGGATGCTGATGAGGCTCCACTGAAGAGGCAGCACTAATAAGTTGCATCAATGGGCACTGATGAAATAGAGTCCTGCACTGATGCACTAATTAGGTAGCAATGATGGGCTCCACTGATGAGGTAGCACTGATAGTTGGCACTGAAAAGCAGCACTGATGAGGGAGCATTGATAGTGGGCACTGATATGCATGGATGAAGCTGCACAGTTGGGGCTGCACAGATGGGGAGGCACTGCTCAGTTATACTGATGTGCACTGATGGATGCTGATGAGGCTCCACTGAAGAGGCAGCACTAATAATCGGCACTAATGGGCACTGATGAAATAGAGTCCTGCACTGATGTGCACTGATTAGGTAGCAATGATGGGCTACACTGATGTGGCAACACTGATAGTTGGCACTGATAAGCAGCACTGATGAGGGAGCACTGATAGTGGGCACTGATAAGCAGCACTGATGAGGCAGCACTGATAGTTGGCACTGATAAACAGCACTGATGAGATAGCACTGATAGTTAACAATAAAAAGAATGAATCCTCCTGCCCTTCCACAAACCCTAGAAAAAACCCCTGAGTGGCCGCAGACACCTAACTATATTCCCACTAGTGAAAACAAATGAAAACCGAATGATGCTGCTCAACAAAAATATTATAACTAAACCCACACAATGTGAAATAAAAATCATATAACAAATAATAATACTATGTTTATAAAATACGTGACCCAATAAATCGTGAACAAAAATATTGTGCAAGAAAAACACTCAATGCAAGTAAAATGAAACCACACAGTGTAAATAAAAGTGACAATATTGGATAAATAAATCCACAACCAAATAGAGTGATCAATGGTACATAAAATGATAAAAATAAAGAAAGAAATGTAAAGTGCCACAATAAAGTGCAAGTCCCAATGAATCTGTGTATCTTCAACAAAGGCCATGAAACATCCAGTGACCACTGTAAAAACCACGAATCCTCCATCAGCTAGTGTGCGCGCTCACCTCCAGGCTGTGACCCACAAGGGGTCATAAGGCTTTCGAATGCATTCAGATGATGATATCCCTGTGTATCCCTTCGATGATGGTCAGGGTAATCCTCTATGGTGGAGATAGTAAGCACTCGTAAGCGTACCAGCAGTAATGGCTCAGATGTCCCCTCATGGATATGCCAAATACTCTCCTCTCCAATGGCCCACACATGGAAAATTAAACCATGAAACTTCCCATAGTGTAATATTAAAACATTTATTGATAAAAAAGGCAGAGTGACTACTCTCATTACAAACAGGGGCCACAGACCCATGCAGGCAAGAAAAACTGCAATGCAGAGAGGTATACACACTGAGGTTTACCATCATGGGGGCTGCTGTCCCGAAATTACATCACCACGCTTCAGTTCTACGAGTTAGGTCACGAATCATTGCAACTTCCTCAGGGCACTTCACATTTCTTTATTTATATAATTTTATGTACCATCAATCACTCCATTTGGTCACGGATTTATTTATCCAATATTGTCACTTTTATTTACACTGTGTGGTTTCTTTTTACTTGCATTGAGTGTTTTCCTTGCCCAATATTTTTGTTCACAATTTATTGGGGCACAGATTTTATTAACATAGTAATATTATTTGTTATATGATTTTTATTTCACATTGTGCAGGTTTAGTTATAATATTTTTATTGAGTAGCGCAGCACTGATAGTTGGCACTGATAAGGCAGCAGTGATGGGAACTGTGTTACAGTGTGGGCACTGTGTGACACTGGGCACAATACAGTAAACTCACTGCGATGGCACAGATGGCTTCTTCCCTCACAATTGTCTCTGTGTGAGGTAAGGAGAGCTGTCAACCCCCAGATGATCTGCAGTGTTTACATATAGTGATCACGTGTCATTAGACATGCTGATCACATGGTAAAGGGCCGGGATGATTGGCCCTTTACTTCAATCTGTGATGCGCTGTGTCCAAGGGACACAGCGATCACAGGTACTCCTGGATGCTTGCCCCAGGTGGCACACGGGGAGAGAGTTCTCAGGAGGACGTCCATGGACACGCTCCCAGAACTAGAAGACCATGCTGTAGCCTTCTTTCGGCTATAGCGTGGTCAAGGACAAGTTAAGAGACATTTATACTATATATATATAGAAAATGGTTGGAGACACAATACAGCTTCTATGTCATGTACAGTATACAAAACGTGAAGGAAAAGTCACATGGATCCACACCAGACACTGCAAAAATAAAGTGTCTCTGTGTATAATTTGGTTTCCTCTCGGAATCACAGTCTGGGGTACTATTTATTCAAATGCTTTAATAAATATATTAGTAAGGGATATATGTATATTTAATGTGATTTGAAAAGTAGTTCAGCCATGTTGAAGTCATATTGTCTTTTAGATCTCCGATTTTATGTAGTCTGTACTCAACTATTCTGTAAGTCAGCATGTCCACAATTAAGCTACAAGGCCATTCTGGCTACAGGATCTGAGTGTACAGCCAACCACTCGGTAAATATTTCTTATCAATCATTTATTTTTTTTTATGTAAATTTTTGTGACAATAAAAAGTAATTTTGTAATGATGATATAGCTACTCTCAGTTATTAGATTCTCCCAGTGTAGTTTGCCTCCTAGATCAGGACTAGTTCCACCTAAATGTAAGGAGGTTCCAAGTTAAAGGTGATAGTTTGTGTGGTCTGTGATCAAAATGTACAATATTCATCAAAAGTGGGGGGATTGTAAAGGAAATTTGTAAATTCTGTATAAAATTGTATTCTATTTTGTATGCTTTGCCTATGTATTGTACACTGCACTGCTTGTGCACACGCCACTAATAATATTTTGATTACGTTTGCACTCCTTCAAGTCCCAATTACAAATTAGCCTGCCTATGTAACGCCCCTTGTTACCATAAAAGTACAATTGTAATATTAATGTGATACCTAAGTAATCATGTATATAAAAAAACTTCAAATGCACTGAATAAACAGAACAGTGATTTGGAAAGATGCTGAGTGTATATTTTTGTGTCTGTTCTCTACTGCAGTAGTTATTAATTTGGAACCACTAATTAATATGAGGATAGAAGTTGCCTATCTATAAAATTTCAGTATTAATGTCCAGAACAAACTGAAACTGAAATTAAGGGATTTTTAAACATATAAAAATGCCTTCTATGTGGATGACATATTGTTACTTTTGTCTGTCATTCAGGTGACATGTCCCAAACTATTCAGGAATTTGATCTGTTTTCATCTATCTCCAATTTAAAAATACATTTCACCAAATGAACCTACCCTTCATGGCCGGTTACCCTACATCCTGTAACACCAATACCCATTGGGATGGACCACATCTCATATCGCTCTCCTTGGTGTTAAGATTCTGACCATAGTCTCAAGTTTTTAAGATTTAAACTATTTTTCTTATTGACATGCATTAAATAGTATCTTCAAAAGTAGAGAAATACCTAATTTTCCTGGCTAGGCTGGATGGCGATTATTAAAATGAACTGCATGGGTAAACATTGAACAAAAAACTTGTCTACCCACCCAATACAGACCATACCATGATCTTGGAAATACACCCCCTAAATGGGTTGACTGTGAATCTTTCATTTGTGTTGCAACTCTCCTACAGTAACATGCAAAGTCCTCTAATTGGAAATTCAGACATTTCTCATGAAAACTCATGTGACTTTCTGTCTTATTGGAGAAATTATTCCCTACCCTTGGCTGGCAACTTTTAAAAACAGGGCTTGTTCCTTCTTAAACATGATTTTGAAAATCTGGCAAACATTAACATACTACCATGGTGGATCTACCTACTGATTCAACATTTTGTGACTCATACACAATACAAACACTGCTATGCACAGCCTCTCTCACTTTATGAAAAAATATGCATGAATATAGATCCCAAGACCCACTTGATCTCTTTTATCTATTCCACATTAGAGAACTCCCTCGATCCTTTTTTTATATTTAATATTTTTATTGGTTTTCACCATAGCAGTACAAGTTAGAAAGGCACAATGTGATGAGACCAGATAAAATGATACATATGACTTTTTAGTAAGAAAGATATTGTCAGATCCGAGCATCATGTTTTTGACCTCAGCATATTTGTGCATTACTAAAGATGACAGCAAGTTAACAACATTAGCAAAAACTAGAAAAACTAAGGTCAACATAGAAACAAGAATAAATCCTAAGAGCCACAAATGGTGAGGGGATAGAGAGGGAAGAAGGGGAAAAGAAGGGGATGATAATAAATAGGTATACCTATATGTGTGGAAGCGTGGATTGAACACCCCTAACAACCCATGGAAGGAGACCTGTTAACATTAGCAAACCCGCCAAGGATAAGTAATACCCTAGTACCAATTCAACCAAAACATTCTGGAAGATCTAGACATGCTTGCTGGATGTACAGGGCAGGAGGAGGAGAGCTTGCTGCTGGAAGAGGATTCAAGGATTAAATCTTGAGTTTTACCAGGGAGTTAGTTAAGTTCCCCTTGCATACCATGGAAGGAAGTCTTAAAAGAAGCAATTTCTTACATGGAGAAGGGACATTCTATGAAGGGCTTCCATCGAATGAAAAAACACTTTTTAGGTCCAAATTCTTGTATAATAGTGTCCAATTTTTCAAGATAAAGCAAGGATTTTAGATCCCTCTTGACAGAGAACTCCCCCAATTCTGATGAATATCCCTTTAAATAATAATGGTAAAGGAAGTTAAATGTCTCCTTTACTGACTACTGGTAGACTATCTGCCAACTAGTTCATCAGAGCTTGTTTAGTGCAGTGATCCAAAAGACATATTATAAACAAAGTGCACATTAATCTCCACTACTCCTACTTAAAATAGTGACAAAAGACCCCGGATGACCCGCAGTAGTGTGAAGCGAGTTAGAATGCTGATGCCATGCAGCTGCATGGAGTGTATGCGAAGGCTATACTTGTAAGTGATGGCTGTTGTTATTTGTTTTATACTTGTGCGCTGTTGTATGCTTTATGCTTTTGCAATAAATACTACTTTATGAGAGATATACTTGGTTCCAATTGGTGAGCATTTATTCCATACAGTTGCTCTACATATACTCTTGCTCTAGGAAGCTAAAACTGGGCTAATGTCACAACGATGAGATGTCAACTTAAAGGGACAGCATACTGAAGAGAGATGGTGTTGCCTGGGTGACTCAATTGAGCGTATTTGCTGCTTATAGTTACACAGCCACAGCTTCTGGTGAATGTGGAGTGCTGGTGGTAGTGACTGAACAAAGGATATTCACAAGCTGCTCTGCTGGTCCAGAGAGGAGTAGTGGAGAATCACTGCATTTTATTTTTATGAACTGGTGGAATTATTATCATTATTTATACATGGATTATTTATTTTAGTCATACTCATTAATTGGACACTGCACAGATGTTTTCACTCATCGATGAAATAATATTGCACTTTTTATAAATGTATTTATTGCAAATACAGTGGGGCAAAATAGGCCTGTAATTGGCATCATAGGTAGACCTCAACTATGAGAGACAAAAGGAGAAAAAAAAATCCAGACAATCACATTGGCTGATTTGGAAAGAATTTATTTGCAAATTATGGTGGAAAATAAGTATTTGGTCACCTACAAACAAGCAAGATTTCTGGCTCTCACAGACCTGTACCTTCTTCTTTAAGAGGCTCCTCTGTCCTGCACTCATTACCTGTATCAATGGCACCTGTTTGAACTTGTTATCAGTATAAAAGACACCGGTCCACAACCTCAAACAGTCGCACTCCAAACTTCACTATGGTGAAGACCAAAGAGCTGTCGAAGGACACCAGAAACAAAATTGTAGACGTGCACCAGGCTGGGAAGACTGAATCTGCAATAGGCCATCAGCTTGGTGTGAACAAATCAACTGTGGGAGCAATAATTAGAAAATGGAAGACATACAAGACCACTGATAATCTCCCTCGATCTGGGGCTCCACGCAAGATCTCACCCCGTGGGGTCAAAATAATCACAAGAGCGGTGAGCAAAAATCCCAGGACCACACAGGGGGACCTAGTGAATGACCTGTAGAGAGCTGGGACCAACGTAACAAAGGCTACCATCAGTAACACACTAAGCCGCCAGGGACTCAGATCCTGCAGTGCCAGATGTGTCCCCCTGCTTAAGCCAGTACATGTCCGGGCCCGTCTGAAGTTTGCTAGAGAGCATTTGGTTGATCCAGAAGAGGATTGGGAGAATGTCATATAGTCAGATAAAACCAAAATAGAACTGTTTGGTAGAAACACTCGTCGTGTTTGGAGGAGAGAGAATGCTTAGTTGCATCCAAAGAACACCATACCTACTGTGAAGCATGGGGGTGGCAACATCATGCTTTGGGGCTGTTTCTCCACAAAGGGACCAAGACGACTGATCCATGTACAGGACAGAATGAATGGGGCCATATATCGTGAGATTTTGAGTGCAAACCTCCTTCCATCAACAAAGGCATTGAAGATGAAACTTGGCTGGGTCTTCCAACATGACAATGATCCCAAACATACCGCCCGGGCAACGAAGGAGTGGCTTCGTAAGAAGCCTTTCAAGGTCCTGGAGTGGCCTAGCCAGTCTCCAGATCTCAACCCCATAGAAAACCTTTGGAGGGAGTTGAAAGTCCGTGTTGCCCAGCGACAGCCCAAAAACATCACTGCTCTAGAGGAGATCTGCATGGAGGAATGGGCCAACATACCAGCAACAGTGTGTGTCAACCTTGTGAAGACTTACAGGAAACGTTTGACCTCTGTCATTGCCAACAAACGATATATAACAAAGTATCGAGATGAACTTTTGATATTGACCAAATACTTATTTTCCACCATAATTTGCAAATACATTCTTTCCAAATCAGCCAATGTGATTGTCTGGATTTTTTTCTCATTGTGTCTCTCATAGATGAGGTCTACCTATGATGTCAATTACAGGCCTCTCTCATCTTTTTAAGTGGGAGAACTTTCACAATTGGTGGCTGACTAAATACTTTTTTGCCCCACTGAATGTATTCCTTATTTATCTATTTATTGTTATAGGTGCTGCATCTTGTATTTATTTATGTACCTGCTACATGCTGATAAAGAACAACCCTCTTTCCTGGCCAAATACTTACTTAGGTACCTCATTAATGCAGACACAGTTTGATAAAGCGATTATGGAACCTGGGCAAAACCATGGACCAGCAGGTTTAGAGTTATCTAGTTAAATAGATCCTTTTCATTTCTTTCCTTTCCCCTCCTTCCTTTCCTTTTAGATTATACAAGTTGTACTCTACCAAGTTTCTCTCCCTTCCTTCCTCCTCTCTCCTTCCTCTACTCCTTCTCTTCTCTTTTTTTTTCTCTCCCATCCACACAACACTCTACGATATTACTGTGCAGACTATCAGGACTTGCATATCCTTGTTTTTTTTGCCTTCCCTTTTTTTTTTGCTTGATTATATTATTGCTTGTATATAACTGAATTATAATTCATATCTTTAAGTTTTATGCTTAACTATTTATTTTCCCACAGTCCAAACATGACAGTATGACTTGTAATATATTCAGTATTTGCATATCCTGATGCAGAAATTGCTTACACATACTGTCAACGTTATATAATTTTATGATGTGGGGAGATGTATTTATTTTATTAAAAATAAAAAAGCTGTTTAGAAAAAATGAAAGTCTATTTTGCTGAAAAAATAAAACATTTTCTTTGCTTCTACAAATTGTTTTTTTAATTCTGTGTGCACCACCTTTGGCACATAAGGCAGAACTGTAAAATGCTAGGATACAGGACTATAAAGAAATAAAAAGTGTGAGATTTCAACTGGGCTTTATGAACATGTTTTGTGTTTACTAATCCTTAGAAAAAAGATATAAGATACCTTGGTTTGCTCACCCCAGCAAGAAAGCTTTTTTTTTCTGTCTAAATGTAGTAAAATGTAAATAATAAAATCCATAAGTTATTTTTCACACTTTTGGTGAAAACTATGCCTTTCAGGGCACTTGCCAGTTTTCTTTTTTGTACAGTAAAATTACAAACTAAACTAGGACAAATTTCCCTGTCCAAAATCACAATCTGGGATACTTATGTGTGGTGTGTATATAACAGTTATATAAACAGTCCTTGGGCTCTTCAGCTGTTACAGAAATAAAACAGTGAGGCTCCTAAGCCGGCTGTTGCAGGTTTTATTACAGGTTTTTTAACAGGTGACACATTGCCTAATTCTGCTGTTCCTCTACATGTAGAAGAATCGAAGGAAAGATATATTGTTTTTGCTCTCACACATATTGACATCCCTAGAAAAAACAGAGCTACTATTTTTGGACTATAAATTTTAAAATCAAAATGGTCATTTTGTTAAAAAAAAAAATAGACCTATGTTAAGCTATTTAGGAATGCTTCAAACATATATAAGACTGAACTGATTCAAAAAGTAACTAAACATGCTGTGCCCATCTGCATGTGATACTGTGCTCTCTACATATCTATTTATGAGTCTTCATAATCTAGGCAAATACAAATATTCATGATTATCATTAGTGTGAACAGTCATTTTACCGTTAAAAAATATGTTTACTATGCTTCTGACACCTTGACAGCAGTACACACAATTCCAACTACACACCAAATGCTCCTGGTTGATTATGAATATTTATAGTGGTTTTTGCAACACTTTTTTTGTACCCCAGGAGGAAATATAAAATGTTAAGCCATAAGAGTGTATTGACATTCTGCATCAAAATGACAAGGATATATAGAGACATCTTTTAAAGCAGCAGAGATTATAGGAAACACTATTAGGGTTTTTTGAATACAGCAGTGCAAAGAGTAAATGAAAAGCACCATAACCCATATCAAGCAATCTGATTTCCCTTCTTGATGTCAGTTGGATTCTGATTGGTTGCTGTGTGTTACTAAACATTGCCCTGTTGTGTCCTCGAAACGCGTTAGCCAGTTGGTCATCCAGGGTTCCATCGTATGGACTCAGATGTTGTTTGGATCATACATCTTGTTCAGTTTGACATGCCTGTGTTATTATGTCCATTGTGAGTATGATACCTATTTTTGTTTCTTTAATAAATTATTTTAAACGATAATGCACTAGGTCGGTGCGCCCTTTTTCTGTTTCTCCATTTGTATCCAGTGTATTCGGACCACCCCAGTCTGTTGAGGGCAGCAAGCAGTGCATATTCCAGAAAATTCCAGAACATTCCTATTGGGTCTACTGAGTCCTTTCCTAGCGCAGGAGTAAAGTGTTTGTTGTGTTGGATTAAACTTTGCCCTTTATCTTATCAAATAAATCTATTTTAACATTTATTTTTTTTATCATATCAGTAGAGTGTTTGTACCATATTAGTCATTGTTAAAGCTGAAAGTTTGCATGCTTTGGGGGTAACTCATATTTATACACAGAGTTACAAGGAGGGCCAAAGAGATATATGTAAACAACAATGCCAGGGACTTGTCGTTTGAAATGGGAGTTCTGGCGGTTGAAGATTAGAGATGAGCGAATTATTCAAAAATTCGATTCGGCTGATTCGCCGAATTTGCGGGAGAAATTTGATTCGATGCGAATTTATTCGCCGCGAATTTAACTTATTTAAAGGGTTTCTAGGCTTCAGAGAGCCTTTATATTAGTGCAGAACACTGTACCTTTAATTTAAATGCCCTTGGAGTCTGCTGGGGAAGAGAAATAATACTGTCAGTCAGTATGACATGCAGATGAGTGCCGTCGATCTTAGAATCACCGCACACTTCACTCATTTGGGCAGTCACGGGGCACGACGAAGAAGAAGAAGAAGAAGAATGAAAAAAGAAATGAAAAGAAGAAGAAGAAGAAGAATGAAAAGAAGAATGAAAAGAAGAAGAAGAAGAATTAAAAGAAGAAGAATGAAAAGAAGAATGAGAAGAAGAATGAAAAGAAGAAGTAGAAGAAGAATGAAAAGAAGAATGAAAAGAAGAAGAAGAAGAATGAAAAGAAGAATGAAAAGAAGAATGAGAAGAATGAATGAAAAATGAAGAAGAAGAAAAGAAGAAGAAGAAGAATGAAAAGAAGAATGAAAAGAAGAAGAATGAAAAGAAGAAGAAGAAGAATGAAAAGAAGAATGAAAAGAAGAAGAAGAAGAATGAAAAAGAAGAAGAATGAAAAGAAGAATGAAAAGAAGAAGAAGAAGAATGAAAAGAAGAAGAAGAAGAATGAAAAGAAGAATGAAAAGAAGAAGAAGAAGAATGAAAAGAAGAATGAAAAGAAGAAGAAGAAGAATGAAAAGAAGAAGAAGAAGAATGAAAAGAAGAAGAAGGAGAATGAAAAGAAGAATGAAAAGAAGAAGAAGAATGAAAAGAAGAAGAAGAAGAATGAAAAGAAGAAGAAGAAGAATGAAAAGAAGAATGAAAAGAAGAAGAAGAAGAATGAAAAGAAGAAGAAGAATGAAAAGAAGAAGAAGAAGAATGAAAAGAAGAAGAAGAATGAAAAGAAGAATGAAAAGAAGAAGAAGAATGAAAAGAAGAAGTAGAAGAATGAAAAGAAGAATGAAAAGAAGAAGAATGAAAAAGAAGAAGAAGAATGAAAAGAAGAAGAAGAAGAAGAATGAAAAGAAGAAGAAGAAGAATGAAAAGAAGAATGAAAAGAAGAAGAAGAATGAAAAGAAGAATGAAAAGAAGAAGAATGAAAAGAAGAAGAAGAATGAAAAGAAGAATGAAAAGAAGAAGAAGAAGAATGAAAAGAAGAAGAAGAAGAATGAAAAGAAGAATGAAAAGAAGAAGAAGAAGAATGAAAAGAAGAAGAAGAATGAAAAGAAGAATGAAAAGAAGAAGAAGAAGAATGAAAAGAAGAAGAAGAATGAAAAGAAGAAGAATGAAAAGAAGAAGAAGAAGAATGAAAAGAAGAATGAAAAGAAGAAGAAGAATGAAAAGAAGAAGAATGAAAGAAGAATGAAAAGAAGAAGAAGAAGAAGAAAAGAAAGAAGAAGAAGAAATGAAAAGAAGAAGAAGAAGAAGAATGAAAAGAAGAAGAAGAATGAAAAGAAGAAGAAGAATGAAAAGAAGAAGTATTCCAGTACAGCAAAAAGTGTATCTGCAGAGAGCTCCGCTATTTCTGACAGTTCTCTGACAGTTCCTTCACATTTACAGCGGTTGAAACATTGTATCTATTTATTTCCGAATAAAAACATCTGTATCCTAAATGGAAACAAATAGATACAATGTTTCAACCGCTGTAAATGAACTGTCAGAACTGTCAGAAATAGCGGAGCTCTCTGCAGTGACACTTTTGCCGGCTGATCGGGAAAAAATTCGATTTGTGCACCCGAAGTTTGTTAAAATTTGGATTCGATGCGAATCGAATTTTTCCCGATATTCGAAACGAATTCCACTTCGCCTGGTTCGATTCGCTCATCTCTATTGAAGATACTTGAGTATGGTGGGTTGTCACGGTAGCAAATCAATATCACCAGGTGTTGCTTATTATGATTGGTGTTTACTTCAATGAATGACATGATTGACATTGGATTTACTTGGGATATTGTTTATTTTTTATATTTTTTTTTAATAGGAACCTTTGCACAGGATGGATGTGTTTATGTACTATTTTTTTGTGATTGAGTAACAAGGGGTATGGTATGGGAACGTGGTTCTTGGTCCCCATCAATAGTGAGACAGAATGCCTTGAAGGAGAGGAGGCCTGACTACCGCCCTTTGCAAAGTACTCTATCAATGTTAAGGGCACATGGCCTGGTGTGATTCAGGAGAAAAGCATGCACTTGTTGCCCCCTCTCTTTTTTGGCCAGCTAGGCTGTATGGCTGAATAAGGCCCAGCACAACATCAAAAAATGTGAAAACAGTGCTCCCCCATTTAAATTCATATGAGACTATGAAACTCTTATCATGGCATGCAGCCTGGCTGCAGCATGCACCCTTGACCATACCAGGCCCATACCAGGCCATGTGCCCTCAACATTAGAAAGTGGGAGACGAAGTTTCCCCCCACCCCCTGCAAGGCAACTTGTCCTCATGTTGATGGGGACAAAGGCCTCATCTCCACACCCTTTCCAGCAAAAGAGATGTGGAAGCCTGTAGGGGGGGAGTGAGACTTATCAGAATTTTGGAAGCCCTTCTTAGAACAAGGGGGTCCCCAGATATCCACCCCACTACGTGAGTGAGTACATAGTACTCCTTGTTACTTATTCACAAAAAAAGGAAATAGTAAATAAAAGCCCCGCACTGTTGTTATATTATTTTAAAATAAGTAAATAAACAATGTCCAATATTGTAAATCCAATTTCAGTCATGTCATTCAATGTAGGTGTAATTTAATCACAAGGAGCAACATCTGTGATGAACAACCTGCATGATGATCTTGCCTGGCCACTATTCCAGTCACAGATGACAGATCCCAGTTTTCTCTGGAATGTAAAAATAGGGACAGGGACCCTAAGGTCCTTAACCTCTTTTTTAGCCAGTGGGGATCTGCTGTTGTTCCTAAATGCCAGATCCCCAGCCCCTGTTTGTAAACACAAATGTCAATTTTAAATGAGTACATCATATTGCATCTTCAACTTCATTTGCAGCTTTAAGGCATCCCCAAGAATTTGTGTATTTGTAATGTTGACCATTAAAACAATTACCCTCTCCTTTCTTAATGGTATTTCATTGTTTTGGGGTTTTTTTGCATTGGTACATGTCCCCCATGGCAATATCCAGTTACTCATGACCTTTTTTAACAAAATCTTGCAAATTCACCTTGAAATATACATTGTGACTTATGCCAAGTCTACACAGGCCTCAAAATTTAAAAGCTGCCTTTAACACATTAACACACTTACACCATCAATGTACATTTTGTACTCACTGCACAGGTGTTCATGTGAGTTTTTATAATGCCTAAATGAGAAGTGATCAGATAGGGCTTTGCAACCACTCCTGAAACTCACTTGTAATGACTATGAAATGTGTTGGCCTTGGACCCTTTGTTTCTTTGTCTAATTTTTACAATAAAGCATTGTCACCCAAATGCCAGGGGCATGAGAAGTGATGATGTAATTTCTTTAGCCAAAGGAACAAGATATACTGCTGAGAGCAGTATATCCTTGCTTATGGAATGAACCATGTTTATGATATCTAGTAACCTCACATTAGGAGATAAAACCTGTTTAAGGACATCTAAGTTAGAAATACTTAAGTCTGGGGGTTTTGGGGTAGATAAGCAAAAGTGTGACTTTTCAGATAATGAATATGGTGGTTGAACATGACTGTTATCCTCGCGGAACCCTTCTGCTCTTCTAGCTCCTCCCGTAGTGGGTGGGGTGTCGCACACTATTGGCCTGCTTCCAGAAAAAGGCATTTTAAGGCGAAGGTCCGGGCAAGACCAGTGGAAGCTCCCCTAGTGGCCAGAGGACGGTCTGACGCTGGGATTTTTACCAAGGCTATATGAGCTCATCAAATGGTCGTGCCTATGGCCACTCCATGACCCCCTGGGCAGTTTGGTTCTGATGGGATTTGTTCCTTCAAGCTTCCACATAGCTTCGGTAATGTATTAATTCTTTGCTGTGACACTGTCAAATGATGAGTTTATTTCATGCTGTAAAGCTCACATTATAATTGGTGTGTGTTATTATGCAGATTGTGATGAATATAAAGCATATCCTCCTGTGTGTCGTGTGATAATGAAAGTGGAGGTTTTGACAGTGCAAGAATATTGCAGTTGGATTCTGTTATTTCTTGGAGTGCCGGGTGAATGCTATGATGTGCCAGGGCAGGTATTCATTGGGTAGTTGGTCTTTCACAATGCATGGAACATGTAATGGTTTAAATGCTGATTAAAAGTACCTGCATGATTGCATGTTGATTGTGTGCATGTATATGGCTTGTTTTTAGTAATTGCACCCAGCATCACTATTACACTCACTGCAAAAAGCATAGGCATTTTTATGGTGCATGTTTGGTGTGTTCCAACAGAAGAGGCAGTTGCAGTTGACCGTGATGAAGTCACCTGTGCTGTGATGCAATGTGTGATGCAATTTCCGGCATGGACGCCATCGTTGTACTCCATATGAACCCATGCAAGTACACCCATAGCACGAGGTCCAAAGGCTTTTTTAATACTGAACAAATGGGAGTGTATTGGTTTTTATTACCTTTTTCCTTTAATAAACAATATTACACTATGGAGGTTCTCTCTTTATATGGATCCTGTGGGAGCTGGTTATACTAATTATAGCCAAAGGGAAGTTTGGAGCTGATCCTGACCTGGAAGGCTTATACGCATTTATCTGATGTGAGGCTTTGTCTGCATTGGAGGATACCATTCAGAGGAATCTGTCATTGGAGGGTCCAGGAGTGATCCCAAAAGCTAGTAAGCCCTTTTCGGGTCACGGTAAGGAGGTGAGGAGCCAATTTAGCTATATCCAACTTTGTGGAACACTGGGGTCACATTAATTTTGTTGGACTTTTGTTTAATACAACTTGTATCACAATATTTCATATAGGGGATTTATATGTTCATTTCCTATTATACTTTTTGTTAAATTTGAGGCTTTGGATGTGATTTATTTGTAGTATTATATTCGTATACGTTGTTTGGAGTGTTTTTAGCACTGAGCACTTTTTTCACTATTATTGATATATCTATCCCCCAGTGCTGGGATCACATGTGCGTGTCACTATTCATTTTTTTGATTGAAAGTTTTTTATCACTAATCTCAATTGAGATTTGGGACACTTAGCACTTTATTATGTATAGTTGGATCACAATAGGTCTACTTTGAAACCATTGGTTTATATTACATATTCACTGTGTTATTTATTTGTTTTTCACTTGGATACCCCATAGGAGATGTGATCACTATTTATTATTTTATTACTCATTCTTATATTTGGTAATAAGAGCGCTACACCATTTCTTTGTATTTAGTTGCAAAGCTTTAACACATGTTGAACTCTGCCTGCAGTAGGATTTTTACCTAGTCATGATGCAAGGCAATGCTAATGCTGTCATGTGTACCTCCATCCCCTTCCTGTAACAATTGTTAGTGGTGTTGTTAAGCGGTCCAGAATAAATAAAAACCTAACTGCCTATTTTCAACTCCTAGGATTTCAACAGGGTTATATTTAGGTTTAGCAGATTTTTTTCCTGGGTTCACCGAACCTCTTGCAAACAAAGCTTTGTTTGGTTCACTCATCACCATTTAATAGCCTTACTGATGACCTACATTATATTATAAAATAGAATGGTGGATTATACAAATGTCCTAACTGTGACAAAGTATAGGCTTTACCTATTTAAAAAAAAAAAAACACCTTTTAGAAAAACCTGTACAATAATGTCCAAATCGTTTTTTGATTAAAATGTAATTTACGTAGTCAATGGGTAAATCCAGTGATATATTATTTTCTTAATTTTGAATGTCGTGTTTCCTTATTTATATTGAACTTAGGCAACAACCATTAGCTCTGTTCTTATTTCTAATATGCTGTTTATGTAAATCATGCTGTCTAAATAGCTCTTTGCATAGCAATTCAATACAATCAAATACATTGGATGCCAAATGCAAGGACAATATATATTGCGCCTATTTCAGTCAATGAGATTAACATATTAAAAGCTTGCTCTTTACTCCATCAAACTGATGTACCCTAGCCATTCTCATAAGCATTTCAGAACAGTTACATCTTTAAAATTCTCAAAAAGCACCTCAGGCAACCAACTAGAGATCTAATTTCCTCATACACCAATCAGAACTCTGAACCTGTCTATACGCAGATTCATCATTTAAGACACTATGAAATATGTCCTCTCGTTCTTAACTGCCAAACCTCTTGCCAAGATCATCTAACTGTTCTATCAATTAATGGGATTTTTCAAAGCCAAACTAACAGTATAGCAAGAGTAATAGAGAAAATAAATTGAATCTGAAAAGCCTGCAGGTTATGCTGCTTTAGACAGGCTGCTGCCTTAATCAATAGATTACATAGCATCAGCTTTCCAGGCAATGTTTTCAGTGAAGCAAACAGAGGACCGCAGTTGTGCTTTTGAGTGAACTGAAATATATATGTATATTTAGAGTGGAATTCTAGCTAAGCATTTCTTGTTGTTGCTTTAGGTCTAAAAACTGTCCTTCTGTGGACAAATTAACTCCCATAATTTGTCCTAGTGACATTTGTCACTGGGACAAAAAGTGGGAGCAAATTCAAAATAGTACTATTGCATTTTTTGGCTTAAAGTGATTCTAAAGACTTTTTTTTTAAAATAACAAACATGTATATACTTACCTGCTGTGTGCAGGGGTTTTGCACAGAACAGCCAGGTTCCTCCTCTTCTAGGGTCCCCCGCCAGCGCTCCTGACCCCTCCCTCCTGTCGGGTGCTTTCACAACAAGCAGCTTGCTATGGGGGCACCCACTGCTCCATGTATCCATTCACACATGGAGCCACAGCTCGGTCCTGCCTCCTCTCTCTTCTCATTGGCTCACTGGCTGTGATTGACAGCAGTGGGAGCCCTCAGCTCCCACTTCTGTCTCAGCCAATGAGGAGACAGAGTCACAGGATAGCTGACACTCCAGTGCACATTACTGGATCGAGAGGAGCTTAGGTGAATATTAGGGGGGTTGGGGGGTATGCTGCACAGAGAAGGTTGCATGAAGTAAAAAACCTTTGAACCACTTTAAGATCTACTTCTATGATCTACTGCACTTTTCACAACATCTTTGTTATTTACACTAAAAATTTCACACATATAATAGTCTAGTCTGAACTATGAAGGAAGATAATTAGTAACAGTTCAGAGAATACAATGCCACCGATGGCTTCTAAGTATATCTGTAAACAGGCCTCTTTCAGTGTGCATTCTCTTTTTTTCAGTGCCGGAGTAGGGTTGGTCACCTGCTCTTATCTGTCTTTACTATAAGTGCATGCTTAAGGCCCAGCCTAACAATCCAACAAATTGTTTGCCAAAAGAGTTGGTCACCTAAAAAAATCTACTGGTTTAAAGGAGAATTAAGCCTCCTATCCTTTACAGCCGAGGAAGCTGCTATCTTAGCCTTTGTTTGATCTGCAGTTGCAGCTGCAAATGTGATCAGTTATAACATCAGTCATTGAAGGCAAAACTCAACCCAATTCCAGGCAAATACCAAATTGTCCCCTGCACCCACTGCTCCATGTATCCATTCACACACGGAGCCACAGCTCGGTCCCACCTCCTCTCTCTTTTCATTGGCTTACAGGCTGTGATTGACAGCAGTGGGAGCTCATAGCTCCCACTTCTGTCTTAGCCAATGAGGAGACAAAGTCCCGGGATAGCTGACATTCCAGTGCACATTACTGGATCGAGAGGAGCTTAGGTGAATATTAGGGGGTATACTGCACAGAGAAGGTTGCATGAAGTAAAAAACCTTTGAACCACTTTAAGACCTACATTTAAGCAACAAAATAAACCATACCTTTATAATGCCTGTGTATTTCTTCTATATTCACAAAATTATGTAAAGATTTTGTTTAACTGTAGATTGTTTTAAAGGACAAGTTCACCTTTGGGAACATGTTACATATTCCACTCGCTTTTTGGGTGGAACATGTAACATGTTTCCCATGCTGCAGCACCACTCACTGCCCTCTCTCCCTGTGTCAGCAGTACGAGGAGAAGTTCCCCATACTAGCTGTCACTTTTTGAAAACAGCATGGTCATGTGGGACTCCTCCCACACGGCCACTTCATTCATGCACAGAGTTCTGTGAATGAATGAACTACAAGCCTTTGCAACTGTCAGATTGTAGTTCTCAATGAACTACCACAGCGCTGTTGAGCGCTGTGATAGTTAATTGATTCTTCCTGTCATGAGGTACAAGCATACAGATACACTGAAATGTTTGCAAGAGTCCTGCATGGCACCAGCAATCTGTTGATCGTTGGAGCAATGCTTTCCAGCCTCAAAAAAAAAAAAAAAGGAAATGCACATTTATTTACCTGCAAAAAATGGGCATTATTATTTTTTTTTTTTTAAAGAGAACTTATCCTTTAAATTGTCCACCTGCATAGCTGGACTCTCATCAGATCAATGAAAAAGATTTCAGGTCAGTTAGTAGGGTGATGCAAGGTCCATTTACCAGGGCCGATCTAAGCAGGTGAGATGGGTATAATGAACAGAGTTCTTCTCTCCTCCCTCCCCTCTGGCAGTCGGATCAGATCCAATCAAGGGGCAGGATGGTCAGAGTGAATAGGAAAACTCAAGAGTTTTTGCTGTGCCTCAAGGAAGTTGTAGTTCTTAAAGGGGCACATCACAATACAAGTGTATGGAAGACAGATGAACTATAAACCACAGTAGCCAAGATCCATGTATACAGAGAGACAGGGCTGCTTTTCCTGGGCAAATGAGAAACTATGGATCTTTTTGTATAAGGAATCCATGCTGAGAGGACCTGCAGCAGGACATCACACAACCACTTCTGAGAGAGAGGATCATGCAGAGGGAGCTTGCTCCTGGAGTCTGACTGCCTACTTCAGAGGGAGGACAGGCCTACTTCTGAGATTGCCAGAGATCCATCGATTGCAAGTGCTAGATCCAGCATTGAAAGACTGAGCCTCCGGGACCAGAGGCTGGGACTGCTAAGTGTGTGGAACCAGAACTGTCACCTGCCAGAAGTGGTGAGAGGAGACAGAGCTTTAACCCCTTGTTGCACTCAGTTTCACATAAACTGCTTGTTACTTAGCAGCCCTGTGCCTATGCACCACCTACTTTTAAAGAGACGGACTCTTGCATGTCACTGACGGAAGGGACCCACCGCAAGATGGCCAACCTTACGGTGCCAGGTCTTTTGCTTCCATCATATCTTGGTAGCCTGTCTAGAAACAATTGCTAATACCCAAATCTGGAGGTATCACTAGACAGCGCACTCAAGAATATTATCATTTAGCTAATTGGGTCTGATTCTGCTCAAAAATAGTTTTCTCAGTTAAAACTTGGACTAACATTGCTGAAGTTTAGTTTTTTCCTCCAGTTGTAGGCCATTTGTTCACTTTATTAGTTTTGAAAATTACACTGTTCAACAAATTTTTATTTTTTGCCAGTTTTGGAAACAAAAGGATCCATTTCTTAATGAATTTCACATTCTGAGTTCAAATATAACAATGAAATTTGTCAATTGGCTCTAGTTTTTCTGTAAACGGAAAGTTTTCTACTATAGGCGTAATGACTACATAATGCACAATAATTATATAGATAGATGTCTTTCCACAAATATAAAGCAAGTGATATTGACTACATAACAAAGCCTAAATGGCATAATATATTGCATAGGATTACCAAGAAAAATTATAGCCATAAGCTAAGTTGAATCATTTTAATACTTAGGATTCTTACTAGTTTTGTCTTCAGTTTGTGTCGGTTTTGCTTCTCTTGGCTTTTCTCTTGTATTCGAGGAAAGGGCTATCTCTTACAACTGCACGTGACTACACGCTTCAGGTTCTTCCTCACTTGACTCAACTACGAAGGATTCTGGTGCTTTAGGAATTGGTAGCCCCTCTCCATGAGGAACTGGACGTATTGCCGATGGAATATTTGGATAGTGCACAGATAACTTTTTCTTCTTATTTAGCCCTTTTACAATTGGAGGCACCATACAAAAGTAACAATTACTAACATGATCTGTTGGCTCTCTCCAAATCATTGGCACAGCGAAAGGCATAGATGCCTTTTTTCCATTCAACCATTGCTCCAGTGCCGTCCCACAAGAATTGCAGCATATATGTGGTGCCCAGCTCTTGTCCTGGTCTCCTATCTTGCAGCCAAAATACAAGTTGTAGGCTTTCTTAATCATTCCTGTTATCCTCCTTTTTTGTGAGATAAAAGTTATTTCACCGCAGATATAGCAGAAATTATCTGCTTTATTCACACAAGTTCGAGGCATTACTGAGTAGCCTATATAAGCATAAAACAAAATGTAAAGACGCTGTCGAACTACAATCAGCTACAGATACTGCAGCTTTTATGCAGTGAAGTGATGCAATTAAAGGCTAATATTGCATCATCTCAGTATACATGCAATTTTCTATTGGTCACCAGTATCAATTGCGCAATATGCAGCTGAAGTTGCATCATAATTTTGAATGGCTTACGTCATTAGATGGGTGAATATATCATGGAAACTAGAGCCAATCAACATTTTTTAGGGTCATTTTCGTTTTCAGCACCCCAAAATTATGTAAGATTAGCTAATTTTATGCCCAAAACTTTTTACCTGTTGAACAGTGTTATAAGTGTTTATTGCTTAATGCCAAGTCTTGCACTGTTTACCTGCTGGGTAGTCTTTGGCCTAATTTCTATACATTAATATACATTTGTGTCTTATTAACACACGTTATCTAGGTGTGAGTGGTCAGTGGGGACTGAGCAGTTTTTAGACTTGTGGCAGAACAGAGGACCCATCATCACCAGCAGCTGCTGTGGGGGTAGCGCTACATTTTTAAAGAGGCATACAGTAAAAAATTGTGTTTGTAAGTCATTCCTATGCACAACTACCACTGAGTTCTGCAACAGATGAGCAAGCTTCTCCCAGCTACATTGCAAATCCAATTATTTAGTAAAGAAGTCCAAAAACAAGATAGTGTACAGAATGCTGCCATCCGTAGCAGCCAAGCACACTTTAATTTTAATAATATCATATTTTGGATATGGTAATATTTTACTTTTTTCTGAATAAACGTGGGTGATTGTACATCTGGTATCAGCGGTACATTGTGCAACCTGCCTAGATTTATTAATTAGGAGTGTAAGGGCCATGGACTTTTGATCACATCAAAACTGCTTCTCCCCCTATACAAGTCTGCTGGAAAGCAAAAACAAGCAATTGAAGTGCAGGCCGGAAGGTCAACTGCAAGTCACATGCACCTGTCAATGAATTCTTAATGACCTCAAGAGTCTTACATTGATGTCAAAAGCAAATTGCATTTTCTCATCAACACAAACCCTAAAGAGCAATGATGATGTGTGAAGTGCAGTATGCTAAAGCTAATAATTAGAAATAATCACTTGACAGATCTGATTGCAATAAACTGAAATCTGGTTAATTGCAATGGTCTACTGCACTTTTCACAGCATCTTTGTTATTTACACTAAAAATTTCACACATATAATAGTCTAGTCTGAACTATGAAGGAAGATAATTAGTAACAGTTCAGAGAATACAATGCCACAGATGGCTTCTAAGTATATCTGTTAACAGGCCTCTTTCAGTGTGCATTCTCTTTTTTTCAATGCCGGAGTAGGGTTGGTCGCCTGCTCATATCTGTTTTTACTATAAGTGCATGCTTAAGGCCCAGCCTAACAATCCAACAAATTGTTTGCCAAAGGACTGGTCACCTAAAAAAATCTACTGGTTTAAAGGAGAATTAAGCCTCCTATCCTTTACAGCCGAGGAAGCTGCTATCTTAGTCTTTGTTTGATCTGCAGTTGCAGCTGCAAATGTAATCAGTTATAACACCAGTCATTGAAGGCAAAACTCAACCCAACTCCAGGCAAATAACAAATTGTCCCTTGCAGTGGGGCTGTGCCTGCACTGCAAATTTGAATTGCTCGTTTGTGTCTAAGGGAACAAAAAAAGGAAATATACCTACTCAATCCTCTTCTCCCTACAGCTAGACCGGTCTGCACCCCTGTGCTTTAGCAGTCTAGAATCCTGACGTCATCAAGGTCAGAGTAGGTTCTATAGCACTTCTCTGAATGTGAAGGTGTCTAGAGACAGTCCACCTCTGGATTGTGGTGGACTACTGCCTGCTTGGGGAGTAGAAGATTAGGTAAGTAACGCTGTTTCTCTTCTCCCCAAGACAAAATGAGCTGTAAACCCTTACAGTGCTGGCACAGCCCCAATGCAAGTGATAATTTTTCATCTGCCCGGAGTTGGGCTTTAAGAGGCAAGAGTACACAGTCAGTCTTATGTCAATGTAATTGTAAATTTTACCACAGCCTATATTAGTTCTATGCATGGGCTGAATTAAGAAACTAACATTGGCAGTAATGGTAAAAATTAATATGAATGTATTTTCACGCTTAAAGCGGAGCGCCACCAAAAAGGGGAAGTTCCACTTTAAGTCTTTGTCCCCCGCTCCCCATTAAAGATTGGCACCTTTGGGGAGCGTGGGGGGGGCAAGTACCCAAATTGACAGGTACCCGCTCCCACTTCTACTGCGTTAGCTTAAGGCGATCGGAAGCGGAAGTTGCCCTCCCCGTAGTCTTCTGGGACACGTGACAGGTCCTAGAAGACTACGGGGCCATTCACAAAGCGCAGCACTTCTCGAACATGCACAGTGGGCACCTGGCTGTGGAGCCGCAAGCTGTCACAGCCGGGTGCCCACACTGAAGATACCGGTGCCTGGGAGAGAAGACGGTGAAACCAGTGGTGGTGAGGACACCACTGGACCGAGGGACAGGTAAGTGTCTGTATTTTAAAAGTCAGCAGCTACAGTTTTTGTAGCTATTGAATTTTTTTTTTTCAGCTGGAACTCCGCTTTAGTAACAATTGATCACATATATAAATAAAGACTAGTGAGCTCTTTATGTGATGGGCAGTAATATGACCATCATTGTATATGGCAAAAACATAAAAATGCTTGGATGCTTTTGTGGTGCTTATGATTTTGTACCCTTACTTTGGAATATGTAATATTCTAACTAGGAGCAGGTTATCATGATTGGTTCTTTAAAGTCAAGTTTTTAATTTTCATTTATTTGCTTCCAAAATGATAATATTGAGATTTCTAAGGCCTTATTTATTAACAGTGTTGATAGAGCACTGAGACGCAATCTGCCTAATAAAGGGCAAGTTTTGAGCTAGAGCCGTGACAAGGTCAATCAGTGCCCAGAGTGAAGATGGGAATCTGCCCCCCCTTTCCTCATTGGATTGGGATGAGAAGTAGGCAGAGTAGGTAATGGCTTACACTAAAATGTTTATTATATATGTGACATTTAATAAAATAGTACTAATGGAATGTTTAAAATAGGTGCAAAATATGTAGCAAAGGAAAAAAGTCCCTGAGTTAGTGGTGTCAGTGACATGAAAAATTGTCCCTGAGTTGGTGATGTGACTGGAATAAAAAAATGTCCCTGCATTGGTGGCATCTCCAAAAAGAAAATAATGTCCCTACCTCAGTGGTGTCACTGAAAAGAAAAAATGCCCCTGTGTCAATGGTGTCACTGCAAAGAAAACATGTCCCTACCTTGTTGCTGTGACTGAAAACAAAATCCTTGTGTTGGACGTGTCACTGGAAAGAAAAAAATTCCCTGCATCTGTGGTGTCACTGAAAATAAAAAAATTCCCTGTGTCAGTGGTGTCACTGAAAGGCAAAAAGCATCTCTACATTGATGGTGCCACTAGAAGAAACACCACTACAAAGATTCTCCCACACCCCCAGTACAGAGCTCTTCCCTCAACTCTGACCCTCCTTCCTCACTACAAACCTCATCCCTTATCCTCCCTTCAGTACAGAGCTGCACCCTCCTCCCACTTCCCAATACGAGCTTCCCCCATCCCGTATCTTTTCCAGTACAGAGATCCTGCCTCCTCCCACTTCCCAGTACACAGAGCTCCCCCTTCCGCCCACCCCCCCAGTACACATAGCTCCTCTCTTCTCCCACCCCTCCAGTACACAGAGCTCCCCCTTCCTCCCATCTCCCAGTACAAAGAGCTCCCCCTGCTCCCACCTCCAGTATACAGAACCCTCCCACCTCTTCCTCCCAGTACACATAACCCCCCCCAGTACAGCACTTGTACAATCCACCCCCAGCTATTTATGAGGTTCTGCAAAGAGCTCCATGCCCAGCCTCTTGGAAGCTGCTCCTCCTCAACTGAGGAGGCGCTGTCACTTGAGGCACGCTATCCTTTTTAAACACATAATAGGCAAACCACTTCTATATTTAAAACAAGTGAAAGCGCCCAGAAGGGAGCACTGGACTAGTGCTGGAGGTGGTGGTACTGGGTACCACCATGCTCTAGATAACAAAAAATCCTGCTGACAGGAGTGACACTGCAGTCACTTCTGTCAGTGAAAGACAGGGAGAAGGGAGCAGCTGGAGCTCCCAGAACACCCCCTCCTCTGCACATAGAGCCAACATCCAGGGCAGGTGTCCCTTCTGCAACCCCCCTCATCCCTGAACTGCTTTCAGCTAATGCACAAAGGAATCATCTTCAATGGTCACTAGCTCTGGTCCACCCTAGCAAGCCTCATGCCTTGCTATAGGCTAATCCACTGTGATGAAGCTGGTCTCTCTTTGCATTATTATAGGTGGTGAGCAAGTCCCTACAGGTGCATGCCATTTAAAGTTTTCAATGATTTTAATAATTTATCTCCCACTGGTACATTTTAATTTATTTTAGAGTCATCGTCCATCTGTATTTCTGACATGGACAAAACCTTGTGTTTGTGTCGTATTATGATAATTTTTAATGGACTATTGAATTTATAAGAATAAATACATGTACGAGAAAAAATTGACATGTGCGAGAATGGGAATGGCAAAGTTAAGTTTATAAATGTAATCTGTGCAAAGGGTTACAAAAACATCAAGCCAACTTACTGGAATTCAATAGCATAAGCCAAGAACTCTTGTGGTAAAAGCGTAGACTTAATAGCTAAGCACACTGGAAATTTGAATTAATTAGCTTGGCTGTCAATTCTGCTACCTTTAATGCTTCATCCTGTAAGCGTAAATGTAAGTGTATAATTGAACCTAATTCTCTTGTAGTGCCACTGACACCTCTTTAGGTGAGATCATAATATCTTTGGCAATTCTAAATATCAAAAACAGCATAAATACAAAAAAAGATTGCTGGTCATGTTTGAAACTAATCAGATTATAAGGTACTAAACAAAATAAGAAAATGGCATATAAATGAGAGAATGTCATATAAATCCAGAGTTAAAGTCATTCTAAAGGCTAAAGGTTTTTTACCTTCATGCATTTTATGCATGAAGATAAAAAGCCTTCAGTGTGCAGCCACCCCTAATACTTACCTGAGACTGAACTTGATCCAGTGCTGTGTACAAGAGCAATGGCTCTCCTTGATCTCTCGCACCTCATTGGCTCAGACACAGCAGGGGGAGCCATTAGCTGCTGTCAATCAAAGCCCATGAGGAGGGAGCTGAGCTGAGTTGTGCTCTGTGTGTCCCATAGACACACAGAGGCAGCTTGAGAGTGAGCACACACTCAAAGAAAAAGCACTTCACACTTAAGGGGAGAAAAAAAATCAAGATTTCTACATCGAAAGGACTTAATATTATTGGTAGTGTTGATAACATGTTTGCAATATGTTAAAAATTTTAGGTCTTATTCACTTAATAATTTTGTGGTGTGGTTGACAGCACATGCAACCTGCAGTTAACTGGGAGTACTGCTCTGTAGCACTATAGGTCATTTAGTTATCTGGGATTACATGCAGTGTGCTGTGACATAGCTTGACCTCCTGCATGTAGCAGTTTGAGTTTGCACAGAGATGTGTGTTGCTAGGGCACCTAATCATTATATGAGCAAGTCACAGTCCACCAATTGTTTTTTTTCATGCAGTTTTCAGAGCCACACAACCCAGAATGGATATAATACTTCTGAGTAGATACTGCCAGTTTTATTCACTAGCAACACAGTTCTTCTTGGAAACTACAGATGTATGATCTTGGCAGTTTTGGATGTGACCCATGATGCAGCCTGTTGGACATAAGTGTGGTGATGGCATTTCTGGTGCGCTGCTTGAAGCCGCCATGTTACCTCTTTGTTCACTTGCTGTATCTGGGCTTTGTAAGCCCACAATCCTTGTGAGTGAGATTTTAATTTCTTTTACTTCATTAAAACAATTTTGCAATATGGGATCTTCTCTGCTTTTTATCCTATGAGCAACTTTGGCACAAACGGTTGAGTTGAGCCTCTGAAGGCTACACTTTTGGCATTTCTATTGGACGCTGCAGGAGCAGTTGAGTGACCGTGGATATCATACATAGTGTATAACATATACTGTAGGTCAAAAAGAGGAGGGGAACAGACATGACTGCTGGTGAATGAGTATCGTGGTGGAAAGATAGTTTTGAAGAGTCATTTCACTTGGGGTTTGAAAATTGTTGGTTATTTACCATATGGACTAGTATTTTTCATTTTTGCACTGTCTACTTATGTTTGCACTATGTTTATTTCTTCATTCTGAATGTGTTTGATTGTCAGACTGTGTTTATTGTATTATTTATACAGGTAGATTGTGGAATTTACCAATCGGGGGGTATTTCTTTTGAACATACCCAGTACCACTAAGTGGTACTGGTATGTTCAAAAGAAATACCCCCCGATTGGTAAATTCCACAATTATTATTATTGAATTTATTTAATTTTACACTATTCGCCTTATATGAGTTTGATGGTCAGCCAAGTATTTATTCTTTTGTTGTTTAATTGTGTTTATTTAGTGTGTTCTATACAACTGTAATTTGGTGCTCATGCACTATATTTTAATATATATTTTTGAGTTTAAAGAGATTTGATTGCCACATGGGTTTGATGGTCTGCAAGGTGTTTTCTGATACATCTATTTTTGTTTCACTTTATTGATTATTATATACTTTCTGTCATTGGCTTTTGATATTCATGCACTTATTTGCAGTGCCACACCACACACACCTTTTTCTTTGTCACTTTTATGTGGGAACATGTTTTGGTGTAGGCAGCAGCTTTTCTCTTTAAGGGTATCTTGGCAGCACCTAAGTCTCTCTTTGATCCCGATACTATCCATAACTGAGACCACCAGCACTAAACAAAACTTATATCACAAATTTTTGTTGGAATTCAAATCATATATTTGTATGAAATATATTAGAAAAAGTTAGGGTACATGAAAATATACAGTCAGGTCCATAAATATTGGGACATCAACAAAATTCTAAAATTTTTGGCTCTATACACCACCACAATGGATTTGAAATGAAACGAACAAGATGTGCTTTAACTGCAGACTGTCGGCTTTATTTGAGGGTATTTACATCCAAATCAGGTGAACGGTGTAGGAAGTACAACAGTTTGCATATGTGCCTCCCACTTGTTAAGGGACCAAAAGTAATGGGACAGAATAATAATCATAAATCAAACTTTCACTTTTAATACTTGGTTGCAAATCCTTTGCAGTCAATTACAGCCTGAAGTCTGGAACGCATAGACATCACCAGACGCTGGGTTTCATCCCTGGTGATGCTCTGCCAGGCCTCTACTGCAACTGTCTTCAGTTCCTGCTTGTTCTTGGGGCATTTTCCCTTCAGTTTTGTCTTCAGCAAGTGAAATGCATGCTCAATCGGATTCAGGTCAGGTGATTGACTTGTCCATTGCAGAACATTTCACTTCTTTCCCTTAAAAAACTCTTTAGTTGCTTTTGCAGTATGCTTTGGGTCATTGTCCATCTGCACTGTGAAGCGGCGTCCAATGTTTGTTTCATTTCAAATCCATTGTGGTGGTGTATAGAGCCAAAAATGTTAGAATTGTGTCAATGTCCCAATATTTATGGACCTGACTGTAAGTTTGCAAAAGGTCTTGGAAAGGATTCTTGAATAGCCCTTCAGTATACCCACCATCTTTCCTTTTAGCACTCTAATGTAAGTGACTGATGCTCTTCTGGCAACAGCCGTTGCTGGAATAGGAAGGGACATTTCCTTGTTTTTTATATAAAAAATAACTTCTCCAGTAATGCAACATAATTGTGTAAACGTATATAAGAGTTTTGCTATATGATACTGAAATACATACTGGGCATAGGGGTTAATAATATATACGTGTGACTTAGAAAAACAATCCACACTTGGAACTGGCAGGCCTTGGAGGGACAGAGTAATGAGAAGATACACTTTATTTTCTCTCATAGGGATGAGCTGTCAGTCAGGGAGCTGACAGTCTATGGAGCAAGCTGTTGACATAAATATTTTCTTTGCTTTCCAGAAAATGTAAAAACAGGACAATACCTAAGGAATGGTATAGATTATATATGTTGATGGTCTGTGTAATTACTCTCACTAGGGCCCTCTATATATAACCCAACGTTCTTTCTTTCCATTGCTAAATTGTAAAAACTAGATGGTATGTTGTACATTTAATAATAGTATATGTTGGTCAGTGTTTAACAAATAGTGACCATATGAATTTGTATTTAATTTCTTAAAAATAAAACATAGCATTGATAAAATCAGTAAAAGCTAAACTTTCCTGTTTTATAATGATCTTTGGAAATGTTGCAATAAGAAGTTATATGACCTGAGCTATCAGCCTTAGGTGTGACCTAAGGCCAATTTTAGTTTGACAGTTGTTGAATGTTTTCCGTAAAAATACTTATACTGAGTTTTTCTCACCAGTAGCTCTGTTTTTTAGAGGGAAGGAGAAGGTATGCAGTCTTGGGAAATGACTAACGACTGTTGTTGGAATTTAGAATTATTATACACACAGGTACAAAAAAAGTAATGCAAAATAGTTTCAAGCCAAACATGGATATAAAAGGTACAAACTATTGCAGCTCTGTATTTATTAATATACTATGCCACTACATTTCTATTTTTTCTGTTTCAATAGTTTTTTATTGATTTTCCAAAGAGAAATAATTGCAAGGTTCAGAACCAGGCATGTCACAGTAACATAGGTCACATTTATTTTTTTGACAGTAAACGGTGTAGGTATAAATTTGTCTTGTTACCAGCCTCTTGCAATCCACAGCAGAGCTCAGACTGTGGGAAGGAGAAGAAGTTCAGGAAGCAGATCGGTTGTGCTTCAGTGCCCATGTGCTAACAAGGAGCATGCTGATAGGAATATAAAGCAGATTTACAGAGAGATGAGTCTGCTGCTTCATCTTATCTGTATATAAACTGATTTTGCTTTCATGGTGTGTTGATGAGTTCTGTTACAATATTTCAACACAAATCCAATCCCAGTTTCACTTAGGATATTGAGAAAAAAAACTGCACCAAGAAAAATATGGAGGACCCAAAAACACTAATTGCTTGACTGTCTTTGGCTTTAATACTTTTGGAGTCACCTACCAAGAACAAGTATACAGATCAAGAAAATCATAGAAGCCATAGGATCTGTATGAGAGCCATAGACCTACCTTTTGTAGGAAAAAAAGGTCTACAGTGGCAGCCTTCACAGTTCCTCAGTAGATATTTTCTTTAAAGGCAACCTGTCATAATAAGCTGACGTAATTTTATAAGAGAAGGCAAGGTGTCTGCACATAGTATCTTTTAATATGCCTGCCTGTATGCACTTGGAGCAACTGAATCGTTAATTTTGCGTGTACAAATTTCTACTCCAAGCTGGAATTTTGGCATTTATACCAATTGTGGAATTTATTGGATCCTGCCACTTTTCTTTCTCCCATTTATCAACATCTAATGCAATCTCTTCCTTCTGAACTTCCAAGAAGATGCTGGTATAGATAAAACATAGTATGCACTGTGAAAATAACTTTAGGGCCCATTGACACAGAACACAGTGTGGAAAAGGTGTCTTCCATGTACATTTCCATATGAACACATTGTCCTTGCAGGATGTGTGCAGGTGCCAATGATTGTTAATGGTACCCTTGTCAACAGCAGTACCATGCGGTTTGGTGTGGTGCGACTTGCAAAAGGAGTGCTTGCACTTCTTTTGTACCTGGTTCCCTGTGTTTTGCAATGTATTCAAATTAATGGACTGTCAAAACTGGAATGCGAGGGTCCTCCTAGGAACACATGCATTTCAGTGTGAACCAGCCCTAAAGCTATTGGCATTGTGTAAGATAAGGAAATTTCTATCGACCTGACTCCTTTAATACTGTGAACTTTTCTGATTGATTGCATTTTTGCTTATGACTTTTTTTTTCTGCCCTGTGCACTTTGGTTTTGCTGATTGTGGTTGACTACATTATGACTTGGTGCTATGCAGTGCCAATCATTCTGATATACACAATGCATAATTTTCTGGCAGAGCATCACTCAGCTCATTAGTCATGCGCATGCATCAGAAGGAGTGTTAGGGTGCCATTCAGAATGAATGATATTGTATTGCACAATACATTTACCTGTGCTGCACATAATGGTAATGCACACTATTATTTGGTAGTGCACAGAGCAGTAGGTTTGTGCATTGAACTGTACTGCAATGTACATGCATCAAAGGAGTCTTAGAGTGCCATTCACAATGTATGAATGACATTGCATCACCCAACATACAGTATTTAACACGTCTATTGATAATGCACTTGTTACAGCAATTCTATTGTGTGTGCCAGCCCTCAAAGTTACCATAATTTAGCAGCATATGAATTAAGAGGGAACATTTATGGTGTTTTTATCTTACCCTTTCACTCCTAGAGGTGTTTTTAATGGTCCTTGCAGCTAATACAGGGATCAGTTATTCCTTGTATAAGGTGCAGATTTGTTGTGGTAAGTTCTGTTGAACCACATCAAGGTGCACTGCTGCTCAGCAAGTGTATACGCCTGGGTGTATGCATAAAAGCATGCTGCCATCCTTTCCTGCATTCTGCTTTTAAATCACAGACTTGAAAAGTGTAATAAAATGATTTAGCACCCTCATATCCTACATTGTCATACATAACATGGATCTCATTTTTATGGCTGTGTACACCATTTTTACAGAAAAGCTTATTTCATTGTGTCTTCATTTCAGAACTTTATGGCTAATTTATAACCAGATTCAATAGCTGTCTCATAAACTGGAAACTAGGAGACTGTAATGAGAAAAAAAATGCAACAATGGTGAAAAGGAAAACCTATGATATTTACTGTACTAGGCTTATGCTTAAGCAGCAAATGTGTCTAAAAATAAAATGTACCATCACTCTGGGTCATAGCCGTAGCCTGCAAAGAATTGCCTAAGTGGTAATAAAGGACACATTAAAGACTGAGACTGTGAAACAACTGAGTGATCAGGTCATGTGGCCTATTTTTGTCGGTGTACATTTACAGTATGCAATAAAATTACCCATAAACGGAGCTCAGGCACTCAAATTTGGAGTAATAGGACATGGCACAGCCCAAATGAAGAGTAAAGCCTGTATAGGCAAGCCTCATAAAGTTATGCCATGGTTGCTGCACATGAATCTGATTCACCTGTCAGATGTCACTGTGTAGACTTGGAACAAGTTGGAGGTAAGTGAGCGGAAAGGGCTTCCCATATGTAGAATCAAGTTGTCATTGATCCAAATGGTTCTTTTGCACAAAGATGTGACTGTAATGACTTATAGTGGGAGAACTATAACTGTTTTAAATTGTTAAACAGATATTGCAATATATCATAGGTATTCAGATAGCATTAAAAAGAGACTTCCTTTGTCCAACTGGTGCTGCAAACTCTCGCATCTTGCACCTCACATCTTCTGTCCACATGTTGTGGGGATTTCATAATAGATGCCTTCTCCTTAGGAATGTATTGGATTTAACCACACATGCATGGGAGCGTTTAAAGCATTAGCTTATTGTTGAATAAACAGCGTGGATCAGGCAAGAATTTGGACAGGTGAGTATTCTCTGAGAGTGCGCAAGCATGGGAAGTGGCTTAAGGGATAATTTTACATGTTATTGAGTTACTAGTCCTTCTAATGTATAGACTTCTGAGCATCATGAATCTTACAGGATTTAGCTTGTGTCACTTTGCTTTCAGTACTTCTAGCTTTGTTCTTTCAGTCTGTGTTTATTCTGGCATTACTCATATTACCTATTTATTTGTACCAGCCTCTTGACTGGGTTTTCTTTCTCTCTTCATCTGTAACTATCCAAAAGATATATGTGGATTCCTTACCCACTAATGGCTGCTGCATTATGTGGCCTTAGTTTATCTTCTGTGCATTTAGTCTCCCTTCAGTAGTACCTCTTCAGTGTCTGACAAGTCCAAACACCTCTATATTTTAGCTCTGCATCCTCCAGCAAAGAATTGCCTGTGTACCTCCACTATGTGCCATGGTTCCTTCCTCTGACCCCAACACAACAACAAGAATAAATGATGAAGAAACCAACAGGAGGACCATAAAACACTGCAGTGGATGCAGGCATTTAAAGCTCCATGAATTATTGAACACTGAAGATTTTGCAGTCCTTTAGGAAAGAGCAGTTTGGTTTTGCGGCCCATGGGAGGGGTGTGTATTCACTGTCTTTTACTACAGGGAGCTGACATTTTTTACAGGAGATAAGGGTGTTTCCTTAATCAAAAACCCCTACGGTTATTTTCATGTTTTTGAGTTTTGTGTTACTTTTCTTGAATTCAGAGCTGGGGCTTAGACTTCAATTCATGGCTTTTGGTTTTGCTTACCAATTGCCATTGGTATCTGATTTTTCTCCATGTATCTGGTCCTGTGCTAAATACCCAAATCTAAGTTTATCATGCCTGCTATCCTGGTAAAATTTTACTAGTCACTTGGATTTTGAAAATGTCTACTACCATACCTGTATCTTGTACAGGATTACCACCTGTTTCAAATTTCCTGGAAAATCATGTTAATACCTGACAACCTTGCACTACACTTGTAAGCCTGATATTTTCCCCAGATTGCTCTTCTTTATTTGTCTGACTATGTCTTCTACTTGGTCTGTTTTCACCAGTAGGACAGAGGGTTGTGACTTTGTAATGTAAGTCCCATCTTGTCAAGAGCAAGGATGAACCCAAGAAATCCTTCAGATTTTACATCTTGGTGAAAGCTCACCTCACTAATAACATGTAATCAAAGTGCCAGTCACTGGATACCCCACCATGCTCCTAACATGCCTGACATCTTCCAAAAAAAGTGTTAAACTTGTAGATGTTGTGTTGGTATATGTATGTATGTACTTTAATAGTCATCTGCCTATAGACTATTAAAAAGGTACAGTAACAGTTAAGTGCAATACCCCTCAACAACCATTCTAAAGTCAGGCCAGAACAGGAATTTGGTTACTATGAGCACTGTATTTTGTTCTCTGTGTATTGCTCCTTGTACTGTCTTCTTTAAATTTAAAGCCTGGACTGGAGAAAAGGTTACCTTTTGCAGTCCCTCTAATTTTGTCTAGATGGATTGGAATGCTTATTCCTTGCTCCTGCATCTTTTGTGCTTCACAGCTGACTCCCTGTTCACTACCTGACCTGTCACAGCAATCCCACATCATCATGCATTATTTAGGACTTGTGCTGCAATGGACAAGCAATAATTGAGGTATCTCTGTGCATTCTGTACACCAGAGGTATATGGAGAACCTTCAGGTTGCTTAAGAGGAGATATGTTATATTTATAGAAAACTACAGTGGCTGCGGATTTACATGTAAAGGTTATTTTTAAGCAAAATGTGAATTTTTGGCCAAACTATACAAATATATGAAAGTTGCAAAAATATGAATTCTTCACAGAAATGTCTCTGTGACTCAATCAGTGTAAAATGTGACTGCACAGCATAGTCTAACTTTGGTAAAAAAGCTCAAAACACAAACAGCTGCTTGTAATTTTCCTCATAAGCAGTATCCCTCTTGGTGAAGTCCAAGGTACTATAGTAACAGGCAAACAGCTGGAGAAAGCACCACCCTACTGGAAATGGAGTACTCTGGTAGCAATCGGGAATGTGAAAAAAAAGTTTTATTCAGCCAAATTTGATATTCTAAAAGTCCCTGTCTATAATAATGCCTATGTTGTGCTTCAAAGCAATTGGGATTAGCAGTAATTAAAGTGATAATAAAGATGAGGTAAAAAAAAAGCAAACATGTCATACTTTCCTGCTCTGTGTAATGGTTTTGCACACAGCAGCCCCAATCCTCCTCTTCTAGAGTCCCCCTCAGGCTCTCCTGGCCCCTCCATCCTGTCAAGTGCCACCACAGCAAGCTGCTTGCTATGGGGGCACCCAAGCAGGCTCACTTCTGAGCTGCTGCTCTGTATGTCTATTCAAACACAGACCTGTGGCTCAACCTCAACCTCTCTCTTTCCTTGTTGGCTCATTGGCTGTGATTGGCAGCAGCAGAGGCCAATGGCTCAATGGTTGCTGTCTCAGCCAATGAGGAGGGAGATACACTATATTGCTAAAAGTATTGGGACACCCCTTCAAATCATTGGATTCAGGTGTTCCAATCACCTCCATGGCCACAGGTGTATTTAATCAAGGAACTAGGCATGCAGACTGCTTCTACAAACATTTGTGAAAGAATGGGTCCGCTCTCAGGAGCTTAGTGAATTCAAGCGTGGTACCATGATAGGTTGCCACCTGTGCAATAAGTCTATCCATTAAATTTCTTTGCTACTAAATATTCCACAGTCAACTGTTAGCGGTAATATAATAAAGTGGAAGCAACTGAGTACAACAGCAACTTAGCCACAAAGTGGTAGGCCACGTAAAATGACAGAGCGGGGTCACAGAAGTCACCACAGAAGTTGGCGACTTCTGAGCATAGTGCACAGAAGTAGCCAACTGTCTGTAGAGTCAGTAGCTAAAGACCTCCAAACTTCATTTGGCCTTCAGATTAGCACAACAGCAGTGTTACAAACAGAGAGCTTCATGGAATGGGTTTCCATGGCCGAGCAGCTGCATCCACACCTTACATCACCAAGTGCAATGCAAAGCGTTGGATGCAGTAAGCATTTGGCCACTGGACTCTAGAGTGTGGAGTCTGGTCACCACTGGAGTGACAAATCACACTTCTCTGTCTGGCAATTTGATGGGTGTGTCTTGGTTTGGCAGTTGCCAGGAGAAAGGTACTTGCCTGACTGCATTGTGCCAAGTGTAAAGTTTGGTGGATGGGAATTATGGTGTGGGGTTGATTTTCAGGGGTTGGGCTTGGTCCCTTGGTTCCAGTGAAAGGAACTCTTAAGGCGTCAGCATACCAAGACATTTTGGACAATTTCATGCTTCCAACTTTGTGGGAACAGTTTAGGGATGGCCCCTACCTGTTCCAATATGACTGCGCACCAGTGCACAAAGCAAGGTCCAAAAGACATGGATGAGTGAGTCCTGTCCTCAACCCGCTAGAACACCTTTGGGATGACTTCGAGCGGAGACTGCAAGTCAGGCCTTTTCATCAGTGCCTGACCTCAAAAATGCGCTTCTGAAAGAATGGTCAAACATTCCCATAGACACACTCCTAAACCTTGTACACAGCCTTTCCAGAAGAGTTGAAGCTGATATAGCTGCAAAGGGTGGGCAAATTCAATATTGAACTCTACGGACTAAAACTGGGATGCCATTGAAGTTTATGTGCATGTAAAGGCAGGCGTCCCAATACTTTGGGCAATATAGTGTATAAGGAAGAATTATAGTACTGCACCACAGTACAATATGAAGCAGTATAGCTGCTATCCAATTGATACCTGTACCTATTAAGAAATATATTTAAAGGTACAACACTATTTGCAATCTATGTAATAAAGTGTCAGGTGCATGTGTAATAATGCATACTGTATATTCTATACATCCCAATCTAAAAAAAAATCAATGTAATATTATTCCACCACCATATATACTAGATGAATTCACCAGAAATCAGTGCTGGTAATATTATAAACCAGCTAACAAAGCACTTCCCTCTGGGTGTAGCAAATTTGAATCCAAAAATTATTTAATTCACCACCATGTATCCACCACCAAATGTGCTAAAAAATAAACTCACCAGAGGAAATTGCTGGTAATATGATAAACTATCTAGAAGAGCATTGCCCTCTGGGAGCAACAGCCTGTAGCACCCACCAACAGTCTTTTTCTCAGAGGACTCCAGGTTCATCACAAGATGTGCTCCATCCTATTATCACAGGAGAAAAAAAAAAGGAAAAGAGCTTATATAGTGTGAAATCCTTAAAAAATGTTATTATAAAATCATTCCAGAACACTCACATTTAAGAGTGTCTCCATTGACACCAGCATATCACATGTACTCATCTGTCCAGGTTTGCTCCGGCTACAATCCAAAGCCACAAGCGCGGACCTGATGTGTGGGGTGATGTCATGTCCAGGCCCCTCCCTATGGATTTTGTCATTTGACATCCTCAAGGGTAAGACCTTAGACTCCCATCATGCAATATATAAACTACCGGTACCGTGAACACATCACAGTAAGACAGTAAAAGAAACATATAAAACAGAGTGGCATGTATGTAAATGTCTGATTAAACCGTACACCTTTCATATCTAGATATCTTTCTCTTTTTTGTTTCAAGTAGAAATAAAACATTAATATTACCACCAAATTAATGGTGGAACCTATACAGAGACACATTAGGAAAACCTTACGGGCCAGATTCTAATTTATTTGTGCAATCTTACCAAATTAATGGCAGAACATTTAAAGAGACTTCATCTAAACTAAAGGGGAACACTGTCTATATAAAGAATTAAATAAAAAAAATTAAAAAAGTTAATTACATTAAAACTAACAAAAATTATATATATATACACACATACTGTATGTGTGTATATAAATATATATATATATACACATACTGTATGGACGACTGATCCAATGTACAGGACAGAATGAATTGGGCCATGTATCGTGAGATTTTGAGTGCAAACCTCCTTCCATCAGCAAGGGCATTGAAGATGAAACATGGCTGGGTCTTCCAACATGACAATGATCCCAAACATACCGCCCGGGCAACGAAGGAGTGGCTTTGTAAGAAGCATTTCAAGGTACTGGAGTGGCCTAGCCAGTCTCCAGATCTCAACCCCATAGAAAACCTTTGGAGGGAGTTGAAAGTCCGTGTTGCCCAGCGACAGCTCCAAAACATCACTGCTCTAGAGGAGATCTGCAAGGAGGAATGGGCCAACATACTGCAACAGTGTGTGCCAACCTTGTGAAGACTTACAGGAAACATTTGACCTGTCATTGCCAACAAAGGATATATAACAAAGTATTGAGATGAACTTTTGATATTGACCAAATACTTATTTTCCACCATAATTTGCAAATAAATTCTTTCCAAATCAGCCAATGTGATTGTCTGGATTTGTTTTCTCATTTTGTCTCTCATAGTTGAGGTCTACCTATGATGCCAATTACAGGTCTCTCTCATCTTTTTAAGTGGGAGAACTTGCACAATTGGTGGCTGACTAAATACTTTTTTGCCCCACTGTATATATATATATATATATATATATATATATATATATATATATATATATATATATATAAAAGAAATTATATGGAAAAAAAAACTATGTATTAAAAAAAATGGTCAAAAATGGTTTAAATCAATAACAATAGCATGAAGGTAAAAAAAAAACTTGAGCCTTTATAACTGCTTTAAGCCCAATTGGGGTGAGATGCGTGACTAGATGTGGATACTTTCAACATGTCAATTTTGGTTGAATAAAGCTTTTCTTACAAAGAATGATGGAATTAGTGCACAGATTTTGTGAACCATTTACATAGGAAGAATAGGAAGATTTACAACGCTACTGCGGGCACCTTTAAGAAATGGCAGCAGTCAGCTTATCTTCCCACAGTGGTGGAGTTCTTTCTGTACAACAAAGCAAATACTGTATTTTGCTTTTTAGTTGTATGAAAATAGTAGCTGGTATAGGAACAGCCTAAAGCAGACTGTTATCTAATGTGTGATCTCTAATTGAAATTCCCAATACTTAGAAATATAATGGGTAAAAATGATTAAGATGAGTTATTTTTACATAGCAGAGGAAATGAAAAGGATGCCAGTCAAGTCTTTGCAAACAAATGAGTCTCAGTTGAAGAAGCAGCTCAATAAGGCTATCATTTCCCATCAGCTCACACTGACAATCTTATATTTACGGGACAGGGGAAGGAGATAAGATTGACATTCAGTGCCAGGTAAGCCAACACTATCATTGCATCAGTCAGATTTTCCAAGCCATGAAGGACAATATGAATATTTGATAGCGCGCTCTTCCCAGAACTGCTCTTGTTATTTTGCATTACTTGCTGTGAATTATTCTCACCTTTTAGTGTGTGCCTTATTATATATCACAGATTTTCCAAGAAAGCCACAAGCCTTTCCTGTGTTAGATTTTGTTTTCCCTCCTGAGCAAGCTGCAATTGTAATTCATAGTCATGATAAAATGATATAATGTCAGATTCAATCCTTTGAGGTTTTACTCACTAAACATCTGTCATGATGCATCTGACTGGGTGACAGCTCAGACAGCTGGGTCTATTGTAAACAGATTGCAAAGTAGTTACCAGTCTTCACAATGTAGATATGTCAAGCTTTACAGTATCACCTCCATGACTTTGAACCTTATCACTGATATCAAGCATGATCTATCAAGATTATTATTATCTTGTTATTAATGTTACCAAATATATTATTAGCAGTTGTCATCAGAAATAAAAAATGTAGTCACTTAGGCCATTAAAATATTACCCATTAATTCTTTTGCTACTTATAATTGTGTAGTTCAGTCTAAATATGTAACCTACTGTATGTGAATGCTTGATATGCAAATCAAATGTATTTCTGAATAATGTTTTTTTTTCTGGACAGTATGACTAAGATATACACTTTTTTTTAAGGAATATAGATAACAGTCCCTCGAACACATCTTTAGATAACAATAACTTGGATGTCCAATATCTTGGTTCTAAAAGGCAATGATTATGTATGGAACTGAAATAAAAGTTAAAGCTCAACTTTGAGCTTAGCTCCTGCCAGCATACTGCCCATTCTCTTTCCTCCAGAGGTCTCCTCCCACATGTATATTATGCCTTTATTCTATCCGATACTTACCTTTTGCAGATGTCTTTGGGCTGATCATGTGAAACTAATGTGCATTGTCCTCTTCCTCCTCATCTGTTTTCTTCCAGTGGTGGGCAATCCCTCCTGGAAAAGGGTGACCCCCTCCTAGCAGTGGAGTGACCCTACATGATGAAGAGAGTGGCACTAATATCATCATATCAGTGTTGCTCTCTGCATCTTCATATTGTGAGTGCAGGGTGCTGTGGTGATGTCCCATTAGGAGGCAGGTCCATGACACTCAGGACATCCAGGATATCCTCAGTTTTCTGGGTTGAATAGCATTAGGTGTCATTTGACCAAGAAGACTGAGATCTTGTGGCAGAAAAGAAGTGCTAGAGCATTTTTCTAAACTGGCTAAGGTAACATCCAGTGTCTTCTTTTCTGCAAGTCCAATTATGCACTTAAACAGGTTTAAAAAATAAGTGTGAATTTACAAACACTATCCTAAATGATATCCCTTCATACTACTTATGTAAAATAAACGTAAGTATACAGACCACAGTTTGTTTATTTATTTATTACAGGTACTTATATAGCGCCGTCAATTTAAGCAGCACTTTACATATATATTGCACATTCACATCAGTCCCTAACCCTCAAGGGGCGTACAATCTAAGGTCCCTAACTCACATTCATACATATACTAGGGAAAATTTAGACAGGAGCCAATTAACATACCAGCATGTCTTTGGAGCGTGGGAGGAAACCAGAGTACCTGGAGGAAACCCACGCAGGCACAGGGAGAACATGCAAACTCCAGGCAGGAGGTGACATGGCTGGGATTCGAACCAATGACCCCTAGTGCTGCCAGGCGGAAGTGCTAACCATTTAGCCACTGTGCTACCGTTGTAAACCTAAACTGGAAATATGCATATATTGTGCACTCTCAACTAGCAACAGCTATGTCATGCAAGAGTCTGTCTGGATTGTAATTGAATTAATTAAAGCTTTCACATACCATGGGTTATATATACAGGTTTTAACACGTATAGACATCTTAAAGGAGAAATAAACCCAAAGCTATTTTGGGATCACAGGAGTACAGTTTGTTCTGCACTCTGGTGACCTGTTTTCAGCTGATAGTGGGCTTTAGCCAACAAAAAGCTGGCCCAGGCTTTGTAAAGATCACAACCACTTGGTCGTGATACACCCAGGTGGCTTCATCGGCAGCTGGTTTAGCCTCTCAGCAAGCCACTGGGAGACTGAGCCATCTACTCCAGCCCTAACATCCAATTCGATAGGCTGTTGTGCTACATAGTTATTGGTAGATCTTTAGAAGATTGTATAGTCAGAATGTAATGGGATTAGCTTAGAACCACACATCTTCAGTCTATGTTATTCCTTTCTGATATCTGTACTTGCAAACAAGAGCCCTCCACCTTTTATTTGCTAGTATATATTAAATATATTTGCAGTGTTTATTTTCAGTATGCAACATATTCTACTTTTAATTTGTTGCTTGGCAGATTTACATTCCCTAAAATGAACTTGAAGGTTATAATAATTTTAAATTTAAAAAATTCTCACAATATACCATGTGATTTACTTTGCATTATTTTCCTTGATCTTAGTCTGAATTTAAATAATTTCAACAGAAGGCATTGTAAAATAGTTCAGAAAATACGTAAATGTAAAATGAGCATTGTGCTGCACAAAGGTTATGTGTAAACAGAGGTAAGTCATTGCACTCTTTTCTTTATTCTTCACTCCTGCATATGTTTAAAGAAATAAAAGAGCTCAAAATTGCAATAGATGAAATGTGAAAGCTTTTGTGTTTGTTTGTTCCAATAACCCCCTAAGGCCCAGAAACAGGAACATGTTATATGATGGAGCCATCTCAATAAATGATGAGCACAGCTGTCTGCTTATCACCTTAGCTTTGTGAGATATTTGTGTAGGAGATTTGTAACTTTTACATTACATGCACCTTTTACACGCTAAATTTACATCAAATATTTTATTTAGGAAGCAAACAAACCCCTGCTAAGATCACATCATCTGTTTTCTGCAGTAAATGCTATTTTTCCAGACAGTTTCAGGTTTTTGGTTAGGACTAGTGTGGTAGGTCAACGATGTACATAAGGCATATCAACATCTTTTGGCACCGGTTTGGGTACACTTACACCTCAACGCAGGACCATATGCTTACAGTCACAATATATTTAATGGATAATTAAGTAATACATTCTTTTAAAAGTTAATGTGGTGTTTGCTTAGGTTTGGGGTTGAGGTCAAGAGTTAAAACATTTCCAAAGTGACTTTCTCCCTCCCTGCACCTGTTTTTTTAAAAATTCCCAGTACACATAGTTTTTCCAGGTGATTTCTGTATGATTATTTAACGAGCTGGAGTCTCTCTTCATTTTCTTCAGTGTGGGTAGTTTTCACATCACTATATAGAATAGCATTTAGGTTATCACATGTGAGCACCTTCTATGCACCATAATGGTGCACCTCCAGGGGGTGTGTCATTAAGAACCTGGGCTCATAGAGGGGGATTACCTTATACTGGCCATCATTCAACTGTGAAGATGACTGCTATTGTATGATAGTTTGGGGTTCTTCCATCTTGCTTAAAGTGATTGTAGCTGTGTTAGTGCGCTTGCAATAGAAACAAATGAGTACTGTCTGTGATACTTTTATGATTGCACTAACCTATAATATTTCAGGATAAGCTTTTGGGGTATGTTCCTTTCTTCAAGGTCCAAGTGTAGTACTGCTTGGACCTTAAAGGAGGAGACATACCCTGAAAGCTTGTCCTAAAAATCTGTATGTTAGTGCAAATAAAAAAAGTACCACGGACAGTACTCATTTGTTTCAGTTGAGGGTTCAGAAGGGAATGCTGGCGCAGGAAGAAAAAGTGAGTGAGAACGTTGTAACTTTTTTCTGCTTCATGTTAGAATCAGGATTCTGGAAACTGTGCCAAAAAGAAGGCTTTGCTTACTCATGTTAAAGCTGCTTTCCTGATGACTAGTGAAGAGGTTATCTAGAATCCATGGGAGAGGAGGAGAAAGCAGAGATCCACGGAATGAATGAAGCAGACCAAGGAGATGCATACAGTACAGATTTCTGTTCACCAAGCGGCACAAGCACCTCAACCCCATCAAACGTACGCCAATGGTAGGCCGATACCAGAAGTCAGAGGTAAACAGCTATCAGGCTGTAAACACTATTTCAGGAAAAGATTAAGACTGGGCAGCACAGTGGCTTAGTGGTTAGCACTTCTGCCTGGCAGTACTAGGGTTGCTGGTTCAAATCCCAACCACGGCACCACCTGGCTGGAGTTTGCATGTTCTCCCTGTGCCTGCATGGGTTTCATCCGGATTCCTCCCACACTCTAAAACATGCAGGGAGGTTAATTGGATCCTGTATAAACTGTCCATAGTATGTGTATGTATGAATGTGAGTTAGGGACCTTAGATTGTACACCCCTTGAGGGTTAGGGACTGATTTGAATGTACAATATATATGTGTAAAGCACTGTGTAAATTGACGGTGCTATATAAGCACCTGAAATAAATAAATAAATAAGACAGAGGGTACACTTTCAAGGCACTGTATATGCACAAATAAAAATATATGGATATTCCTTATAACATAGCAACTCTTTTTTTACAGCTCAGTTCCACTAATATTGGTGTTAGTGGTGGGGTTTAGGGGTTATATAAGACAAGAGAAAGAAGAGATTTTACAGTAACCTTTTTAGGAAGTTTCCCATTGGCTGTATGTTTATGGTAAGACTGGTTAAAGAGGTTGCACAGTTATTGTTTTTTCCTAAAATAAAAATAGGAAGTCGTTTCCTGTGGTGGCACACAAGCGGGATCAACCCTGAGATAGACTGTGTTGAATCTATTGACACATACAGCTCAGCTCAGCCCCCAACTATCTGCTCACTGGATTTGACTGACAGTGGCAGGAGCCAATGGCTCCCACTGCTCTCAGCCAAGCCTGTGAGAGAGCAGAGAGAGAGGAGAGAAGACCTGCAGACAAGCCCAGCACTGGATCAATGCAGGACCCACCTCAGGGAAAGAGGGGGAAGAAACAGACACTGAAGAGTTTTTATCTTAATGCATAGAATGCATTAAGGTAAAAAAAAACCTTAATGACTTTAGAACCACTTTAGGCTATGGAATGCTTTATTGAACGTGCCATCAATGGCAAAAATAATCATGGCATTTAAAAGGAGATCTAGAGAATAGCTGTAACAACCGTAGGGAAGAATTTTTTTTTCTGAGGGTGACAAAATTGGCAACAGTTGCACATTAAGTTTGCGGTTTTCTTATTTTGGACTAAAGTTGCAGTAGTAGTAAAAAAATAGGAACCTAATATGGACAGCAGTCTTATTTCAGTATAGCAATAAAAAAAGGTGCTACAAACATAAAATGTACGTTATAGCAAATAAGCACCACTATAAAAACCAAAGTGACCAGGTGTATGACAAATAAAGATTAGTCCATCCTGCATCAACTCTAAAATTCAAAAGTTCAGTCTTTCCACCATGTGTAACAAGTGCTCCAGTGCTCAAAGTTTAGTCTATCCTGCAACATTTTAAATAAACTTCTCAAGAAAATTAATCTTGAGAATAGAAAGTGCTCCAGAGCCCAAACACCTCTCCCCAGCATACTAGGATTCATTAGACAACAATGCCTCTCTTTTTTCAGATTGGCATATAATGCGTGTACAGATGGTTTCCATCTAATATGGCTTTCGGTCCTGACTATCCTCTCTCGAACTCCCCATACGGTGAAGAAATAAAAAAAGGGGCTCCAATAGTGTAAAGCCATTTAACTAAAAAACACTTTATTTATATTAGGGAAACACTCACAAAAAAGTAAAACAATCCAGCATTAATCAGCTAACTCAACCTGCATGATGTATTGTGCCAGAAGGAACAATAATCTGCGGTCTCGGTCTCACCCAATATTCGCTGTGTTGCTTCCGATATGTCACTTCAGGCACCACCGCTGATGTTACATCTGATTGCCACTCAACCAGTGCCCCAACATTTCCTCTATTCTAACTTTGTCAAGGGGATGGGAGGGTGGTATGGAAACAAAGACTTTATATTCTCCTTTCACTAACAGTTAACCCTCTCATTCTCAGATGTTGGGAATTTCACCAAACAGGAGTTTGGCCAGTCTTTCTATACTTTTAACCAATTATATGCCAAATTCAAATGGTAAGTATACATAAAACAATGGAATGAGAATGTTCATCCAGGAGGGTTTACAAAAAATCATAATTAACTTAATGTACCATAAAATCACCTCAATAAAACCTACAAAAAAACTTGTAAAAAAAGCTTATCACAAAATACTTTTCAATCTTGTTAATTATGGAATTCTATTGAAACCATTGAATTTTAAAGTAATAAAAATATATTTTTGCCTAAAAAGCACAACAAATAGCAGCAAGATTGACAAACTGAAGGAAGTTCCCAAGAACACAGAAGGAGGGAATGTATTAAAGCTGGAGTTGACAGGATCTGGAGATAATGTGCATAGTATCCAATCAGGTTCTGTCTTCAACTTGTTCAGCTAAGCTTTGAAAATGAAATTGATTGGTTGCCATGCATAACTGCTCCAGATTCCAGCTGCTCCCGTTTTATTAAAATTCAATCAGAGTGCTGATAAAGCTGTGCAGAAGGATAATTCATAGGTGGGTCAGTAAGAGCATAACTGGAATGGCATCATCCTGGCATTTTTTGTAAACAAAGCCCATATGGACAGCTGGGGTTGAGTGCTTTACCAACATGAAACAATTCAGGCCTGAGCATTCATATGGTGTATGACTGTTCGTCTGTGTGAAGGAAACAATCTTTCCTAATACGTATGTTCTTCTGAAATCACTACTATCCACAGAAGCAGATTTTACTTGTAAAGACCCCATACTGAGCACATCATTTTAGACTCTTTGGGAGATAACTACTATCTGCACAATACAGGATGAAAATTCAAAGCACAACATTCAGCAAGCAAAACAATCTTTTTGTTATTTTTAAACTCTATCATGTTAAAGGGGCAATAGCTACATTCGTCAAAATAAAGGGAAAATATTTCATATTTGTATTATATCATAGTTGTTTGCTTATTCATAGGTGTCTGTAACAATAATAATCTGTTATTTTCAAAACGATCATGCTTAAAGAGGTTGTAAAGTCTCTTTTTTTCCAATTAAAATAATAAACAGGTTTATACTAACCTGCTCTGTGCAATGTATTGCACAGATCAGCCCTGATCTTCCTCTTATGGAATCCCCCCTGGTGCTCTTGCCTTCTCCTCTTCTCCATGTGCCACCATGGAAAGCCACTTCCTACATGGGAGCACATGTGGGCTCACTCCTGAGCCAGGCTGTGAGTGTCCATAAACACACAGAGCAGCATAGCCCCACCCCCTGTTCTCTGCTCACAGGATTTGATTGCCAACAGCAAGAGCCAATGGATCTTACTGTTGCCTCTCTGTCTTGTGAGAGAGGGAAGAGAGGCGTGAGTTACAGCAGACAGTAGACGGGCGCAGAGCTGGGTCTAGGTAAGGATTTAGAGGGTTTGGGGGGTGGGGGGTGGATGATAAAATACTGGAACAGTATTACCAGGGAATGCATTAAAATAAAAAGTTTTCCCTTTAGAACCACTTTTTTTTTTCTTTGCCAAGGTCTTTCATGGTTCTTACTGGTTATATTGACGGTTTATATATTGCTGTTTTCTATATATATATATATATATATATATATATATATATATATATATACATGCTTTATAAAGCCATTGAACAAAAAGTGTCACAAAATGATGGTTATTATTATTATTAATAATATGGATTTATCTAACATCAAACATTGTGCAGTGCTTTAGAAAGTAAAGAGAGACCGTTACAAAGCAGGTACAGTTACAAAACACTACAAGCTTACAATTTAAATGGAGAGGCAATAACTGTGGGGGGGATGAGTAGATGGAGAAAGTAAAATTCCAGTTTTTAAATAGAAGATGGCCAAATTGGAGCAAAGAATTGCATAAATAAGGGAAGGCTCTGGAGCAGTCCTTGAGACTAACATGGGAGGAGGTGAGGAGGGGGCTAGAGAGCCGTAGGTCTTGAGAGGAGGACAATTGGGTGATCTTTTATGCATTTGGTGAGCAGAGGTCAGTGGTGGTATTGGCAGAGACAGTTGGCAGACACTAAGCAGTTGGATAGGTGGATGATTTTTTTTTGTAATTCTTTTATTGGTTATCAAGAAACAGATACATCATACAAATAATGACCCCATTGAGGAAAAGTAAGCGGTCAAAACAATGCCAGGGAAAATACATAGTTTCCAGAAATAGCATCTATGCATACCAACAGATTGATGGGTAACATAGGGAACAAAAAAACAGATATTATATAGAAAAACCTTTCTACATAGCTACTGCCAGGAGTTAGCATACGCCAAGATTAAATGTCAATATAAATAACAGAATGATCTAAACAACATAGCAAGGCATTGCCAGGTTAATAAAGGGTACTAAAGATTGGATCAAGAAGAGAATTATTAAAGAAAGGGGTGGGAGAGGAACACAAGGGAGGGCCATGGAATAGGGTAGGAGAACAGCGAAAGTGGACAAGAGGAGGGGGAAAAACAAAAAATGAGAGAGAGAGAGAGGGAGGAAGAAATGGAATAAGACAATGGGAAGGGAGGGAGCAAGTGAACAACAGAGGGAATGAGCAGGTGGGAGAGTAATAAACAAGAGAGGTAGAGATCCTCTCTCTTCTAGGGAGGATACAGGAAAAAGAGAAATCATTCAAAATTCAGAGGTAATCTTCCTTTTAGACAAAATACTGCCAGGGTCTCCAAATGTCAGTGAAAGATTCTTTTGCGCTACGCAGGGTCTTCCATATCCCTAAGCTCATTCACTTTGCTGAACTAGAAAGACTTCATAGGTGGTTTGGGATGTCTCTAGCAAAGTGGAATGCATGCCTTCGCAGCATTCAAGAGCTAAATGGTGAGGGAGGTCTCGTACTTCCAGATGGTTTCCAAAAGGTGCAACAGGCAGGCAGCTGGTTTATCCTGTATATCCATGGCAGTGAGATATTTAATGATTAAGGTTACATCTCATGATGGATGAGTTTGACGGCAGCATTCAGCATTCAAGACTGAAGGCGGGATAGTTCGTGTACAGGTAGGCCAACCAGGAAAAAATTGCAATAGTCAAGATGAGGGATAAGAAGGTAATGAACAGGGGTGGACTGACCATTCGAGAACTCGGGCACTGTCCGAGGGTCCAGGGTCAGTAGGGGGCCCCATGAAATGCCCCTGGTACCTTTTATAGGCTTTTTTTGAGTGTGGGCAAGGACACAGGGGCCCCATGATCCCCTATTGCCCAGGGGTCCCATGAGTTGTCAGTCCGCCCCTGGTAGTGAATTAAAAGCTTTGAGGTGTCAGTTATTAAGAAGCAGTGGAGGATGAAGATGGCAAGATTTGGACAGTGATTTCATGTGGGACTGGAAGGAGAAGTCAGTCCAGGTATACACACCTGGAGGGAAGTGGTTAATGGTAGTGCAGCTGATTTTGATAGGGAAGCTGGGGGAGATATTATTATTAAAAATAGAAAATTATTTGCCTTCCCTGTTTTATGGGGATAACAAAACCACACTGGTGATTATAGACATGTACACGGAGACGGGGACTGACATCTCCAACATACTGTATCTAACTGGTACTCTCTCTATTAAAACAATTAGCATAACATTTGTTTAAAGGCTATTTGTTATCAATTGTAATTCCTAATGTGCATGTGCTTACCATGCACATTAGGAATTACAATGTACTGTATGTTTTAGCTTCAGTTGACATATACTGTAAGTGTTGTAAAATCACTCATTTTTGTAGGGTAATTCAGGAAGCAGTAGCAGTGTGAATTAGATGTGTTTTTGTTTGAATAACAATGTCTTTTAATGCAATTTTAATAGAGCTGTGTTTTTCAGATCTGCATTCTGCATTGGTTTTTCAGAGAGAGTTGCTCTCTCTCTCTCTCTCTCTTTCCTCTAGGACAAATTGCTAAAAATGAAATGTAATCAGACTAGATCTGAATACAATTTCCTTTCTGCTTCGTATAGTGCGAATTCAAAACACAGTGCTCCAAACTCGCACATGACCCTTTCTGAAAAACACAGTGCGGATTGCACTGATGTATGCGAACACCCTCCATAGGAGCACATTGAAATTCTGTACTTATGTGAATCCGTCATCTAAAAACAAATCCATAACCACCCATGTTTGAACTAAGGATTTAAAAAAAACGATGTGCCTTTAAATTTACATTTTTATCATTGCATATATTTTCAGACCAATGATGAGCTCTTCTGATTTAGATGTTTGCTATTGTTTTCACTACATTTAGCCACCAATAGCATTATTTTTTGTTACCTTTGTTGTTTTAACAAAAAGTACACCCTGGCTAGGAGCCTGTGTTGAGCTTTGAGGCTTTGGGCTTCTGTCAATGAGATTGGTTTGACATCAACTTGAGATCATTCAAAATTTTTGACAGGTGCATTTGACTTACAGTTGACCTCCTTTTGACCTGCTCAATTCAGGTACTGCAGTACAAAACCTCTCCTATGCAAGCAAAACCCCAATACTGTCACCAGCTATGTATGCTTGACTAAACCTTTCTAACAAAAAGCTTTTTATACAAACATGCAGATTTGCATCTGGTAATCTTTCTACAGTGCTGTGCCAGTAGGCCATAAAACACCTAAGGACATGGAAATCAATCAAACATAACAGATTATTTTGTAAATATTATTGTGTGTTACTGTATTATATGGGTACTGTAAGGAGGATAATGAGCATACTTTATTAGCAATAATGCATAATATAATATAACATAATAAATACTTTAATAATATAATACTACTATTATTTCACAACTACCTATTCTGTGTAAGATTGTGTTTTAACTGTAATATTTTAATTGTAACTATGACTATGAGTAAAGTAAGTCTACTTTTGTTGAGAAAATCCTCTCTGGATGGTAAATGTGCATTGCAGGAATTTAAACTAACTTTGTAGTGCATTTCTGCCTTTTATTGCTGTGAAGAAATGGCTCTTTGTTTCGCCAAACTGATAGCATACTGATTCTTAATGCAAGTGACTAGTTCATTATTATCAGTTGGTGCATTTTCTGTGCTCTGATGAAAAAAGCTGTCTAACATATTGCATTGAATTTTGCAGAAAATTACAATGTTGCAGATTGAAAAGGAAATTTAATTTTTTATTAACATTAAAATTATAACATGGCTTGTCTAGCAAATGTACAGTATATACTATATTACTTTTTTTTTTTATATTATATTTTTTTCATGAAAATAACGTTACCCTTTAAATTCCCTTTCTCTAGTTACAGTTTTCTAGCAATCTCTACATAGCGACTGTGAAAAACTTAACTTTACCTTCTTTTAGTTACATCTCCTTCATACCTACTTTCCCAATTGGCTGAAATTATTTTTCTATTAGCCAGCTACAGGTAATAAAAAAAACATCTCCTTCATACCTACTTTCCCAATTGGCTGAAATTATTTTTCTATTAGCCAGCTACAGGTAAAAAAAAAAAAAAAGAAAAATACTCTCAGCCAATTGGAAAAATAGAGATTTTGTCATCCAGGCAAAAGGAGCACAGACTTCTGAAGGTAAAGTTGATTTTTCCACAGTTTTCACAAGAATTGCTAGTTTACTGTTGAAAGGGATAGTAAGAGTATAGGTAAATGTAAAAATAATATGTCTAAGATTCACTATTATTGTTCCCATACCCAAAAAAACAGCAGTGAGATATCTAAATGATTATTGCGTAACTGCTTTAACTCCAGTGATTGTGAAGTGCTTTGCACAGCTTCTACTATCACACATCAAAGCCACCATCCCCAGGGATCTGGATAAATATCAGTTCAAAAACTGATTGAACAGATCCACTGATAATGCTGTCACTTTTGCATTGTGTATAGCCTTGATCCATCTCAAGCGCCCAAACTCATGTCAAAATATAATTTACTGATTTTAGTTCTGACTTCGGTACAGCAATCCCCCACAAGCTGGTATACAGGCTTAACAACCTGGACCTAGCCTCCTCACTCTGTTCGTGTGTTATGGATTTCTTAACTAACAATCCACAAACTATAGTAATAGGGATTCAACTCTCCTCCACTCTAATTTTGAACACAAGAATACCAAAGACTGTGTGCTTAGTCCAGCCCTGTTTACCCTATTTAACCATCTCTGCAGCCCTATTCATGCCTCAATCAAACACTAGCAAAGTTCACAGATGATACCATTCTACTCACATTTATACTGTACATGACAATCATGAGACAGAGGAATGTTCAACATCAAGTCAAGTGGTGCACAGTGGACAATCTGATACCAAATACTACAAAGACTTAGGTTGGTCATAAAGTCCGATGGTTGAATGAATGAAAAAAAAGAAAAAAAAATCAGCCGATTCCCTCATCCACACATTCAGCGTGGATGAGGAAGTCTGTCACACTGAGGTATTGTATTCTGCTGTCAGGGAACCATTCCTGCAGGCAGAATACAATGATCAATGTTGTTTGGCTCTAGCTGGTGGCACTGATTGTTCAGGAAAAACTTGACAGGGTGGTTGTACACAAGTGGATCCATAGATCCACTTGTATACATCCAGCTAGCCTATACATGGATCAAAATTTGTCCCTGCTATCCCTGCTAAAACAGATGAATTTTTGATTTATGTATGGCCCACTTAAGAAGATAATAGTGGGCTATGGAAGTTCCGGGAAGACCACCCATTTTCTTTTGTATATAAATGGAGAGGAATGAAGACTGTGAATAAAAGCAACTTTCTGGGAGTTTATATACTAGACAAATTGTCATGGTCTCTCCTATCAGATGAAGAAGGCACAACAGAGAATGTTCTTTCTTATGAAACTTAAACAGGTCAGGCCACTTTTAAAGCTTCTGGTGAACTTCTGTCATTGCACAACAGTGAGCATTCACCTTCAGCATGCCACAGTATGGTATTCCAGGTGCATGGTAGAGGACAAAAATCTGTTGTGCGTAATAACAACTACACAGTAGATTATACGTACTGAATTACCAAACCTGGACACTGTATATGCTGGCTGTAGGGCTAGAAGCATCAGCAAAGATCCAACTCATGCAGTTTAGAGTGTGTTTATTCCACTTCTATAAAGAAAAAGAAATAGAGAAATCAAGACTCATACAAACAGATAAAAGTACAGTTTCTTTCGGACTGTACTATCCATTACTCCATCACCTCCTAGATTGTAAGCTCCAAGGAGCAGGGCCCTCTAACTACTCGTGTATCGCACTGTATTGTTATTGTACTGTCTCATGTATTGTCTCCCATTGTAATGTACAGCGCCCAGCGAACTGTTGGCGCTATATAAAATACTGTATAATAATAATAATATACAAACCCCCAAGAGTGTTACTGCATCTGGGTAGTTTATCTTTCATATGTAAATATTGTAATAGTATTCTCCTTTCTACTTGTATAATATTTGCATTACTTTGAATACAATTGTATTATTTGCATGGACTATTCCTTACATTTCATTGGTATAATGTATGTATGTATATTGGTGCATATTATACAGTATGTATGTTTTGGATATGTGTATGCGTGTATTTTTCCGCCTTGCTGTTTGAGAGAGCTATCATGTAACATTTCATTGTTTTTAATGATAACAAATAATCTAATCTAACTATTAACGCCATGTTCTGCATCCTGCAACCACACAATGGACATCATGAAAAATTTACCATGTATAGACTAAAAATAATAAATACTAAAAGTTGTAAATTGTTGGTACCGATATCCCTTCAGTCACAAGTAGAGATGAGCGCGAATTTTTCAAAAAATTCGATTCGGCTGATTCGGCGAATTCCAGGAATGAAAAATTCGATTCGATGCGAATTAATTCGCTATGAAGTTAACTTATAAAAAGGGTTTCTAGGCTTCAGAGAGCCTTTAAATTAGTGCAGAACACTGTACCTTTAATTTAAATGCCCTTGGAGATGAGGAAGGAGAAGGAGAAGGATGAGAAGAAGGAGAAGGAGAAGGATGAGAAGAAGGAGAAGGATGAGAAGAAGGAGAAGGAGAAGGATGAGAAGAAGGAGAATGATGAGAAGAAGAGAAGGAGAAGGAGAAGAAGGAGAAGGATGAGAAGAAGGAGAAGGATGAGAAGAAGGAGAAGGATGAGAAGAAGGATGAGAAGAAGGATGAGAAAGAAGGAGAAGGATGAGAAGAAGGACAGTTCTGTGACAGTTTCTGTCTATTTCTGACAGTTCTGTGACATTCACTCCATACAGCGGTTTCAACCGCTGTATGGAGGGAATGTCCCAGAACTGTCAGAAATAGTCTATTTCTGACAGTTCTGGGACATGTATGGAGTGAATGTCCCCAGAACTGTCAGAAATAGTCTATTTCTGACAGTTCTGGGACATTCACTCCATACAGCGGTTTCAACCGCTGTATGGAGGGAATGTCCCAGAACTGTCATAAATAGTCTATTTCTGACAGTTCTGGGACATTCACTCCATACAGCGGTTGAAAACATTGTATCTATTTGTTTCCATAAATGGATCCATTTATGGAAACAAATAGATACAATGTTTCAACCGCTGTATGGAGGGAATGTCCCAGAACTGTCATAAATAGTCTATTTCTGACAGTTCTGGGGACATTCACTCCATACAGCGGTTGAAACATTGTATCTATTTGTTTCCATAAATGGATCCATTTATGGAAACAAATAGATACAATGTTTCAACCGCTGTATGGAGGGAATGTCCCAGAACTGTCAGAAATAGTCTATTTCTGACAGTTTCTGGGACATTCACTCCATAGAGCGGTTGAAACATTGTATCTATTTGTTTCCATAAATGACATTCTGCAGATACACTTAGAGGAGCTCTGCAGATACACTTTTTGCCGGCTTGGAATTATTCTTATTTTCATCCTACTTCTTCTTCTTCTTCATTCCTCATCCTCTCTTCTTCTGAGGATGAGGATGAGGATGAAGAAGAAAATCTGCAGAGCTCCTCTAAGTGTATCTGCAGAATAGAGGAATCCTCTGCACATACACTTTTTGCCGGCTTGGAATTATTCTTATTTTCATCTACCTACTTCTTCTTCTTCTTCTTCTCATCCTCTTCTTCTTCTGAGGATGAAGATGAGAAAGAAGAAGAAGAAGAAGTAGGTTGAAAATAAGATTAATTCCAAGCCGGCAAAAAGTGTATCTGCAGAGCTCCTCTAAGTGTATCAGCAGAGCTCCTCTAAGTGTATCTGCAGAATAGAGGAACTCTGCACATACACTTTTTGCCGGCTTGGAATTATTCTTATTTTCATCCTACTTCTTCTTCTTCTTCTTCATCATCCTCATCCTCATTATTTTCATCCTACTTCTTTCTTCTTCTTCTTTCATCCTCATCCTCTTCTTCTTCTTCTGAGGATGAGGATGAAGAAGAGAAGAAGAAGTAGGATGAAAATAAGATTAATTCCAAGCCGGCAAAAAGTGTATCTGCAGAGCTCCTCTAAGTGTATCTGCAGAGCTCCTCTAAGTGTATCTGCAGAATAGAGGAACTCTGCACATACACTTTTTGCCGCTTGGAATTATTCTTATTTTCATCCTACTTCTTCTTCTTCTTCATCCTCATCCTCATCCTCTTCTTCTTCTTCTAGAAGAAGTAGGATGAAAATAAGATTAATTCCAAGCCGGCAAAAAGTGTATCTGCAGAGCTCCTCTAAGTGTATCAGCAGAGCTCCTCTAAGTGTATCTGCAGAATAGAGGAACTCTGCACATACACTTTTTGCCGGCTTGGAATTATTCTTATTTTCATCCTACTTCTTCATCCTCATTCCTCATCCTCTTCTTCTTCTTCTGAGGATGAGGATGAAGAAGAAGAAGAAGAAGAAGAAGAAGAAGTAGGATGAAAATAAGATTAATTCCAAGCCGGCAAAAAGTGTATCTGCAGAGCTCCTCTAAGTGTATCTGCAGAGCTCCTCTAAGTGTATCTGCAGAATAGAGGAACTCTGCACATACACTTTTTGCCGGCTTGGAATTATTCTTATTTTCATCCTACTTCTTCTTCTTCTTCTTCTTCTTTCATCCTCATCCTCACCCTCTTCTGCTTCTTCTGAGGATGAGGATGAGGATGAAGAAGAAGAAGAAGAAGAAGTAGGATGAAAATAAGAATTCCAAACCGGCAAAAAGTGTATGTGCAGAGTTCCTCTATTTCTGACAGTTCTCTGACAGCTTCTTCACATGTACAGCGGTTGAAACATCTGTATCCTAAATGGAAACTAATAGATACAATGTTTCAACCGCTGTACATGTGTTCCTTCTGTCAGAGAACTGTCAGAAATAGCGGAGCTCTCTGCAGGGACACTTTTGCCGGCTGATCGGAAAAATCTGATTCGCGCACCCAAAGTAGGCAAATATTCGGATTCGACGCGAATCGAATTTTTCCTGAAATTCGTATCGAATTCCGGTTCGCCTGGTTCGATTCGCTCATCTCTAGTCACAAGGTATAAAAAAACAATATCTGTTTAGTGTGAGAGAGGACCTTGTTTATGGAGAGTGTGATGGTGCTGCAGCATTATTGGTGGAGTTGCATATTGGTGTGTTAACTACTGGAGTTTGTTAATGAGGAGGTGCATACTTTTGCACAGAATGAAAGGGCTGCAAGGGTTTGGACAGTGATTATAATAAGGAGCTTTAACTATCCTGAAATTGATTGGAGGCACTGATAATACAGTAACAGGGTGAACATTTATAAACCTATTAAAAGAAAAAATTTTATGTTACCATTTATAGAACACCCAACTAGAAAGGATGCTCTGCTTGATCTGTTAATCTCAAACATTGCAGAGCTTATTACCAATATTGATATAAACAAACATATGGGTAAAAGTGACCATAACATGATTTAATTTAATGTAAGCTGTAGACAAAAAGTACATACTGGAAAAATTAAAACACTTAATTTTAAAAGAGCAAATTTTCATTGAAACGCTACTTACTGATGTTCAGCATATTGAAACACAATTTATTGAAGGTCAGCAGGACTCCCTATCCTCCGGCTCAGTGAACAGACCTCTTACCACATTTTAAAACACATATCTCCTCTCAGATCCACCCCACCGCACATTCTCTACTGTCTACAAATTTATACTTCAATATAATCACCGGACCCTCAATACCTTCACTAGGTTTGTGGTCTGGAGATCTGGGGAAGGAGATCACCCCCAAAGAATGGCAAAAAGCTTTTACCTATACACATAAACCCACTGTCTCCTTCTATGACCAGGAGAAAAATTATAAAGTGATATCCAGGAGGTATAAAGACCCTGCCACTCTCCATCGCATCTTCCTTTCAGCCTCAGAGGGCTGCTGACATTGCCACAGTGGTCGAGGTATGTATATGCATATCTGGTGGGAATGCACCTGGAAAAGACCATTTTGGAATACCATTTCTCAAATTTATAAAGATATCTACAATAGGTCTCTCACTCCAACTCCTTCCATAACACTATCATCGATACTCCCAGGCTCTGTAAAATCTACGAAAATGTGTCTTCTATGGTTCTTCCTCTTGGGAGCTCAACAACTGATTTCCAGATTCTGGAAATCTGAGTCAATCCCCCATTTTACACAGTGAGTAGACACATTAATAACACCATGCTGATGGAGGAGATGCAGGCACAGGAAGTGGATTCCTGGGATAAGTTTACTACTCTATGGTGCAGCTGGATACACTATTCAGCTTCAGAAACACTTAAACACCAGCTCCTGTAATAAATGCCTTGAGATCTCCAGGTACGGGGACCCCCCTTATAGTTCTCTTCTCTGCAGTTGAGCTAGGGACACCTTCCTTAAAATTTAAATTGGGCCTTATTAAAGACCCAAGCACCCCGGGACCATTTGCTCTGCCTCCCCCTTTATTCATACATGCTCTTTCTCCCCATGGTTTTGGCCTTATAGGCTGTGACTCAAGACTAGATGGACCAATCAAATAGCCCAATATATCTTATATCTTATATCTCCTTTCTCTTTTACTTCTTCCTCACTCCTTTTCTTCTTCCTTTTCCCTTTTCCTGCTCACTCCCATCTTTTATTTGAAAATGATATCCTCTGGATTCCAGTATACACTCATAATGGGTTCATTGCACTCCATAGTTCATTTTCTTAGTACCATACATGTGGCACACTACTGACCTCTGGGCCCATACCTTTATTATTCAATATTGCCTTTTGTGTATGTTACCCTTACGCTTCATGTTGGCTATGGGTTTGACTGATTACATGTGCTATACTGGAGCTGTCATTTTATACTTTTGTACCTTATGCTTTCTACTGTATTATTGTTATTCAATAAACATATATTCAACCTCATTTTAAAAAAAACCCCAACACTTGTTCACCAACACTTTGTGGAGAGGATTTCCATTAGATGGAGGCAGATACTTTCTCTGTGGTGATATTTATCACATATTTTGGACTTTTTTGCATTGGACTTTATTTTCATTTTTGAGTATTATGGATACTTTTTTCCATTATGATTGTTGTGTTTATAGCACATGCTCTAAGCTTGTAATATTGTATATGTAGAGACGCTACATTATTTTCTTTATTACTTAAGATAACAGCGTAATAAATATGTATATTGTTTTTTAAGGACAAACAAGGCTTTCTTTTCATCAATATTGTCTTGCAACAAAGATTTTTTTTTGCAATCCTTAGAAAATTAAACATTACAAAATTAGTCAAAAAGCACTTTTTCTTATTTGAGCAGTGTTAGTACAACTCCTTGGCACCAATGGCATGCAAATATGCGGCCTCTTGGTGGCTGGGCCTTGACACCGAGAGCCGCATATTTGCGTACCCAATGTAAACAAATGTGTGCCAAGATTGCCTACACGTTCCCGACACAGTTACTGGCACTTCATGGAATCGCTACTTGCAATCAGGAGCTTTCCAATCATGTAACCATTGTGACAGCCAATCACAGCAGTCACATGATCCTAAATCCCACCCTGCCTCCTGGCATCAAAAACCCCTTAAAGAGCCTGGAGGTGCCAGCCCCAAACGGTTAAAAATAAATAGTGTTACTGCACATAAATAAGTGTGCATTCTAATCTGTGATTTATCCTTTATAAAATAACACACAAATTCTGGTACAAAGCATTGCAAAGTTATTTACAAATGAAATAAAGATTTTTTTTTTTCAATGTTGTGCTTTTTTTTCAATGTTATACATTTAAATATGTGTTAAACCAAAGACAAAAGAAAGTTTAAATATTATTAGTTAATAAAACAGAAACAAAAAAAACAGCTTGAAAATTATAATTGAATGGAGGAGGAGAATTAGGAGTTTATTTGGGCTGATTAGATTAAACTAAGGGTTAATAAAAGGTAAACAGAAGAACATTCAATTTTAAAAAAAAGTTTTTTTTACTTGTCAGGTTGCTTTAACTGACTTTATCTGTAGATGAGGTTGGGATGGGGAGGTCCCAGCAGCAGGACAAAAGGATTGGATGTTCTAATACACATGCTCTGTGTGTACAATAAATAATTTTTTTGGGGGGGCATGTGTAACACGGCCAAAATCTTCAACTGTTATAACTTACAAAGAATATATCAGAATATGAAATGGAAGACAAGGCCAACAAAACTGAAATTGAACATCAGGTTGCAAAAGAGAGTAGAGATAACGCCCAAAAATTCTTCAAATATATAAAGAGTAAAAAGGCTAGGTCTGCGCATATACTGTAGGCCCTTGTTTTGTTTGGTGTCTAGTTAAGGTTACTTTGCGGTATAGGTCAAGGGAACTTAGAGCTCTGTAGTATATTATTGTGATTTTACTAAATGAAATAAAAGGTTAAACAGAAGAACATTCAATTAAAAAAAAATGTTTTTTTTACTTGTCTGGTTGCTTTAACTGACTTCATCTGTAGATGAATAAACAGACCGATACAAAATGAAAGAATGTTTCTTGTATTTTTCTGTATTAGGGACTGAATAATGTTGTTGAAAATCTTTTGTTTGACAGCTATAACTCCCAAGGCCTTCTCTGTGTACTGGGCAGTGCAGCTGTGATTGATAAGAGCTGAACTGCCATTTGTTGGGACGGGGAGGTCCCAGCAGCAGGACTAAAGGATTGGATGTTCTACGCATGCTCTGTGTACAATAAATAATTTTTTGGGGGGGCATGTGTAACATGGCCAAAATCTTTAACTGTTATAACTTACAAAGAATATATCAGAATATGAAATGGAAGACAAGGCCAACAAAACTGAAATTGAACATCAGGTTGCAAAAGAGAGTAGAGATTACTCCCAAAAATTCTTCAAATACATAAAGAGTAAAAAGGCTAGGTCTGAGCATATACTGTAGGCCCTTGTTTTTGTTTGGTGTCTAGTTAAGGTTACTTTGCGGTAAAAGTCAAGGGAACTTAGAGCTCTGTAGTATATTATTGTGCTTTTACTAAATGAAAATGATATACATAGAAACTATTACACATGTGAAAAACAGTACAAGACTGTCAGATATACATACAACAAGCACATGTCTAAGAAAAGCTACTTCTCTCAAGTTAGAGTGGATTCATGACCTCTGTAGGTAATGAGGACCCAGACTTTCTCTACAGCAATAGCAGGAAATTTGGCAAAAGTGTCAGAGATCTTCCTTGTCAACTTAGAGTCCCCCTTTTCAGTTTCTGTTGTTGGCTTTCTGTTTAGAAAGAATAGGTAGCCAATACCACATGGGTGTATCCTTTTTCTGTATTTGTTTAACCTCTTCACGCCGGTGTCTCCCGTCCATTTAAGGGATTTTAGACTCCGGGAGGCAGGGTTTTATGGGTCATATGACCACAGTGATTTGCTGTCACAGCGGTCACATGATCGGAAAAGGTCCCAATCACAAAGAGAGATTGGTACCTTTCTGTGAGACACCAACATATGTGCTGGGAGCGCGCAGGGCATGCAATCTCAGCACATATGTGTTCTCAAATGGTACGCAAATACGCAGCCGCTTGGCATCAAGGCCCAGCTGCCGGGAGGCATATTTGTGTACGGTCGGCATCAAGGGGTTAAAAAAGTGTCCACTCAGACACTGAAAATAATGTGATTTCTGTTTCTAAGACAAACATCCTTTGATGTAAGTCTAAGCAAAAATCATAAAACAGACATATTTATATCAAGCGCAACACATTCTGCCCTTAATTTTCTCTCAGACTCCACACAGAAAATCACTTTATTCCTAACAAACTTATACTAAACATTTATTCACCTTAAATGCAACCCCCTCTCATATTTCTGGCACTGAGGTGTTTCAGTCTTTAGCAAAAAGATCATTAGAAAGTCAATCAGAAGTCCTTTAGAAACAAGTCCTGGCTTGTCACACAATAAAGGCCTCTCCACAGCTCTTGCAGTCTTCCATCATTCCGTACATCATCAAGCAGCTGTATCCTACTGTGATTACTTCACTGCCCAGTTAACAGATTTCTTTTGTATCATGATTTTTTTGTCTCTTATTTTTTTCTGTTGTTCTTTTTCATACTATTTCTGTCATTTATACTCCCTGTCCTTACATATTCTTTTTCTTTCTCTATTCTCCACAACTTTTTTTCTCTCCATTTCACTGTTGAAGTATCAAAAACACAGAGCATTAAAACCAATATTTGTCTATTTTAATGTACCGCAAAGGATTTTTTTTCCTATAAGAAAAAAAAACATTGAGTACAGCTGGCGATATGGCATGTTTAACTTAAAGGAAAATGAAAATTATTTGGGGTCATATTTGAAGTTTATATATTTTTAAAAATTATGTTTTATATCTGTTTTTACCTTATTTAAACGTTAAATACATGAAAAGTATGAAAAGAATAGTATGGAATATATAATATGCCAGCACAACAGTAGCATACTATCCACATGGCTTACTTCGTCTAATTGAAACTTTGAACAGAGCAATAAAGGCTAGATTACTAGATCAGGCAGTCACCTATGGTTGTAAATGACAGGTTAAGCTATAGAGTCATCTAAACAATGGACTTGTTACAACAGACTTCTAAGCAGTCTTGGAAGGACAGCAAAAGATGCACCAAAGTCTACCTGCTCTTTTCTTGCATTATATTCAGTAATTACATGACTAAAAGAAAATTTAAACTTTTTGCACTTTTTAACTTTTTTTTTTCTGACCATGATATTTAAATAAAAAAAGTAGGTATCATTACACGTTTGATTTAAAACGTTTATTCAGCTGCTTCCAGCCCAGGCTTTTGGAGCAGGAGCCCTATTGTTCTGGGAGGACATCATATGACATCCTCCCCAGAATACACCTTGTGTGGCCCGGTGGGCCATGCTTCACGGTGATCTGTCACCCACTGTGTCCAGTGGATGACTGTTCAGTGTACCAGCCCACTGCCAGTACCATGTGATTGCTGTGACCAGTCATAGCAGATCACATGACATTTGTAAACAATGAATGGCTTTGATTCATGCTATTCATTGTGTACAATTGTGTTGCTAGCTGTGATTGGTAACAGTAATCACATGGTACAGTATGGGCCAATCACAGCCATCTGTACCATGTGATTAGCTGTGGCCAATTGCAGCTAATCACAACAATACACACTGAATGAATCTAAACCTCCCCAGAGTAGTACAGTGTTACTATGTTAATACGGTATTGCTCTGGTCACAGTATGTAAAAAAAATGTAAAAAAAGGAAAAGTATATTTTAAAAAAAAATTAAAATTATAATTTTTTTTTTTTACATACTGTCACCAGTCAGTGTCACTGCCTACTGCCACAACAGATATTTGATGAGGGTGTACTGCATTGGTGACAGTATGTAATTAAAAAAAGGTGTTATTTATTTAAGAGAAAAAAAAATATTTTTTTTAAATGTTTTTATTTTCCAAATTTGTGACAAAATATGATAACTTCAAAAAAAGCACCATGCTTCTTACTGCATACCTTGGACTGTCTAGTTTCCAAAAATCGGTCATTTGGGGGATATTTGTACTGTCCTGGCATTTTTGAGCTTCAAGAAATGAGATGGGCCGTCAGTACCTCAGGACTGATTAGTTTCAGATATACTGTATACACCATAGTTTTTGGACTGCATAATTTTCCCGCAGACTAAATAATATACAGTGATTTGGGTTATCTTCACCAAAGAAATGTATATGAATACATTTTGGCCTAAATTTACAAAGAATGATTATTTATTTGAAACATTTTATAACAGAAACAAAGAAAAATGTTTTTTTTTTCTGTTTAGCAAAAAATAAAAACCCCAGTGGTGGTTAAATACCACCAAATGAAAGCTCTATTGGTTTTTTTAACCCCTTGACGCCGACGTAATACAAATATGTGGCCTCACAGAACTGGGCTTTTTTCCGTGGTACCGCATATTTGCATACCTGTCTCTCTGCTGGGACCGCGCCGCATGGCGCGCTCCCAGCACAAAGACCGCAGTATTACTTAGAACTAATGATCGGGACCCGGGAATCCCGATTCCGGGTCACATGATCGCTGTGATAGCCTCATGATTGGCTATCACAGTGATCAGTCACTGTACAGCCCGGCCCCTTGTTTTTTTTCTCTCTATGAATGGAGGAGAGAGATACATTGTATCTCTCTAACTCCTAGCATAGAGGGGGAAAAAATATTTGTAAAAAAAAATTTAAAAAGATAAATATTTAAAAATTAAAGAAAAAATACCTAGATCAAGGTTTGATCTAGTTCAGTGCCAGGGTAAGTGTTTGGGTCAAGGTCAAGGTCAAAGGTCAAGGTCAAAAGGTCAATATTTAAAAAAAAATGGTATTAGTGTCAGTGTGTTTTAGGTAAAAAAAAGACAAAAACAAAATGTGCACTATTGTTTCTGGGCTGTACTATGAGTACAAACAACAAATAACATACACATATATGGTATCACTGTGATCGCCAAGAGCTGGAAAATTCTTTGGTGGTAGGTTAAGGTAGTAACAAGAAAAGTACAGCTAAATAAAAAAAATTATTTTTATTTTACTATATTGGGCCAGTTTTTTTTGATAATAAAAAAAATCAGGAGATATCCATTACCATTTACCACCAAATGAAAGCCTAATTTGTCCCAAAAAAACAAGGTATAATTCACCTGGATGTACAAAGTAGTTGTGATGATATGTATGGTTTACTTGCACATGCCAAAGTTGCAAAATTGTGCTTAGGCATTTATATTTGTTTTACTCTGAGGGGTTAAAAAAAGGTAAAAAGTTTCATATAGGTACAGTGTTGGATAACCGTGCAATTGTCATTCTAAGTGTAACAGTGCTGAAAGCTGAAAATTGGGCTGGGCTGGAAGGGGGTAAAAGTGTCCGGTATTGAAGTGGTTAAAAAAAAAAATCAGATTTACAAATGTACACAACAGAAAAATATACACATTAGAAAATCCTTAATTGATTCTTTTTATCTTTTTCATCCTTAATCAATTATTTTCATCTTTGGGGACAAAAATAACTCTTTACCCTTAACGGAAATACTGGACTAACATTCAAGAATTAATTTTTTTTCCTACGCTTGACTAACTCATGCCTTTGAAGATAAAAATTACCTTAATGTTTATAGTCAGAATGTAGCCCTGTTGCTATATCCATATAGAAGCATGTTTGTCAGGAGGTATGGCCTATATTTAGAAATAAAAGCTTTCCTGTCTTAAATATCCGTTATTTTCTCCAGCTAGAACTTTTTGTACTATTATTGTATATAGTCTCTAAAAGCTGATGTCTGACAGAAACTAGGCTGTTTAATATTCAAAGTTTTAGTCTTTTTTTAAACATGAAAAATAGAAGTGACAGTGTTCAAAAGAGAAAAATATATGTTTTATGGAAATTAGGATGCAATTAAAAGCTACTGAAAGTGCCAATTGTCATACATTCTAAAGAACAACCAAAAAGATATCAGCTACAAAGCCCCTGTGCAATTCTTTTTTTTTTTTTTTTTTGCATTTGCATTTGCATACAGCATGCAAACATAGCTTGTAACAAGCAAATTAGTGAATGTTAAACACAGCAAATGGTTTACAGCTTTGCTCTGTACATTTGATGGACTATTTCTTATTCGTATAATTATCCTTCTGTGAAAATACCTTTATAGTCTGTTTGGGGAAATGTCATATACCTTAGTTTATTCATTAGCGTCATCTATTAAAAATGTTGGCATAGTCTTCTGGTCTTTGAAATTATTATACTGAACTTTTAGGCAACCCTTTCTGTTTACAGGCTGTCAGTGTTTACATAAATTAGTTCTAAATATGAGCTATTGGCTTAATAAACAACTTATCGGTGTCTAGCTAGTTAACAAAAAGCTCAAATCTGCTCAACAGACCCAGTAATTCCTCTATGGGTGCCACAATCTAGTTTCTTATACAACCTAGAGGAGGTGAAGTCCACCTGTCAACCGCAGCCCAATTGTCAAGGCCTTCCTGTGACGGTCATGTGTCATTTTGCACTGTGTATATATCAGTGACTTGAAATGAGTAGTTAAAGATGGAGGTGAAAGCTTGACTATGGACTTTTGACAAAAAACCTCACAATTTGCATATTAGTACTGTTAGTTGGCTTAGAATGCAAATTTTCTGCAGATTGTAAAGGTTCCACTATGTTCACATACTTGGGGAATGATAGGATACACATTAAGTGCAAGATACATAACTGAACAACAATTTAACCAGTTCCCACCCAGCCACCATTTTATTATTTGTTATTTTGTTACTTTCATCAATTTGGGTTGGAGTCAAGTGGTGTCCTCCTGGATCGCCGCCTCGCACGCACCCAGTGAGATCTGTCACTGGCTGTGTCAATCAGTAACAGATGAGGACTCATCTGTGTACCAGTATGTTGCCAGTACCATGTAACCACTGTGATCATTCACAGCAGGTCACATGACAATTGTCAACAATGGATGTTTTCCTTTCATGCCATCCATTGTATATAGTTGTGTTGCTAGCTGTGATTGGTCACAGTAATCCCATGGCCAACCTGGGCCAATCACAGCCCATCTGTGTCATGTGATTAGCTGTGGCCAATCACAGCTAATCACAATAAAAAACACGGAATTAATCTATTTCATTCAGTTAAATATCTGCCTATAGCAGTGAAATTCAAGGTTATAGGCAATCATAATGTGAAAAAAAAAATACTGATCATATTCCCAGAGTATTACAATATTATTATGGTAACATTATATTACTCTGGTCACAGTGTTTTATTTTAAAAATCATCAATTTTTTTTACATATTCACCAGTCAGTGCCCCTGATCACCACCATGACAGTTATAATGCTGCACTGCACTAGTGACAGTATGTAAAAAAAAAATATGGTTACTTTTTTTCTTAATTCTTCATTTTCCAAAAAATTGTGACAAAAAATTACAACGTCCAAAAACTTGACATGCCTCTTACTAAATATTGCAGTGTCTACTTTCCAAAAAGGGGTAATTTGGGGGATATCTGTACCATCCTGACATTTTTGGGTCTGAAGAAATGAGACAAGCTGTCAGTACTTCAAGATTGAGCGATTTTTTCAGATATATGCCATAGTTTGTGAACTCTTTAACTTTCCTATAGACTAAATAATATACACTAATTTGGATTATTTTCACCAAAGAATTGTAGCAGAATATATTTTGACCTACATTTATGAAGAACAAATATTTATTTGCAAATTTTTATAACAGAAACGAATAAATACTTGTTTTTTTCAAAATTTTCGGTCTATTTTTTGGTTATTTAACAATAAATAAAAACCCCCAGTGGTGAATAAATACCACCAAAAAAAGCTCTAGTTGTGTGAACAAAATGAAAAAAAATGAGTTTGGGTACAGTGTTGCATGACCACGCAATTGTCATTCAAACTGTGAGAGTACTGAGAGTTGAAATTTGGTCTGGGTAGGAAAAGAGATAAAAGTGCCTGGTATTAAAGTGGTGGAAAAGCTTATCTTTTTAGCAGTTATCATGTGAACTATAAGTCAGTACACGTAACTTTTCGTTGAATGTGTTTTTTCTTTCCTTTTAATTGTGAGCTGCAGAATTACTTGCTCTACTAATCTACTCCCAGAGTTCAAGTTTAAAATCAAATAATTTAGTGAAAGTTTATGTATTGGATCAAACTGTATTGTCAGAGTTCATGGAAGCAAAATATTGAAACATACTGACTGCAGCCATACAATTTACCAAGAAAAATTAAATATGACCATTTCATTTTATAGTATTATTTTTTTTTATTATTATTATTAATAATAATAATAATAAAAAAAAGAAGATATAGAGTAACTGTCAGCTAAACACAATCTTAATATGTATGCTTTTATACAGGGTGATTGAAAAGTAACTCCTTATTTTAAAAATCTTATAATTTATTTTTTAATCATTATTTTTAAAATGAATATGAGAAGAACACACATAACATGGAGTTTTATTTAAAATTCTTCTTGAGCACAGTTCGTACACAGTGAAAAGAGAGGCCACTTTCCCTTGCTGCTTGTCGAATGGACTTTTTTGGGCTCTGAGTGAATATTTCTTGAATGTTCTCACTACCTCCGGGTCACTGGCATTGGAAGGGCGACCGCTTCTTTGAGCATCCATTACAGAACCTGTCACAATGAGTTTTGCATGACAGTTCTTGATGGTCTTTGCATCAATCTGAGCATGTTTTTTTTCCTTTGATGGTCCTCCACCATCTTTGCACTTAAACAACTGATTTCCAAACTTCGAAGCGTGCCGCTAACTGGGCAATCTGAAAAGAAAAACAACAATACAGATTTAATTGTCAGAAATTAAGGAACACACATTAACCTCCTCAGAGGTATGATTCTTTCCGATTTTTTGTGCTGAAAGCGGTACCATTTTTTTGCATGGAAATATGTAGTTTTATATTGTAGGCTGTAATTTTTAGGAATAACTCACTGAAATCTGTACGAACAAGAGTCTAGTAAACATCCTGGGTAGGTTAAAATTTGAAACACGAAATCATAAATTATAATTTAATAAATAATCATAACAAATAATAATATAATAATAATAAAATTTAATTCAATAATATAATCAAACAAAAAACACTTAAATTTGAAATACAGAGGCAAATTCACACATCGCTGAGCAAAGTCGCAAAATTGTTTTCAGTGCCTGATGACGAATTTCCCCCACGAATCGTTATCACTCAATTCTGCAAGTGGTTCTAATTTACTATCGCTGTTCTCTAGCTGGTCTAAAACCGCTTTTGACGTAAAGGGACGCTTTTTGGACGCCATGGACTTTTCTAAGTTTCCAGGCAAGAAGAACAGTCAAAATGCAGGCAGGGCACAGGACAAAGCAGTAGGGACAAAATGTATGTGAAATGCATTAAAACAGCAATGTTTTACTATGTAATAATCATTTTTAAAAAAATGAAATTTTTTAAAAATTTCAAATTTGTCGCCCGTACGTCCCGACGTCACAGGGACCGGAACACGGAAGCCGGATGCTGGCATCGGCTGGAGGAGATGGCCGGGGACGCTGCAGGGGACACATCGTGGGAGCGAAGGACAAGGTAAGTGCTGCAGGGACTCCCTGAGCAACGCCGCATGGTAAGCCCGAGTGTAGCTCAGGGTTACCGCTCTTGGTACTCAAATTTTACCCCGAGCTACACTCGGGAATACTGCCAAGGAGGTTAAAGAATTGAGAAAAAAGTAACTTCATATAAAAAATGTCTAAATAGTTTAAAATAGGGAGTTACTTTTCAATCACCCTGTGTGTATATATATATATATATATATATATATATATATATATATATATATATATATATAGAAATGTTGTGAAGCACTGGCTGTCAGGATTGTTGGTGTGTAAGCTCTGTTTTAGGTTCCGGAGCCTGGAGGCTTAGTAGAGCTTTGGTTGGGAAAAAGCCTCCATTCTTTTTTCACATCTTACTTAGCCAGGGCTCATTTTTAGTCTTAAGCCCCGTACACACAATGAGAATATTGGATGAATGAGCATCCTTTTTTTGCATGTTAGTCTCTATATCAAAAACGAATATGTTACTAAAGTTACAAAAATTCTGGTACAACAGAAGTGATCACAGAAGTAATGTAATGTATTGTATTGTATTTTTGGACAAAAACTGTGCCGATTAAACAAAAATCGTACAATCTGGTATAGTACAAGAAAAATGTTTGTGCTTGTCCCTTTGAATAATTTCAGGCAAAAGCTATATTCTAACAATCAGATTATCGTATGACCAATTTGAAAGCAGTATTTTTGGTACGATTTTCTGCTCGTGTGTACTAGGCTTTAGCTGTCCACATGCCTCTTTTATATTCAAGTTGAATGATGCTAAGGATTCTCTTTATCCTGCTTTCTCTGCTGTGGAAACCTGCTGCAGGGTGAATAAAATGAGTGGCAACAATTTTACAATAAAAATGTAAAATATGTATGTGAGTTGAAAAAAATCAATCTCCCAAACAATAGCTAGTCTTTTTGTATGTGATATTGTATCTTCACACCAGTAAGTGCCCTGCTTGATAAGGAACAGGTCTGTAAACCCTGTCATGTTATTTCTGAACTAGAGTGGGGCCTAAACCCTCAAGACTAGCAATAGTTCAGGTCAGTAAGGAATCGTGGCACAAGTCATCTCCGTAGTTTATTAATTGCATACTCTTTAATTAGAATGATGGGTTTGGTGCCCACATCCATGTATTTGTCCTGTGAGCTAATTGTCACTGAGGTTTGCCATTTCTGAAATAAACTTGGCACAGTAAATCTATGGCATAGTAGTTCACTAACCCATGAAAATTACAGACTTTTTCCAAATTAGTTTTAATTCTTTTTCTTCTAAAGTGCTTTATTTTTCCATTGGGGGAACATCTCCCACAGGCTTAATTACTTGTGTTATACTCTACACCACACTTGCAACTTGAGCCAGTGTATCATAAATGGGGGCTATCTGCACAGGCAGAACAGCTACCAGAATATGGACAAATCTTCCATTTTACAGATAGAATGAAACTGTTCATTTGTGTTGCCCCTTTTTTGTATCACCCAAGCTGCTACCCAAAGTTCATTGACTTCAAGGCTTAGCAGCTATGGTGTTTTTGTGTCTGTAAAGCAAGGTACTAGTATTGGGTGCCAATACTGTTTTTCTGCTCTCTTTGGACATTATCCACACTATCAAAATGGTGTCCTTTGAAACCCTTCTTCATCTCTGTGAATATGAAAACGTTACAAGGAGGTCAGTTAGGGCTATAGGGTGGATGGGGAAGTACCATGATGTATTTTTCAGTCAAAAACTCTGACAGCCAAAGCACTGTGACTTGGTGCATTGACTTGATGAAAGATCCAGGTTGAGCCGATCTCAAGATACACGCAAAAAACTCTTTATTTCAAGCAACCAAGAACTTCCAGGTAAAATTGATTCACAGTTTGATCAGTGGGTACAAAATCCTTATAGACAGTTCCACGTGAATTAAACAAAAAAAAACAATGACCATTCATTTGACTTTTGATTTTTTCATTCGGGCATTCTTGGGGTGAGGTGACATAAGTGTGTGCCATTCTGAACTTTGTTTCTTCATCTCAGAATTGTACTCAAACACCCAGGATTCATCTCCCTTGATCACTCGACTCAAAAAAATCAGGCTCTCTCTCCAAACAGGCCAAAAGGTCTTGGCAAACGAGTGGACAGTGTTCCTTCTGATCAGGTGACAAGTTTTTTGGAACAAGTTTTGCACACACTTTTCTTATGTTCAAATCCTGAGTCATAATTTCATGAACAATTTACTTGGTAATTCCTGTTTCCTCTGCAATCATTCTGATAGTGAGCCATAAATCACAGTTGAGAACAGACCTCACTGCATCCACATTCTGTTTAGTTTTTGATGAAGAGGGGTATCCTGATCATTGTTCATCTTCAACACCTTCTTGTCCTTCCTTGAAGGCCTTGTGCCATCTGTACACTTGTGCAGATGATAGCGCAGCTTCTCCATAAGCTTTCCTCACCATTTCCAAAGTTTTCTGATGCACGTTTACCAAAATTCCACACAAAATTATTGTGTACCTCTTTGCCAAACTTCCTTGCATTTTTCCTAATACGAGGCACTTGAACAGGGTGTCACAAAAAAGAATGTCTCACCTCTGACAAGGCTGAAATGCAACAGTTCTAACAGTTCTAACATATTCCTGGCATCTCACTCCAAGTGATCTTGGCCAGCTTCACCCTTCACAGAGCCCTTCTCAAGCATAAGAACTTAATTTTCATTCTATTCTGGACATATATATATATATATATATACTGTATATATATATCAACAAGGTACTGTTATTGTACAGAACATAGTATACTTGGATTATACAACAGAATAAACAACACTATAACTGCTTTGATGATTAATTTAGTTTATCCTCCAACTTGTCTCCTATTTACTAATAAAAATGTATTCAAATCTTTACCTAGCAGGTTATATATGAACTCACTGATTCTAAAAAATTCACCTGATACAAAAGAAAAATGTTGAGTGAGAAACAGACCATTCTGAATGTAGCAAATCAATTAACAAAGAAGATACATTGGACATTATGCTTGTCTCCTTTTCTTCCAGCCAAGCACTTCAAAGACTGGAATGTAGCCAGCAGTTTTATCATGCAAATATAAATAAGTAAATGTACCATTTTGACTTCTCAGGTTAAAATAACTGTGCATAGCACATTGAGATTGTGATTCCCCAGGCTCACACAGTGGGTGATGCCGTAACTGCCAGGACCAAAGTCTTAATGTGGTTTTAAATGCTGCCTGAAGGGATGGAAGTTCTTTATGACTCATTGGATGATTGCCTTCCTGGTGTAGCAGATTGCTACAACCTTTACTATTTCACAAAATCACATTTTATTTTTAATGACTGTGGAAAACAATGTTTTGTCAACTTATGTGATCTCATTTTATTTAAATGCATTTGTACCATCTTGGTTTAAATGAGAATAGTGTATTTTCATTGATATTTGACTTAAGATTATTTTTCTCTGATTTCCACCTTTCTACATTTTGCATTTCCTTGCTAATTAATGCTGCTGCTATTAAATTAAATATGGAGATTTGTAGCTTGGTCACTAGCCACATGATGACTTTTCTAATACAATAACCCTGCCTAGTTGCTTAACAGCTGTTGGTAAAGATAATAGCCACACAGAAGTTCATTGTTTTTGGTAAGTCAACTGATTCATAGGGTTTTATTTATTAGAGGCAAATAGACTGTTAACTTTGCAAGGGAAGTTGCACTTTGCAAAGGAATTTGCTCTAGAAGTTAGTAAATGTGGTGAAGTGTCCCTTTTTAAAGAATATCCAGTCATGTGCAAGGGAGGTTCAACTCATTCACTAAGCTCTGGGGCAAATTCCCTTGCAATATGCAATGTCTCTTGCAAAATGAACAGTCTAATTGCTTTTAGTAAAACAACATAGACTTGCTTTGTGAGAAGGTACAGTAAAGTGGAGCCATTGTGTAGCACTGAAATGAAGGAAGCAGAGTCTGAATGGCTGTCCCCATATACGTATACAATTACAAATTGTGGGTAGTATGTTTAAAAAATATATATTTTTTTAAATGTACATTAAAAAGATTATATAAAACAAGATGATTTGTATATGAATATTTAAGAAATTATTGAAAATACTATAGATTCTATTTAAAAGGAAACCATTTTAGTGAAAAAAATTGTTCTGGCAAGTTTTGTGTAACCAGTTAAGCTGCAGAAGGTTTTATTCAGCACTGCGCTACTTTAACTGGTAATTGCGCGGTTGTACAAGACTGTACCCAAATTCAATTTATATAATATTTTTTTAAAACAAATAGAGCTTTCTTTTGATGCTTATTAAATACCATTTTATATATATATATATATATATATATATATATTTTATAGATTGTTTTTTTACAAACTTTTCTGTCTTTTTTTTGCTTATTTATATATATATATATATATATATATATATATATATACAAACAAAAAGACAGAAAAGTTTGGAAAAAAACAATATTTTTTACTTTCTGCTCTGAGCCCTGGTTCACACTGCAGCGGAGCAGTAAATCCCATGTGATTTGCACAGGAACCGCACCGCATTCCTGTACAAATCACATATGATTTTTATGCTATTCGCACCGCACCGCACCGCACCAAAAAGGTGCAGGACCCTTTTTTGGTTTGCACTAGGATTGAGGTGTTAGGTGTGAACACCTATGCGATCCGATTGTGCACATCGCACCACGTTTCGCAGACTGATGTGGGGGTGTCGTTAACTTAACATACACAGCCGCATCGGTCCGTGTGAAGGGATGCGATTGTGATGCGGTGCGTAATTTGCACTGAAAACGCTGTGAATTCCACACCGCATCAGTGTGAACCAGGGCTAAAACATATCCAATAGAAAAATTTAAAAACTACTGTATTTTTTGCTCCATAAGACACACCTGACCATAAGACGCACCTAGGTTTTAGAGGAGAAAAACAAGAAAAAAAATATTCTGAACCAATGGACTGCAGACATAGTACAGAAATGACCAGAGACCACGGATGTACTACAGGAGATGACCAGAGACTGCGGACATAGTACAGGAGATGACCAGAGACTGCAGACACAGTACAGGAGATGACCAGAGACTGCAGACACAATACAGCAGATGACCAGAGACTGCGGACATAGTACAGGAGATGACCAGAAACTGCGGACATACTACAGGAGATGACCAAAGACTGCGGAAATAGTACAGGAGATGACCAGATAATGCAGACATAGTACAGGAGATGACCAGAGACTGCAGACATACTACAGGAGATGACCAGAGACTGCAGACATACTACAGGAGATTACCAGAGACTGCGGACATAGTACAGGAGATGACCAGAAACTGCGGACATACTACAGGAGATGACCATAGACTGCGGACATAGTACAAGTGATGACCAGAGACTGCGGGACATACTACAGGAGATGACCAAAGACTGCGTAAATAGTACAGGAGATGACCAGAGAATGCGGACATAGTACAGGAGATGACCAGAGACTGCGGACATAGTACAGAAGATGACCAGAGACTGCGGACATAGTACAGGAGATGACCAGAGACTGCGGACATAGTACAGGAAATGACCAGAGACTGCGGACATAGTACAGGAGATGACCAAAGACTGCGGAAATAGTACAGGAGATGACCATAGAATGCGGACATAGTACATGAGAGGACCAGAGACTGCGGACATAGTACAGGAGATGACCAGAGATTGCGGACATAGTACAGGAGATGACCAGAGACTGCGGACATAGTACAGGAGATGACCAGAGACTGCAGACATACTACAGGAGATGACCAGAGGCTGCGGACATAGTACAGGAGATGACCAGAGACTGCAGACATAGTACAGGAGATGACCAGAGGCTGCAGATATAGTAAAGTAGATGACCAGAGACTGCAGACATAGTACAGGAGATGACCAGAGACTGCAGACATAGTACAGGAGATGACCAAAGACTGCAAACATACTACAGGAGATGACCAGAGGCTGCGGATATAGTACAGGAGATGACCAGAGACTGCAGACATTGTACAGGAGATGACCAGAGACTGCAAACCTTTGGGGAGCAGTGGGGAGCAGGTACCCAAATCTGACAGGTACCTGCTTCCACTTCCGCTGCGATTGCCTAGGCGATCGGAAGCAGAAGTTGTCCTCCCTCCCTGTAGTCTTCTGGGACACGTGACAGGTCCCAGAAGACTACGGGGCCATTCACAAAGTGCAGCGCTTCTCGCACATGCCCAGTGGGCGCCCGGCTGTGAAGCCGCAAGCTGTCACAGCCGGGTGCCCACATTAAAGATGTCGGCGCCAGGGAGAAAAGACGGCCGGTGAAACCAGTAATTTCTTTATAAATTTAGGCCAAAATATATTCTGCTACATGTCTTTAGTTAAAAAATCCTAATAAGTTTATATTCATTTGTTTACGTGAAAGTTATAGCATCTAAAAACAGTGGTATATATACTGGAATTTATATTTATTTATTGTTTATACTAGTAATGCCGGTGATCAGCGACTTATAGTGGGACTGTGATAGTGCGGTGGGTAATTTGACACTGACACTTTGTGGGAACTGACTAACTGACACTGACTTCACCAGTGACACTGATACAGTGATCAGTGCTAATATTATACACTGTCCTAATGACATTGGCTGGGAAAGGGTTAACATCTAGGAGCAATCCCTGCAAAAAACAACCACATCGCTGCACTCTGTAGAGCGCCCTCTGTTGTTTACCAACACAGGGCTTTCTTCTGTCATTCAGGGAGTCTCAGCCATAAATCATTGGCTGATCAGCTTATCGGCTTGTGCTGTAGCAAATGACAGCATAGCAGCATACATAGAAAAGCCAGATCACGTATTTATACAAGACTTGCCAAAATAAATCTGCGGTAAGCGGTCCTTAAGTGGTATGTAAGGGTAAATGTGGGTGTCATGAAGGGAGAGAGGGAAAGGAAGAGAAAAAAGTTGTGCTTTTAGCACACTTGTCAATAAAATACACACACCCAGGCAACTACTACACACATATTGTTGGCTTATGAGCAAACCACACTACTAAAGCTTCTAATCAGCATACTTTGCTCTTTGGTAGGCAACAGGCTTTTACAAAGCATGCACACACTGCAATTTCTAACAGCTAAAATTCACTGTGTTAGTTAGAGGTTTATTTACTAAAGCTGGAGAGTCCAAAATCAGACTCCCTTCTGCATAGAAAACCAATCAGCTTCTAACATCAGCTTGTTCAATGAAGCTTTGGCAATGAAACCTGGAAGCTGATTGGTTTCTATGCAGAAGGGAGTCTGATTTTGGACGCTCCAGCTTTAGTAAATAAACCCCTTGGTGTCTTCAGGGAATGGCTAAAAATGGATCGAGGTAGAAGTACTGAAGGGGAAGAGTAGCTAGAAGTAGGAAATGATGTATAAAGAAAAGAAAAAAAGTATTAAAATGGTTGTAAACCCTTACATATATCCAGTGAAGGTAATACACAGAGATGAAACCAATCCTCCTTCTATGTGTCTATCTACAGTCTTCTGTTCTGTACATCCATTCAAAGTACTAAATGTATAAAGCTTGTCTAAGAATAAAGAAAAAAGGGGGCGGAGAGCTGCAAATACACTCTGCAGAGCTCAGTTGGGAGAATTCTGAGAGCTGAGGGAAGAGACACACCCCCTCCACACAGCATTCAGGCAGGGCTAGAGCTGAGGATGTTGATCTGCTGGAGGTCCCTCCCCTGTCACCATTTTTCTCTTGGTGTCAGGAAAACAAAGCAGCAGAGAAATGACACTTAGTGCTCTGGTTTGAGACAAGTGCACACTACAGTATAAATGGATATGTTTTTTTCTGAAGATTGCAACCATTTTAAAGTGGTATTAACCGAAACCCCAAAAACGTATTATATTGTAGCTTACCAATCATTAGATGTGGTGGCTGCATCAGTTTTCTTTTCTTTGGCTTTTTCCCCTCTGTTTTCACCCTATGATCTGGCCAGTATCACTTGTCCTGTATTAGTGAGACTCCACTTTGGAGGAATGAGCAAAGGACACAGCAGACTGCAGAATTGTCAGTCTGGGAGGGGGGGATGGGTGTGTTAAATGTATTAGTTTTTCTACATTTGATTTATGTTGATGGTAATGGGATTCCACATGTTTAACATTTCATAGCACAGCTACAACGAGAGATGTACATCTGTGAAGATCAGTGCAGCTACCTACCTGCCATTGATTTGAACAGGCTAACTGCACAAACCTGCATGGGCCACTTTTGCCTCCCGGTTACATAAATACAGTCTTTTATATAGGTGTACTGATCAGTAAGTCTGTGTAAATGACTTTAGACAAAATACTGTGATTTTTCGCAAAGGCTGTGAGAATGCTTGCAACATTTGCATGACAATTGTTTTTACAAATAGACCCCAGAGTGCTTTATGGAATACACTGAACAGTTGTGGTAAAAAGACAGTGACTATAGGCACTTAGCTTCAGCAAACACTACTAGTGAAGGTCAACATGTTTGTCAGTGCTAAGTCCCTGCGAATCTGCCAACCCATTTTAACCTTGGCTTATCCCTAAATCACTTCATTATTTTTCTACATCTAATAGACACATGGATATTTGTTTGCCTGTAATTTTTTTCAGACAAATCTGCCAAAAAGACCTAATTATAAGTTCAGCTGTTTTATATAAGTGACATGGGGTGATAAAGAGCTTTTAAATGGTGAGGCTCACAAAATATGTTTCTTTCCACTAAGGTTGTTCAATTCAGATACATTTATGAAAACACGTTTTGTTGTATTGTGCAACTCTTGTTCATAGCGTGAAAGCCTCCATAAAAAGAGCTTGGACACGCACAGTATGTGGTGCTAACCGTAAGCATGGATGAAAACTTTTAAATGAAGATATTTGAGAGAAATTTGTTTTTGCAATAAAGGGTCAATTCAAAGAAGACTGTTAGAGGTTTTTAAAAAGCCATTTTTGCAAAAGCAACGCACTCCAAAACTTTTGTATAGACAGAAGGATCTGTCAAGTTTTCCTTTCTGTGCCTCCGTGTTTTCAGTGGGGAAATGAACCATACTTACCTTTTTATCCCAGAGACAGGAAACAAACTGAACAGAAATTTCACAACTGTAACCCTTCCTTATTCTATCCATAACTAAATGTCAAAGGAACTTTGTAATTACTAATTCATGTCAAAGTGACAGGTTCTCTTAAAACAACCACCTGTACCCACTGATACTTACCTTCACTGCATTCTCCTATCACTGCTAGATTAAGGTTTGAGTTAGCTGAGCAAGATCACTCTCTATAAAGGCACTTTGCAACTAAAGTAAAAAAGTGTTAAAGCTGAAATTCAAACTGAACAAAACCTAAGTAGTAGGCATATGTATTCTTGTTTGAATCTTGTGGGCCTATTTTTTTTCAAATTCAGTTTCAAAGAAAACAGCTGGAAAGCATTGGGGTTAAACCAAAGGCTTGGTGAAATGAGACACTGGTTAGCTACAACATACTAAACATTGTAGATACATGTTTTAAAGTTGCTTCCAGTGGAGGAAGTGGGAGGACATGGATGGAGAACTCCATAGGTGTTATGCACTGCCTGGCGGCGTCTCTAGCAGCCCACAGCACGGGGTTCCTCAGGGCGCGGGGTCTAAGTCCCAATCTGCTTATTCACTAGCGCCCCTGATGGTGGGGATGGACTTGGAACAGACTAAGACCAGGTTGTGACCCCTGAGTACGTCCGGCAATGGTAGAGAGCATCATCAGAGGTGTGCGGGGAAAGAAGCCTGACGTGAAGAGGCTGGCAGACCTGGTAACAGGGACAGATCTGTGCGGGATGGATGGATCGTCTGGGCAACGTAAGGCGTAGTCAGGCAGGCCAGGTCAGTAACGTGCGGGCAGCGAGGTACCGGAGGAGCAGGCAGAGAATGGTCAGGGTCACAAGCCGGGTTCAGTAACTAATGGGCAGCGCGGTACAGAGGATCAGGCAGAAGGATGGTCAGGCAAGCCAGGGGTTAAACAGGAGATAGTCAGCAGGGTCAGGAACAATGCAGAGGTTGGCAACAGAAGATTCACAGGATCAGATATCAGGAACAGAGCAGATAAGACCAAACAGCAATTTGACATACCTCCTGTCCTGTTTAAAAATAGCCCGCCCTGCGCTGTCATTTGTGCCAGGCGCGTGTCCGCGATCGCGAGTGCGCATGCGCGGCCCGTCGCGATCACCCAGGTCCCGCTGCTCGCTGGCTAGGGTGCATTGGTGTTCTGCGCATGCGCACCCGACGCATCGCGGCAGAACCACCGATTCCTGACAGTAGGGGTCATCAACGACCCAAGAGGTAAGGATGAGCTTGAGGGGAAAGTCTGTGCTTAGTTAAAATAATCAGTGTTATAAGTAGTAGAGATGAGCGAATTTCTCAAAAATTCGATTCGGCTGATTCGGCGAATTCCAGTGTGAAATTCGATTCGATGC
>CATNWA010018868.1:0-174273 GCA_951230385.1 Staurois parvus | reverse complement strand
CCACAGTGCCAGCAGAGCACCCTCTGAATCTGCTGTAGAATCTCTCCTTCTCTTCACAAAACTTGGTACTTTTCTGTGGAGACAATATACTAGGAGATTCTGGGCTGGTGTGCTCCACCACATACTTGGTTGTCAAAACCCACTTCTGAGTAGAGAGACCACTCTCCTTGATCTAGCATCAAAGAACATAGGTAATCCACCTGTAAATTTTCCATGGCAAGAATGTACATAGAAGGAGGAGGCACGTAAAGCACTGCCCACCAAAGGATTCTGGAGGCCTCCCATGCCGCTGCCACACTTTTGGTGCTGCCTGATGGAACACTTTCGTCTGTGATGAGTCAAGGAGCAGACCCATATACTCACTGCTGGTCAGAGTTGAAGCAGACTTCTCTAGCTTCAGAACCCAATCCAAACTCCTGCAGAGTGCGTTTCAAGATCACCACGTTTTCCATCAGGGAAGAAGATCTCTGATTGGAGGAGAAAATCATACAGAAAACCAAGCGCGGCTATCCCCCATTGTCTCATCAACTTCTGGACCGAGAGGCCCAGCACCTTGGTAAAAAACTAGAGAGGCAGAGACCAGCCTACCAAGCACCACAAACTGGTAATGAGCACCTCCAACTGTAAAGCATTTGACTCCCAGCACAGACAGAAATGTGCAGGTACATGTTCTGGACATCCAAGCTAAGGAAATCCCCCTAATGATGGACAGCCACCACCAAACAGATGAATTCCATCTTGAACTCCTGCACCTTCACCAAGCAATTTAGAGCCTTGAAGTTCCAGGTGGGATGAACTCCTTCCTTGTTTGAAACTGTAAACAGGTAAAAGTAAATACCCTAAACGTCTCCAAATCCAGAACCGGGCAATCACTCCCTGGAGTAGCAGATCCTGTATCGCCCCATGAAGGGCCTGCAAGCAAGCTCAAAAGAGATGAAGAATGGAGGGAAAAAATTCTGCTGGTGGAGGAATCAGCGAAGACAGACCCTATTGTAAAAACATGAGATGTAGAACTGAGCCAGCAACAGTAAACATGGTGCGGGTGACTGCTCCTGCCCACAAGATCCTTAAAGGAGGGGAAATCCACCACTGGTATAAAGACTGTCATATATAAGGCAGAGGTGGGTGCCCTCATGCCACAGCATACCCTTCTACCACACAGGCATCACAAGCAGAAGTGATATCAATGTGGGCACATGCCCACAGTCAAAATGGTGAGCCCAGAGCCTGCTGTTATAGGTTGCAAAGCCTTAGCCTATATTTTTGGCAGCCCTGCGGGAAAGCTGTGTACCAAGCACTTGCCAGGTGGGTGGTGGGGAGGGTAATGGAGCGGATCCAATGGGAGAGCTACATTTAAGACTTGTTCCAAGACATCTTTGACCATAGCCCAAAAACTCTGGAGGAGGGCATAGCCAAAAGAATGTGTACCATGGAACCTGTTTCACCCACACATCTCCAACATTTCTTAGAACCCAGTCCCTTTTACTTGTTGAATGATACCCAGCATAATTTAATCCATTTATTGTGAGTCCAGAGAGTCACGGAAACACCTGTGGGGAGGGGCTCATCTTCAAAGGCAGCATGAGTGACACTCTTTAAAGTGTTCAGGCAGGGTGCTGTGATGTTTTCAAGAAGCTATGCATAGCACCCTGCAGGCCCCCTCCCACCAGCCATGATTTGCTGGTTTTATTAAAAAGGTTTTATTAAAAAATATAATCATCATGTTCAGGAAAGGAGGAGAGAGGAACCAGGAAATACAAATTATAAGTAGGTTACACATCTCCTTTAAATGTACCTGTTTAATCTTCCTGCATAAAACAGGGACAAGAGCATCCTTCCACTTCGGAGTTGCATTTTCACCTATGTTAAGGATCCGATTCCATGCCTAGGTCATATGGGGTGTGTATTAAATAAAGAAATTATATCAATATAATGCAGTTGACACCTATTGACAAATGCATAAATTCCAACATAAAACAAGCAAAATCAAGGTTCCATTGCCATCTCTACGGAGGACTTCACTTTAGAGAAAAGCACATTTTAGCCCTATGATAAATTAATTTTTAGGATTACTTGTGCTGAAAATTGCTCAATCTTTTATCCAACAATTATTCAAATATGCGAAGATATTTACCGAGAGCTCTGAACGAAAATTGGGACTTTTACAACATTTAAATTTAGCCCCATAGAGCTCTTCCAGCCATTGTTTTGTTATCAACAATGCTTCATCGGAAAACCTTCTCCATATCAGATGGTTGTGGGTCCGGCTCTGACTCATCCTCTGCTTGGTGTTGCTAAGTGAAGAAAAACAAAGAATATCTAAGATAAGATACTGTATGTTTGCATAATACAAATGTTAAAATTATAGTATCAGTTTTAGTCCTCATGCACACGAGACGTTTTTACAGCGGCTGTTTTTGGCTCAGTACAAATGACCTCAACGAATATCTGTAAGTTGTATAGGTAGACTTTTTTTCCAGAATCACTTAGATAATACATTATTTTCAGTAACATTAGTCCCAGTATGTCTAACCAATTCTGTCATAAGAACTCTTACATCTTAAAATGTACAGCTTTTTTTTTTTTTTTTTTACAAGCTGGAGGTTAGAGGTCAACCGTTGACATAATACAAGATTTTAAGAGAAATCCCAAATTATTCCTAATGCTATACTGCCCCCTTCAGGTAATTGGGACCATTTAGGGGCCTAGGTTTTTTTGGGTGATAAAAGTTATTAGATGAACAAAGATGGGACACAAGACAGGAGACAAGAAAAAAACAGCCATCCCGATCAGTGTGCTTACAGTGAAGCACACCCGCCCCCTAGTAAAACACTCCCCTAACACAGTTAACTCTTTGATTGCCACCAAATGTTAACCCCTTCTTGCCCAATGCCATTAGTACAGTGTTGGTGCTTTTTTTTAGCACTGATCACTGTATTGGTGTCACTGGGGATGTCAGTGCTACCAAGTCAGTCCCCCCCCCCCCCCCAGTGTCAGAATGCCTGCCGCAGTCCCGTTATAAGTCTCTGATCACCACCATAAGTCGCTGATTGCCACCACTATTAGTATAAAAAAAAAAATCCATTATCTGTACCGCCATTTGTGAACGCTATAACTTTCATGTAAACCAATTAATTTACACATATTGGGATTTTTTTTTAGCAAAGACACGGAGCAGAATACATTTTGGCCGAAATTTATGACTAAGTTTTATTTAATTTTTTTTCTACTGACATGTTTTATAGCAAAAAGTCCAAAATATAGTTTTTTTTCAAAATTATTGGCCTTTTTGTTTATAGTGTAAAAAAAAAAAAAAAAAAAACATAGGCAATCAAATACCAACAAAAGAAAGCTCTATTTGTGGGGGGGTAAAAAGGACATAAAATTTCATTTTAGTGCAGTGTTGCATGACCGTGCAATTGTCAGTTAAAGTAACACAGCGCCATAACACAAACTGCTTCCTGAACACCGTATAGCAGAAATACTGCTACAGGGCGACACGGGTGCACAAAATCACACATATATATACGGGATTCGCGCTCCACGGTTTTTCACACCCTTCCCAGATAGCGTCAGATTGCCCCTCAGTACAACAGTCATGCACATTTAACCCCTGATTGCTAGGAAGACGCTTCTACACTATAAACCTCCATTACTAGTATATGTGTCTAAACGGGTCAATATCTTGATCAGATCAGCAATATACCAGCGTTCACATTAGGTATAGCAGTCCCCAAAAATGCAGCATTAGGGGGATCAGCCCCGTTCCACCTGCCAGCCACCTGCATTTTAGCCCCTACACTTACCCCCCCCCCCCCCCCTTCTCTCCCAGCCAGTGCAGTTTCAGTAGGTCACTGTCACTTGATACATTGCACACAAAACCGCAGTGTTGGCAGACATCAGGCCTGATCTCTGTTAGCATTTGCCGGTAAATTTTTTGATGACTCTCTCAGAGTGCAAGTACTAGTGCCCACGCTACCTTTTTGGCGTGAACTAGCGCGATGCACCAGCGGCCTAGTACAGAACATCCTAGTCTTTTCACATACCAGCACTGCAGTATGACTTTGGTGACGTGGTGAGTCCCATAAAGTCCAGTACAGCCTGGACCCGCGTACTACGGTCTTGGATATCGGTGGCGAGCACAAGTATTGTCCTGCAACCACCAAGAATTTCGCACACTAGGCCCATAGAGCCCCTAGCTATCCTTCGGATGTGCTTTCAAATCCCGTGTGCGCTGCCTTGTATTACACAAGGCATTCTTTAGCATTCAGCAGTGTCTGTCCCTCTTTAAGACTAGGGGACGTCCTGCTCTGCTAACTTGGGAGGAAAGTGACCTCATCTCTTCAGACTGAGAAAATTCTACAATGCAAAGTACATGTGGGATGCTGTTTCCCAGTCTTCATATATGGGCTTGAATTAGACCCCCAAAGTCTGTAAGTACCCCTCCTATGTACTGAGGAATGTTATGTATATAGCTAGGTAGTTAGATTATGTACTCATGTCTGTTTTTATTCTGTTTGTATTTCAGTTATTATACCACATTCATTTATTCACGCGCATTCATTCTCATTATGTCACATGTTATCAGTAAAAGATCATTCGCGTTTATCAATCATTCGACTCTTTAACTGTGTGGATATCAAAAGGTATACTGCCTGTAATCCTCTGTAACTCTACCATACGTGCAGAGAAGCAGGACAGTAAAAAGACTTACTCACGGTTACTTCAGAGCACATTGTGTGAAAAATCTACAGCAGGCCCCACAACACAGAGGAGACTCTTAACTGTTAATACAGCAGCACGTGTGTGTGAAATCCCCCACAGCACAGACCAGTCTAGGCATAGCAAAGTGAAACTAACTCAGATATGAAAGATATCACTAAATTAAACCCTTTCCTAAAATCTTGTGCAAACAGGAAGAAAATATGCACAGTACGCTGGAAAACTAGGTCACAATGCAGCACGCCCCGAGAACTTATAACAAATCGGATCTGTCGTCATCCAAAGCAGAAACCGCCAGATCTAAGCGTTCATTTTCTTTTTTTTTTTTCAAGTTCCAGGCAATTCAAGCATCACAGACCTATCGTCAGTCAGTGCATGGGGCAGCCAGGAGTAAGCATACAAGTTCCAGACATTCTAGCGTCACAAACTTGTCTTCAGTCCCAGCGCTATCGCCGCCAGGGCACAAGCCAAGGCGAGGCCGCGCATGCGCCATGGCCTCCTATGCCATACAGGAAAGCAGAGCTTATGAATGAGCAAGGCTACCTAGATGAAGAGCAGCAGAAAGAGAGTCAGGCTGAAATAAAAAAGGAGACAAAGCCGAACGGGAAAGCTGAATAAAAAGAGACAAGCCGAAGGGGAAGCTGAAATGAAAAGGAGAGAAGCAGAAAATGCTTAGGAGAACAGCAGTGAGTATAAGCCTCTTTACACATACTTCAAGCCACAGACAGAATAGCTGCAGCAGCCATAGCTGAAGCCGAAGTTCTCGCGAGAGCTGCAGATATTCAGTTTGTAGAGAGGCGATGTACTGGAAAACCCCGATAACACCTCTCAGTACGTTCCAACGCACCCGTGGAGTATGTGCAATCACAAGCAACCTAATACCCTGATAAACAGCCTAGTGACGCACCAAAACCATCAAGGACCCAGTTTGGGAGCAGACAGCTTGATGTTACGCATCACTACAAGACTTGAACCTGAACCGCTCACGTGATAAGTCAACCAATCACGGGCTCAGATACCAAACCGCCAACACGCTTAAGATAACCAAGTAGCATGGCGATATAAACCCACTCCTCGTGCAAGAACCAGAACTAGACTACTAATAGAAGGAGAGCAACCATTTGACCAAAATAGACTTAAGTCATTAGATTACCATCAACGAACCCATCAGTCACTATCAGCCAGTAAGTCCCAGCGTTCTTGTACCCAGAACAAACGCAACCCGACCACAGCAAGAGGTTACGAGCAATCCCGTGTCGAACATACCTGATTGCGCCGCTGAGATGGTGAGCCACATGTGTCCTCTGGAAGTTGACGTCGATCGTCCTTGAAAACTACCTGGGCATGGAGGTCATCCTTCCTAAGCAAACACCCAAAACTTAGAGCTTGACAGAATCAGAGAAGCAGCTCGACCTACTAGCCAAATACCCTAGAGACCAGAGTCCTCAGATAGCAGAGCCAAAAGAATCAGGTCAGTGCTATTGTCCATGCATGCAACAGCAGGGACTTGCGATGAGTCTGTCCCAGAGAATGGAAGACTGCAAATTGCGGTCACTACTGCAGTAATTGTACTGATAGCACTTTTAAAGAAAAGAAAATTGATACTATGCACCGGAAAATGACAAACAACAGACAAACAGTAAGCTGAGAGAGCTCGGGGAGACCTACTCCTATGAGAATAGAACTGCACGAAAGACTAGTGGAAACTCTGCCAGCGTCTCTTTATACTTAGACACAGCACGTGGGAGTCAGAGTCCGATTAATCGAGACGCTCCCTTTTCCAAACCTGCAAGAAAGGTGAGGTCTCCTCCAGCATCCAGATACTAGAGAAAGGGACTATCGAGTTGCCTTTCCACCGTTTGTCTTCTCTCGCTGATTGAATTTGTTGTAGACCAAGCTAAGGACACGCAAACATGACCAAGCCAAAGCTTCGCCTTCCTGAACAAGAAGTGAAGCATGTCGAGCTTCCCCAAGGGACAGAGATGCTAGTCCTGCCAGTACCACTAGCAAAGAACCGCAAGAGCCAACAGTGTCTGTGCGGAAGACAGAAGTCCCGCCTGAGGCTGCAGCCAATCAGGAAGACCAACACAAGAAAGGAAGTTATTGAGGGATCCATGACAACAATAAAAAAGTGCATTTCGCCCAATACACAGCCCGACAGCCCCAATCCACTAAGAAAATAGTCGTCGCAGTTCTCAGACAGTAAAGACTAATTAGGGACAAAGGATCGCAAAGGCCTTACCTTTTAAAGACAATCACATTTGTTTCAGATGCTGCGCCTCAATGCAACATCTTGCAAATGACTGTAAGAGAGAAATACGGTCGCACGGCAAGTTATGCCAACGAATGAACCGCACATACTAGTCAGGCACTGAGCACCCAGGACCACCCACCATGGAGAAATCAGAAGTTCCAGCAACTCAGAAGCTGATCATGGATGGTGTAGAGCAAAAGAAAGTGCAACACGAGCTAGATAACATCAAAGTGTACTGAGATCTGTACCTGTGTGTCCCAGGAATCTCACTAGATCTCATGCTCCAAGATATGCTTAAGTTCAAAGTGTATCCCAACGTGTCCTCAGAAGAAAAGGCAAGTGAAGAGATGTATACAGTCCTAGACGAAACAAAGGCAACTAGGTCTCTAGCAAATGACAGAGTTCTTTCTGACCTCTTCGGTGACAACGGAAGTTTCAACTCTCCATACACCTTGAAGACAATGTTCGGAGTTTTGTTTTTTTTTTTATGTTTTTGGTTTTCAATGTTTCTTTATTGTTTCTTTTTTCGTCACTTTTTTTGGCGACGTTATAGAGACACTCAGGTAATTTCTTAGTTATACGTTCATGGATAAGAGCAAACCAATCTACTACCATCGCAGTCCATATAGATGGAAAGACGCAGTCCTTGACTCTATCCTACCCTCATAGAATGTGAACATGATACCACGATGACAGGGTCAGAGATTCCCCACACCAGTAGTGGCACAGTCACATACCCTCATCTCCATGTCGGAATAGACAGACAATATCCCAACACTCAACCCAGATGCTGCAATCGTTCCTCTTCTACTAGTAAGAGACATACTGAGAGTGCACAAGGTCAGAGAACACTTACAATGGGCCGCACAATGCACCATTTGGACTCAACGTCATTGCATCTTGGATGGGTTATTCGTCTGGGAAATGTATGTACTGGACTGGACTTCACAATACCCACAAAGGTGAATGTCCTACAGAACAAATCTGCTTGCAGAACGGTTCTTCGCACATCATGTCCTTTGCCCATGTAACAACAGCATGCTAGAATTAAATGAGTAAAACTATCTAAACCCAACACATTCCCCAGAATCTACAGATGCGTTTCCTTGGAAAGTTACAAGGCCCTCAGCTGAGGACTTCAGATCAGCGAAGGCCGCAAAGTGTTGAGAGAATCTTCGAAGATGATGACCAAACTAGCACCATCTGTTGAAAGATAACCTCTTCCTTGAGATACATGGACAGAGATGGTCTTCAAAAGACAAAAGCAGGCAGTTGCGAGTAGCCCCCACTACCATCCGTACACCCACGCATCCCCTTCCCACCCACCCCCTGCAAGCATTAGATAACGCCATGCGCTATTTGCAGCGCACTCTTGAAAAGAAAAAAAAGCCAGTACTATGATAAGAACACTTTCCAAGAATTCATGCGGAAATATCTTTGACAAAAAGCATCAAGCTGAAAACACGCACCTAGCACTTAGCATTCAAAACAAGAACGCTGAGTACATGCCAAGTCTTCGGTAGTGTACCCATCCTCATATAACCAGGTCAGATACGTGTACAGTATATTGATTCCAGTGCATATAAGCTGATGAAGGTATTTCCCTGCAATGATGTACATATCTCAGCGGACCAGCACCTGAACAACACACTATCGTGGAGTCCTTATCAGATTCCGAATGAGAAACTTGATTGCGCTGTAACAGACAGAATGTACAGCAGAATGTTATACGTGCTATCCTTTGTCCGTGAAGACCACAGAGACTACCTGAGGTTATCCTATGCGTATGAAGACAACGACCTCACAAAGGTATTATAGAGTATAGGATGAAATACATGCTCATGTTTGGAACAGTCCCTCACCACTGTCGCTAATCTACAACTTGAGACGAGCAGCGCGATGTCAAGGTGACTAGAGACACAACCCTGAAAGCCAAACAATGTGTTATAAAAAAACTTTTATGTAGATGATGGACTTGCTTCCTTCTCCAGTAGTGGAGAACCATTGACATTTTCTGAAAAGCACTAGAGACTTCGCTAAGCATGACTCTAACATAAGATCTGCACAAAGTGCGCTTCCAACAACAGCAAAGTAATGGAAGCATTCCAGCAGAAGACCGTGCAAAAAAAAAAGACCTCAAAGACTTAGATCTAGGGTACAGATTCACCACCCTTCAAAGGAAGCTTAGGGCTTAGTTGGGACTTGAAAACTGACAGGCTTCACCTTCTCCGAAGTATCCAGGGAAGAGAAGCCTTTCACAAAAGCGAGAAGTGTCTTGTCCTACGGTCATCAGTCCTTTACGATCCTTGGGGTTCGTAGCAACCCATCACCACATGCAAGGCAAAGCTCTTTTTGAGAGAGATTACAACTGATGCAGAAACAAAGTGATTGGGACACACCTCTACCTGAAAAGAAAGAAATGCAGTGGAAGTTGTAGAAAGACTCTTTGTTGCTGGAAGCTGTTGGAGCGATTTAGCATCCAAAGACCATACGTCTCTGTTTCTTTGTCTGTTACAAATACGAAGAGTCGGATACACGTTGCTTTTCAGATGGCATCTCATCCGTGGCTATAGCAGCTGTACGCCTACCTAGAGTCATAGACACTCAGGACAAAGCCATGCTGGATTCATCTTGGGAAAGTCCAAACTGGCTTACCAAGACCTGCTCACTAAGACGGTCCCACGCTTAGAACTTTGTGCTGCTGTCCTAGCAGTGTGGAGATAGCAGACTTACTCATTGCGGAACTGGACATCGAGATCCATGCAGTGCAACTTCTACACAGACAGCAAGATTTGTTTTAGGTTATATCCACAACGCTTCAAGAAGATTCTACACATACGTGTCAAACAGAGTAACACGTATCAGAAAGTGTACAAGTCCAGAACAGTGGCATCACATCAGTACAGACAAGAATCCCTGCTGACCATGGAACTAGACTGGTACCATCTGCTGTCCTCAAACGGACTAACTGAGTTCACAGGTCATCCTTCTTGACTGCGACCAGAAACTGACAGAGAACTGGATCAGAAAGGATGACTTTTCAGCTTGTAAATCCAGACCATTAGACAAAGAGGTAAGACCTCTAGTTTGCAGTTTACAAGACTCTAACCACCAGAGAAGGTCTTGGCTCATGTAGGTTCGAAAAGGTTTTTCCAGCGGTAGTCACTCATCCGTGCCATACGGGAAACTCATCTGACACTTGGGCCAGATCCTTCAGAAAAACACGCCAGTGTTAGACCAGTCGGTAACAAATGACTATCTTGAGCAAGCCAATGTCACCATTATCAGTATGTGTTCAGCAGGAAGCCCTTCAAGGAAGAATTTCAATGTAGACCTTCTCAAGAAAGAAGAACTTTCTAAACACAGCCCACTCAAAAAGTTGAACCCTGTCCTTGATGAAGATGGTATCTGATGAGTACTTCTGGAGGTCGTCTACCCGCAGCTGAGATACGACTATTCTAGAAAAACATCCCATTGTCATACCCAAGAATCATCATGTTGCCTAGTTCTTCTGACAAGACACCACCACGAGCAAGTTGCACATCAAGGTCGCCACCTCACTGAAGGAGCAGTCCGCTCAGCTGGATTGTGGAATCCTAGAGAGGAGGTAAAAGACTAGTCTCCAGCGTGATTAACAAATGTGTAACTTGCAAGAAAATCTCAGAGGAAAGCTTGAAGTCCAGAAGATGTCAGACTTACCTCCAGACAGGCTGGCTTCAGATCCTCCATTCACAAAATGTGGGAGTCCTGGACGTTTTTTGGTCCTTGGAACTCACTTTCTTCTCGCAAGACCAGAGGAGGCAGTGCAGAGAGCAAACGCTGGGCTGTTCTTTTCTCGTGTATGAGTACCAGAGCAGTTCACATTGAGGTAATTGAGTCTCTATCTACCTCAAGCTTCATCAATGCCTTGAGAAGATTTTTCTCCATTCGAGGACCAGCAAATCAGATTCGTTCTGACTGTGGCACAAACTTTATTGGAGCCTGCAAGGAATTGAAGATCATTGCAACAAGACTCAGAGACAAGTAACTATCTTCAAAACCAAAGAAATGCACTTGGATCTTCAATTCCTCCTCATGCCTCACATATGGGAGGAGCTTGGGAGAGGATGATTGGAGTAGCTCGCTCGCAATTCTAGATGCAATGCTTCTAAAGATTGGATCTACTCGTCTCACACACGAAGTCCCTAACCACGCTGATTGGCTGAAGTCATGGCTATCATGAACGCCAGACCTTTGGTCCCAGTGTCTACTGACCCAGAGATGCCAACCGTCTTGACACCGGCAACGTTTAGCTGGACCCAGAAGATGGAGATGGTGACAGCTCCTAACGGGACTTTGATCTTAAAGACTTGTACACCAAAGCAATGGAAACAAGTTCAAAGCCTTGCCTGATAATCTTCTGGAAGAGATGGAGGCAGGAGTACCTGATGACCCCTCCAACCACGCAACAAATGGCAAGCCGACAAGCCCAACTTACAAGTTGGAGATGTTGTTCTACTAAAAGACTCTCAGGCCCACAGGAACGAGTGGCCAATTGGACTCATTGTGGGGACTGATGCTAGTAGTGATAGCAGAGTTAGGAAAGTAGAGGTCAGAGTAGTAAAACAGGGCACCCCTAAGGTGTACCTTAGACCCATCACGGAAGTCGTTTTACTCCTTCCAGGAGTTTAATAGTGGCATATCAATTATTATGCCAGGTGGGGAGTGTGCTGCCTTGTATTACACAAGGCATTCTTTAGCATTCAGCAGTGTCTGTCCTTTAAGGCTAGGGACGTCCTGTCTGCTAACTTGGAGGAAGTGACCTCATCTCTTCAGACTGAGAAAATTCTACAATGCAAGTACATGTGGGGATGCTGTTCCCTCTTCAATTCATTTATTCACGCGCATTCATTCTCATTATGTCACATGTTTATCAGTAAAAAGATCATCGGTTATCAAATCATCGACTCTTTACTGTGTGGATATCAAAGGTTATACTGCCTGTAATCCTCTGTAACTCTTCCATAACTGCAGAGAAGGCAGGACATCCCGATTGACAGCCCACAAATTCTGCAGCACTCGTACTTCCCCCATTCACTGCCCAACCTGTAATTCAGGTGGAAACAGCAAATTTAACTCCTCCCCTTGATTTTTTGGATTGGTTTTTGACGGAATATCTGTATACGTTGATTGTGGATCAAAGCAATTTATATGCACAACAATGTATCACCGCCAACCCAAATTCAAACCTTGCCAGACCATTCGCATGGAAACTCATTACGGTTTTCAAATTTAAATATTTTTGGGCCTAACCCTCAACATGGGCATTACTAAAAGAAATGAATTGCGGTTGTATTGGTCCGCAGACCCGATTCATCATATTCCGTGTTCTCTGCTGCCATGACCAGGCATAGATATGAGAGTATAATGTGTTCTATGCATTTCAATGACAATACACTCTGTCATCCTCGGGGTGACCCTGAATTTGACCGGCTCCACAAAATTCAGCCCCTTGCAAATCACCTTAACCTAAAATCTGCAGATGTCTATACTCCCCAGCAAAACATCTGCGTTGAGGAGTCCCTCATTAATTTTTCTGGCCACCTTGCATTCAAACGATTTCTCCCCAGCAAGCGTGCCAGATATGGGGTCAAGATGTAGAAGACCTGTGAGAGGGACAACAGGCTATACTTATAAGTTTGGGATTTACAAGGGAAAAGATTGCAAAGTAAACACCCCAAGGAATTTAAGAAGCATGGTGAGTATTTTGCAGATCTCGTTTGTTGCCACAAGTTTTTGGAAAATGAAGAAAGAAAACAAAAACATATTTTTCTTTTTTTTTATATTTCAAAACCTTGTGAGAAAAAATGAGATCTGCAATATACTCACCACGCCTCTTTTTAAATTCCTTGGGGTGTCTGCTTTACAAAGAGTGATCATTTGAGGGGGGGGGGGGGGGTTGGTGCTGGCCTGGCATTTCAGGACCTCAGAAACTGTGATAGCTAGTCAGGAAGTGATATGAGGAAGTTACGTACCTTCAGGCTTTCAAAGTGGTCGTTGGGTTTCAGGCTCCTGTATGTGGCTAGGCTCCTAAAAAGTCTCCCACATGTGGTATCCCCATACTTGGTAGAAGTAGCAGAATGTATTTTGGGGTGTAATTCTACATATACCCATGGCTTGTGTGAGAAATATATAATTTAAAATGACAACTTTGTGTAAAAAAAAAAAAAAGTTTGTCATTTTCCAAAAACTTTGTGGGAAAAAAAAAAATCTTCCATGGACTCAATATGCCTCTCAGCAGATAGCTTAGGGTGTCTACTTTCCGTAAAGGGGTCATTTGGGGGTGTTTGTACTGTCCTGGTATTTGGGGGTGTTTGTACTGTCCTGGTATTTGGGGGTGTTTTGTACTATCCTGGTATTTGGGGTGTTTGTACTTTCCTGGTATTTGGGGGTGTTTGTACTTTCCTGGTATTTGGGGGTGTTTGTACTTTCCTGGTATTTGGGGGTGTTTGTACTATCCTGGTATTTTGGGGGTGTTTTGTACTGTCCTGGGGGGTATTTGGTATTTGGGGTGTCTTACTGTCCTGGTATTTTGGGGGTGTTTGTACTTTCCTGGTATTTGGGGGTGTTTATTTGGAGAGTGTTTGTACTGTCCTGGTATTTGGGGGTGTTTGTACTGTCCCTGGGTATTTGGGGGTGGTGTCTGTACTGTCCTGGTATTTGGGGGTGTTTGTACTGTCCTGGTATTTGGGGGATTTATACTGTCCTGATATTTTAGCACCTCAAGAAATGTGATGGGCAGTCAGAAAGTAAAAGCTGTGTAAATTTCCATTATCTATCCCATAGTTTGTAGACGCTATAACTGTCACACAAAGCAATCAATATACACTTACTGGGAATTTTTTTAACCAAAAACATGGAGCAGAATACATTTTGCCCTAAATTTATGATGAAAATGTTAGTTTTTTTGGATATTCTTTATGACAGAAATTAGAAAATATCGTATTTTTTCCCCAAAAAATTTTTTTCCCCAAAACTTTTTTGTTTATAGTGCCAAAAATAAAATGCACACAGGTGATCAAATACCACTGAAAGAAAGCACTATTAGTGTGAAAAAAAGTACATAAAATGAAATTTATGTACCGTATTGCATGACTGCGTAACTGTCAGCTAAACTAGTGCAAAAATGGCGTAAATTTCCATTATCTATCCCATAGTTTGTAGACACTATAACTGTCACACAAAGCAATCAATATACACTTATTGGGGATTTTTTTTTTACCAAAAACATGGAGCAGAATACATTTTGGCCTAAATTTATAACTAACTTTGAGTTTACTATATATTTTTTTTATAGCTGAAAGTAAAAAGTATTGTTTTTCTTCAAAATTTTCAGTCTTTTTTTTGTTTTATAGCGAGAAAAATAAAAAGTGCACAGGTGATCAAATACCACCAAAAGAAAGCTCTATTTGTGTGAAAAAAAAAGGACATACATTTCGTCTGAGTACAGCATTTCATGACCGCGCAATTGTCACGATAGCAAGTGGTTAATCTTTCTTCAAGCAGTTTGTACTCACATTTTATCTCCAGCTAAACCCTTTAGTCCAATTATTGTTATGGTTAATAGAGATGAGCGAATCGAATATCCGAAGTGGAATTCGAGTCGAATATCGGAAAAATTTCGATTCGTGCCGAATCCGAAAAATAGCCTAATTCGGACGCGCAAATCGAAATTTTTCAGAAAATGGCGGCTGACATGTGCGGCGACGGAGCGGGGATGTCTGGGAAGGCGCGCAGACAAGGCGCGCTGACCCATAATGCATTCCTCAACGACATGTGATCGCATCAGCCAATCAGCAGCCAGCCAGCCAGCACTGTGTAATGGTCGAGCTATAAATAGCGGCCATTTTGGAATTCTTCATTTGCCTGCAGTCATTGAACAGAGGCAGACCGCTCTGTACTAGGGACAGGGACAGAGTTAGGGCCACAGAAACGATACTTGGGGACAGAGAAAAGTTACTTAGGGACAGAGAAACCTAGTTAGGGCCACAGAATTCATACTCAGGGACAGACAGAATTGTTACGAGGCCAGAGAATTGTTACTTAGGGCCACAGAAACGTTATTAGGGCCACAGAATTGTTACTCAGGGACAGACAGAATTGTTACTCAGGCCACAGAATTGTTACTTAGGGCCACAGAATGTTACTTAGGGCCACAGAATTGTTACTAGGGCAGACACAGAATTGTTACTACGCACAGACACAGAATTGTTACTCAGGCCACAGAACTGTTACTTAGGGCCACAGAAACTGTTACTTAGGGCCACAGAATTGTTACTCGCACAGACAGACACAGAATTGTTACTCAGGGCCACACAGAACTGTTACTGAGGGCCACAGAACTGTTACTTAGGGCCACAGAATTGTTACTCGCACAGACACAGAATTGTTACTCGCACAGACACAGAATTGTTACTCAGGGCCACAGAACTGTTACTGAGGGCCACAGAACTGTTACTTAGGGCCACAGAATTGTTACTCGCACAGACACAGAATTGTTACTCCACAGACACAGAACTGTTACTGAGGGCCACAGAACTGTTACTTAGGGCCACAGAATTGTTACTCGCACAGACACAGAATTGTTACTCAGGGCTGAACTGTTACTGGGGCCACAGAACTGTTACTCGCAAGGGCCACAGAATTGTTACTCAGGGCCACAGAACTGTTACTGAGGGCCACAGAACTGTTACTTAGGGCCACAGAATTGTTACTCGCACAGACACAGAATTGTTACTCTCAGGGCCACAGAACTGTTACTGAGGGCCACAGAACTGTTACTTAGGGCCACAGAATTGTTACTCGCACAGACACAGAATTGTTACTCGACTCAGGGCCACAGAACTGTTACTGAGGGCCACAGAACTGTTACTTAGGGCCACAGAATTGTTACTCGACAGCACAGAATTGTTACTGAGGGCAGAACATGTTACTGTTAGGGCCACAGAATTGTTACTCGGGCCACAGAATTGTTACTGAGGGCCACAGAACTGTTACTTAGGGCCACAGAATTGTTATCGCACAGACACAGAATTGTTACTCGAGGGCCACAGAACTGTTACTGAGGGCCACAGAACTGTTACTTAGGGCCACAGAATTGTTACTCGCACAGACACAGAATTGTTACTCTCGCACAGACACAGAACTGTTACTGAGGGCCACAGAACTGTTACTTAGGGCCACAGAATTGTTACTCGCACAGACACAGAATTGTTTACTCAGGGGACACAGAACTGTTACTGAGGGCCACAGAGAACTGTTACTTAGGGCCACAGAATTGTTACTCGCACAGACACAGAATTGTTACTCAGGGCCACAGAACTGTTACTTAGGGCCACAGAAACTGTTGTTACTCGCACAGACACAGAATTGTTACTCAGGGCCACAGAACTGTTACTGAGGGCCACAGAACTGTTACTTAGGGCCACAGAATTGTTACTCGCACAGACACAGAATTGTTACTCGGGCCACAGACACAGAATTGTTACTGAGGGCCACAGAACTGTTACTTAGCCACAGAATTGTTACTCGCACAGACACAGAATTGTTACTCAGGGCACAGAACTGTTACTGAGGGCCACAGAACTGTTACTTAGGGCCACAGAATTGTTACTTAGGGCACAGAATTGTTACTCGCACAGACACAGAATTGTTACTGAGGGCCACAGAACTGTTACTTAGGGCCACAGAATTGTTACTCGCACAGACACAGATTTGTTACTCGGGACCACAGAACTGTTACTGAGGGCCACAGAACTGTTACTTAGGGCCACAGAATTGTTACTCGCACAGACACAGAATTGTTACTCAGGGCCACAGAACTGTTACTGAGGGCCACAGAACTGTTACTTAGGGCCACAGAATTGTTACTTACAGACACAGAATTGTTACTCGCCACAGACACAGAATTGTTACTGAGGGCCACAGAACTGTTACTTAGGGCCACAGAATTGTTACTCGCACAGACACAGAATTGTTACTCAGGGCCACAGAACTGTTACTGAGGGCCACAGAACTTACTTAGGGCCACAGAATTGTTACTCGCACAGACACAGAATTGTTACTGCAGGGACACAGAATTGTTACTCAGGGCCACAGAACTGTTACTGAGGGCCACAGAATTGTTACTGAGGGCCACAGAACTGTTACTGAGGGCCACAGAATTGTTACTCGGGCACAGAATTGTTACTCGCACAGACACAGAATTGTTACTGAGGGCCACAGAACTGTTACTTAGGGCCACAGAATTGTTACTCGCACAGACACAGAATTGTTACTCAGGGCCACAGAAAATGTTACTGAGGGCCACAGAACTGTTACTTAGGGCCACAGAAACGTTAATCAGGGACACACAGAATTGTTACTGAGGGCCACAGAACCGTTACTTGGGGCCACAGAAACGTTAATCAGGGACACAGAATTGTTACTGAGGGCCACAAACCGTTACTTGGGGCCACAGAAACGTTAATCAGGGACACAGAATTGTTACTGAGGGCCACAGAACCATTACTTGGGGCCACAGAAACGTTACTAAACAGGGACACACAGAATTGTTACTGAGGGCCACAGAACTGTTACTTAGGGCCACAGAATTGTTACTCGCACAGACACAGAATTGTTACTGAGGGCACAGAACTGTTACTTAGGGCCACAGAATTGTTACTCGGGACACAGAATTGTTACTCAGGGCCACAGAACTGTTACTGAGGACACAGAATTGTTACTGAGGGCCACAGAACTGTTACTTAGGGCCACAGAATTGTTACTCGCACAGACACAGAATTGTTACTCGCAGGGACACAGAATTGTTACTGAGGGCCACAGAACTGTTACTTAGGGCCACAGAATTGTTACTCGCACAGACACAGAATTGTTACTCAGGGCCACAGAACTGTTACTGAGGGCCACAGAACTGTTACTTAGGGCCACAGAATTGTTACTCAGCACAGAATTGTTACTGAGGGCCACAGTTACTTAGGGCCACAGAATTGTTACTCACAGAATTGTTACTCAGGGCACAGAATTGTTACTGAGGGCCACAGAACTGTTACTTAGGGCCACAGAATTGTTACTCGCACAGACACAGAATTGTTACTCAGGGCCACAGAACTGTTACTGAGGGCCACAGAACTGTTACTTAGGGCCACAGAATTGTTACTCGCACAGGGCACAGAATTGTTACTGAGGGCCACAGAACTTGTTACTTAGGGCCACAGAATTGTTACTTAGGGGCCACAGAATTGTTACTCGCACAGACACAGAAACTGTTACTGAGGGCCACAGAACTGTTACTGAGGGCCACAGAACTGTTACTTAGGGCCACAGAATTGTTACTCGCACAGACACAGAATTGTTACTCAGGGACACAGAATTGTTACTCAGGGGACACATAATCGTTGAATTAAAGAGTATGTCAGACAACATGCAGAGGAGTGGCAGAGGAGGCAATGTTTTAGGAGCGAGCAGACGTGGCAGCAGAGGAAGGGGTCGAGGCAGCACTATTCGCGCAGCCAGAGGCCAGTGCTCCCGGTGTCATCCAGCGGTCGTGTCTCCACCGACAACCCTGCCGTCATTGATTGGTTGGCTCGGTCGTCTTCCTCTTCCCAGGTCACCTCTGACACCTACAGCCAACGGTCGGTGGGTACGTCAGACACAACCGTTAGTTGGCATGGCCCGGGAGCAAGCCCACTGAAATCACATGTCCTCTACCTGCCCCTGTCCTTTGCTGTTCCCTCACCAGCGAAGTATCGCATGCTGTGGGCTCAGCCCCACTGTACAGTGAGGAAGAGCTAACAGAGGGCGGTCAGGAACGGGGGGAGACATCGGCCTTTTCAGCAGCCAGGCGAACAAGTACTGGCGAGGAGAGTGGCTCGGTAGCCGGTCTAGAGACAGGTCTGTCTCCTGACCCAGACGCAGCCGAGGGGGCTAGTAGTGAGGCGGAGACCCGTACTTGATGATGAGGAGGTTGATCGCACTTGGCTGCCTCGTCGTCATCAGGCAATTTCTTCCGCATCATCAGGAGAAGAGGGTGCCAGCTTGGCAGCGAGCGAAACAGTCGGTGGGTTGCCCAGGAGGCAGCAGGGTCGCATCAGTGTCAGTGGAGCCAAACGTCCACGGAGTAGAGCACCAGCTCCACTGCAGCCTACCACCACGGCCAGTAGTGGTGCCGGTGCGCACGGAGGAAGTAGCAGTCAGCCAGTGAGGAGTAGCGGGGGCAAAGTTTCCTACTCGGTGGTGTGGCAATTTTTCGTCAAGCCGCCCGAGGAAGTAAACGTAGCCGTATGTCGACTATGTGGCCAGAAATGCAAGCGTGGCCAGGGGGCCCATGTTGGGACTACAGCGTTGCGTCAGCATATGCAGCGTCACCATTCGGTGGCCTGGGAAAACCGTGATAAAGATACGGCGGTTCTGCCTGCCCCAGCCCCCGCTCCATCACCCGCTCCGTTACTTGCTCCGTCACCCGACGTCGTCAATCGCCCTCTATCAGCCAGTCAAGGCTCCAACACCTCTGCTGAGAGGGGAGTTGTCGCTCGTTGGCATCTTCCGCTCGTTCAGATGCTCCTTCTCCTGCTACTCCTCTTCTCGGATTCCGTCAACAGTCTTTCTTGGAATCCGTTTCCAAGAGACAACAGTTTGCGAGCACGCACCCGACGGTGCAAAAGCTGAACGTCCTCCTGTCCAAGTTGCTGGTGCTGCAGTCCCTCCCTTTCCAACTGGTGGACTCAGCACCTTTCCGAGAAATGATGGCTTGTGCCGCGCCGCGGTGGAGAGTGCCAAGCCGTCATTTCTTCGCCATAAAGGCAGTGCCAGCCCTGCATTCACATGTAGAAGAGATGGTGGGCCAGTCTTTGAGCATGTCGGTCTCTGCCAAAGTGCACGGCAGCGCCGACGTGTGGAGCTGTAACTACGGTCAGGGACAGTACATGTCATTTACGGCCCACTGGGTGAACGTGGTGCCGGCACAGCCGCACCAGCAACTTGGACAGGTCACGACGCTTTTGCCTCCACGTTTGCACGTCCTTGGTCCAGCAAACATGTCCGCCTCTACCACCTCTTTTTCCGCCGTGTCCTCAGCCGCCACCCCCCCCGTGCCAAGTCCCATTACCCGACCGGCATATCACATGTGCAGGGCGCAACGGTGTCACGCTGTGCTGCACCTGGTATGCCTTGGCGAACGTAGTCACACAGGGGAGGAACTTCTGAGTGTAATGAACAGAGAAATCGACAGATGGCTGTCTCCGCGCAAACTGAAAATCGGAACCATGTTGACCGACAACGGAAAGAACATGGTGTCTGCTCTGCGTCAAGGAAGGTTGTGCCATGCGCCATGCATGGCTCACGTGTTCAATCTGGTTGTCAAGCGGTTCCTAAAATCCACCATCCCACTGCAAGACATCCTTAAAATGTCACGTAAACTGTGCATGCATTTCAGCCATTCCTACACCGCAAAGAACACCCTCATTGAGCTGCAGCGGCAGAACGGAATTCCACAGCATCGCCTGATCTGCGACGTTGCAACAAGGTGGAATTCAACCCTACACATGTTAGACCGCCTTTACGAGCAGCGAAAGGCCATCACCGATTTCCTGATGTTACAAGCGGATAAAGGTACTCCCCTGTGTAACTTCGATGTCAGCCATTGGCAGCTCATGCGTGACACCTGCCGCTTGCTCAGGCCCTTTGAGGAGGCCACGCTATTCGTGAGTCGGCAGGACTATGGGATGAACGACGTCATTCCTCTGTTGCACGTCCTGGAACAAATGCTGTTAACAATGGCTGGTCAGGGTGCGGTAGACGTGGCGCACAGATCTCAACGCCACATGACCCCTGTGGGGCCAGGACAGGAAGAAGAGGAGGAGGTAGAGGAGGACATTTGTGCTCAGGAATTATTGAGTGAAAATGGGTGGTTTTTCCACTCAGCGGACAGGAGTGGAGGAGCAGGAGCATCTGGTAGAGGAGGAGGAGGAGAGGAGACAGAGGACCCAGACGCACCGTGGCAGTATGCTGTGGAGATGGAGGCAGGGAGTCCCTCGCATTCCTTGGCGCAAATGGCCCATAGCATGCTCGGTTGCTTGCGTAGCGACAGCCGAATAATAACCATCAGACAGAGGGATGACTTTTGGCTGTCCACCTTGTTGGACCCTCGCTATCGTTCCAAAATGGTGGCCTTTTTCACACCTGCTGAGAGGGAGGCCAAAATTACGTACTATAAAAACCACCTATGTAGTCAGTTGGTCTCTGCCTTTGTGCGCCAACGTCCATCCTCAGACACTGTGGGCCCTGTGCGCTCGCGTTCCGCTGCCATGGCAGCAGGGGAGGGGTGGGGTGGTAGGAGCAGTGGCAGCTCCACCAGCAGCGGCTGCCTCAGTCTGCAGTCGATGATGAGTAGCTTTCTTCACCAGCGCAGTGAGGAAACTACTAACCAGCCGCAGCAGCAGCAGCAGCAGCATCAGGTGGACCTGGAGCAGGAGCTCAAACAACAGGCTTGGGCCTACTTGGACAGCACCCTGCCAACCGAGGTAGACAATCCCCTTGACTACTGGGCAACGAAACTTGACCTTTGGCCCCAACTAGCTGAATTTGCCCTTGAAAGGCTGTCATGCCCGGCCAGTAGCGTGGCATCGGAGCGCGTGTTTTAGTGCGGCAGGAGGTATTGTAACTCCGCGGAGGACACGACTGTCCACCCAAAGTGTGGAGAGACTCACGTTTGTGAAAATGAATCAGGCGTGGATTAGTCTGGATTTCAAACCACCAGTTCCTGACACAACTGACTAAATCCGCCATGAATCATGCCCCATGCCATGTGCCACTTTCAGGTCTCCTCACACACTGCTGGTGTGTTCCATTTTTTGTCATAGGGTGCTGGCAGATTACGGGCCTCCCATTGCTGCTGTCTCCATCGCCACACTCTGCCATGTGCCACTTTCAGGTCTCTTCACACACTGCTGGTGTGTTGAATTTTTTGACATAGGGTGCTGGCAGATTACGGGCCTCCCATAGCTGCTGCCAGGCCCCTAATCTGCCATGGGCCCCTATATACCGCCTCCTCATGCTGCTGCCAAGTCCAGAGTCTCTCATGGGTCCCTGTACGGCCTCCCATTGCTGCTGTCTCCATCGCCACACTCTGCCATGTGCCACACTTCAGGTCTCTTCACACTGCTGGTGTGTTGAATTTTTTGACATAGGGTGCTGGCAGATTACGGGCCTCCCATAGCTGCTGCCAGGCCCCTAATCTGCCATGGGCCCCTATATACCGCCTCCTCATGCTGCTGCCAAGTCCAGAGTCTCTCATGGGTCCCTGTACGGCCTCCCATTGCTGCTGTCTCCATCGCCACACTCTGCCATGTGCCACTTTCAGGTCTCTTCACACTGCTGGTGTGTTGAATTTTTTGACATAGGGTGCTGGCAGATTACGGGCCTCCCATAGCTGCTGCCAGGCCCCTAATCTGCCATGGGCCCCTATATACCCCTATATACCGCCTCCTCATGCTGCTGCCAAGTCCAGAGTCTCTCATGGGTCCCTGTACGGCCTCCCATTGCTGCTGTCTCCATCGCCACACTCTGCCATGTGCCACTTTCAGGTCTCTTCACACTGCTGGTGTGTTTAAATTTTTTGACATAGGGTGCTGGCAGATTACGGGCCTCCCATAGCTGCTGCCAGGCCCCTAATCTGCCATGGGCCCCTATATACCGCCTCCTCATGCTGCTGCCAAGTCCAGAGTCTCTCATGGGTCCCTGTACGGCCTCCCATTGCTGCTGTCTCCATCGCCACACTCTGCCATGTGCCACTTTCAGGTCTCTTCACACTGCTGGTGTGTTGAATTTTTTGACATAGGTTGCTGGCAGATTACGGGCCTCCCATAGCTGCTGCCAGGCCCCTAATCTGCCATGGGCCCCTATATACCGCCTCCTCATGCTGCTGCCAGGTCCAGAGTCTCTCATGGGTCCCTGTACGGCCTCCCATTGCTGCTGTCTCCATCGCCACACTCTGCCATGTGCCACTTTCAGGTCTCTTCACACTGCTGGTGTGTTTGAATTTTTTGACATAGGGTGCTGGCAGATTACGGGCCTCCCATAGCTGCTGCCAGGCCCCTAATCTGCCATGGGCCCCTATATACCGCCTCCTCATGCTGCTGCCAAGTCCAGAGTCTCTCATGGGTCCCTGTACGGCCTCCCATTGCTGCTGTCTCCATCGCCACACTCTGCCATGCCATGTGCCACTTTCAGGTCTCTTCACACTGCTGGTGTGTTGAATTTTTTGACATAGGTGCTGGCAGATTACGGGCCTCCCATAGCTGCTGCCAGGCCCCTAATCTGCCATGGGCCCCTATACCGCCTCCTCATGCTGCTGCCAGGTCCAGAGTGTCTCTCATGGGTCCCTGTACGGCCTCCCATTGCTGTACGCAGGGTCCTCATGGGTCATTGGCAAACGGCCACGGAGTAGAGCACCAGCTCCACTGCCAGCCCCCGTACCACCTGGTCACGCTGCTGCTGCTAGTGGTGCCATGTGCCACTTTGGAGGTCAGTCAGCCAGTCACACTAGCGGAGGCAAAGTTTCCTACTTTTTGCATAGGTGCTGGCAGATTACGGCCTCCCCATAGGTGCTGCCGGCCCCTAATCGGCCATGGGCCCCCCAAGCGCCTGGTCACATGGGTGCTGCCACTACAGTGTTGCCTGGGTCCCTGTACGGCCTCCCCATTGCTCTCCATCTCTGCCATGTGCCACTTTGAGGTCTCCTCACACAGCCTGGTTGCTTTTCCATTTTGTCATAGGGTGCTGGCAGATTACGGGCCTCCCATAGGTGCCGCCAGGCCCCAATCGGCCATGGGCCCCCCGTACCGCCGTCCTGGGTCACGCTGCTGCTGCTGGTCCCACAGTGTGACCTGGGTCCCTGTACGGCCTCCCATTGCTTCCTCTCTGCCATGTGCCACTTTGAGGTCTCCTCACACTCCTGTGTTTTTCCATTTTGACATAGGTTGCTGGCAGATTAGGCCTTCCATAGGTTCCCGCCAGGCCCCATATCGGCCATGGGCCCCCGTACCCGCCTGGTCACGCTGCTGCTGGTCCCACAGTGTGACCTGGGTCCCTGTACGGCCTCCCATTGCTTCCACTCTGCCATGTGCCACTTTGAGGTCTCTCTTCACACTCCTGCGGTTTTCCATTTTGTCATAGGTTGCTGGCAGATTACAGGCCTTCCATAGGTGCCGCCAGGCCCCATATCGGCCATGGGCCCCCGTACCTCCTGGTCACGCTGCTGCTGGGCCCACAGTGTGACCTGGGTCCCTGTACGGCCTCCCATTGCTTCCACTCTGCCATGTGCCACTTTGAGGTCTCCTCACACTCCTGCGGTTTTCCATTTTGTCATAGGTTGCTGGCAGATTACGGCCTTCCATAGGTGCCGCCAGGCCCCATATCGGCCATGGGCCCCCGTACCTCCTGGTCACGCTGCTGCTGGGCCCACAGTGTGACCTGGGTCCCTGTACGGCCTCCCATTGCTTCCACTCTGCCATGTGCCACTTTGAGGTCTCCTCACACTCCTGCGGTTTTCCATTTTGTCATAGGTTGCTGGCAGATTACGGCCTTCCATAGGTGCCGCCAGGCCCCATATCGGCCATGGGCCCCCGTACCTCCTGGTCACGCTGCTGCTGCTGCCCACAGTGTGACCTGGGTCCCTGTACGGCCTCCCATTGCTTCCACTCTGCCATGTGCCACTTTGAGGTCTCCTCACACTCCTGCGCTTTTCCATTTTGTCATAGGTTGCTGGCAGATTACAGGCCTTCCATGGTGCCGCCAGCCCCCATATCGGCCATGGGCCCCCGTACCGCCTGGTCACGCTGCTGCTGGCCCACAGTGTGACCTGGGTCCCTGTACGGCCTCCCATTGCTTCCACTCTGCCATGTGCCACTTTGAGGTCTCCTCACACTCCTGTGCTTTTCCATTTTTTCATAGGTTGCTGGCAGATTACAGGCCTTCCCATAGGTGCCGCCAGGCCCCATATCGGCCATGGGCCCCCGTACCGCCTGGTCACGCTGCTGCTGAGCCCACAGTGTGACCTGGGTCCCTGTACGGCTCCCATTGCTTCCACTCTGCCATGTGCCACTTTGAGGTCTCCTCACACTCCTGCGGCTTTTCCATTTTGACATAGGTTGCTGGCAGATTACAGGCCTTCCATAGGTTCCGCCAGGCCCCATAATCGGCCATGGGCCCCCGTACCTCCTGGTCACGCTGCTGCTGGGCCCACAGTGTGACCTGGGTCCCTGTACGGCCTCCCATTGCTTCCACTCTGCCATGTGCCACTTTGAGGTCTCCTCACACTGCTGGTGTGTTTCAATTTTTTGACATAGGGTGCTGGCAGATTACGGGGCCTCCCATTGCTGCTGCCAGGCACGTAATCTGCCATGGGCCCCCGTACCGACTCCTCATGCTGTGACTGTTGCAACAAGGTGTAATTCAACCCTACATATGTTAGACCGCCTTTACGAACAGCGAAAGGCCATCACAGATTTCCTGATGTTAAAAGCGGATAAAGGTACTCCTGTGTAACTTAGATGTCAGCCATTGTCAGCTCATGCGTGACACCTGCGCTTGCTCAGGCCCTTTGAGGAGGCCACGCTATTCGTGAGTCGGCAGGACTATGGGATGAACGAGGTCAAATCGGCCATGGGCCCCCGTACCGCCTGGTCACGCTGATGCTGGTCCCACAGTGTGACCTGGGTCCCTGTACCGCCTCCCATTGCTCCCACTCTGCCATGTGCCACTTTGAGGTCTCCTCACACTCCTGCGGTTTTCCATTTTGTCATAGGTTGCTGGCAGATTACAGGCCTTCCATAGGTGCCACCAGGCCCCAAATCGGCCATGGGCCCCCGTACCGCCTGGTCACGCTGCTGCTGCTGGGCCCACAGTGTGACCTGGGTCCCTGTACCGCCTCCCATTGCTCCCACTCTGCCATGTGCCACTTTCAGGTCTCCTCACACTCCTGCTGGTTTCCATTTTGTCATAGGTTGCTGTATGGCCTCCCATTGCTGCTGGCTCCACCGCCACACTGTGGCTCCAAACACTGGTTTTGGCCCCGTGACTGGCCAAATGAGTGAAGTGTGCAGTGATTCTAAGATCGACGGCACTCATCTGCATGTCATACTGACTGACAGTATTATTTCTCTTCCCCAGCAGACTCCAAGGGCATTTAAATTAAAGGTACAGTGTTCTGCACTAATATTAAGTCTCTCTGAAGCCTAGAAACACCCTTTTTTAAGTTAAATTCACAGCGAATTTATTCGACTCGACGAATATTGTCCACGAATTCGCCGAATCAGTCGAATCAAATTTTTCATTTCTTCGCTCATCTCTAATTGGAATCCCACCTGGTAATTGCCGGCAGCATCTACCCAGCTGTGGCAGTACTCCCCCCTGAGCCCTGGCACTGTCTCAGGAGAGCACCAAGTAAGCTGCTAGCAAGCCCATAGTAGTGTCCAGTGGGGGTGAAACCATGGTGGTTGGGTATCACTTCCAGGGGCGGACTGACCATTTGGAAACTCGAGCACTGCCCGAGGGCCCGGGGTCAGTAGGGGGCCCCATGAGATGTCCCTGGTACCTTTTTCATAGGCTTTTTTGAGTTTGGGCAAGGACACAGGGGCCCCATGATCCCCTATTGCCCCGGGGCCCCATGAGTTGTCAGTCCGCCCCTGATCACTTCCTAAATGATGATGTCACCCTTCTGGCGGGGGTTGTTGATGAAAACAATGATTTTTCAATTGAATTACCCCCCCCCCCCCCCAAAAAAAAAAAAGAGGGAAGAAAGTACTTGGAATGCAACTGGAAATACAGAAATAACATGTTAAAAAAGTGCATGCAGAAACACATCTCGAACGGATCTGGAGGATGTTTTTGTGGTGTGAACTGGCCCTCAATGCAGAAACAGTTCAGTCCCTCAGATAATAAAACATGACTTATACAATATACAAAATATTAAAAAATAAATTCACTCCCCCCTTCCCCTCCATTCCTTTCTACCCTCTTTTCCACCCTTTTTTTTTTTTTTTTTCCTCTTCTTCTTTCTTTTTTTTTTCTCTCTCTCTTTGAATTTTCATACTCAATAAAACATTATGAAATAAATAAATAGATAAAAAAAATTATATCATGTATTAGTAAGCCCCCTTGTTCCCCCCAATTAGCGGATCACACCCCTGGATTATCTTACCTGCTATAGGAGTGCAGAGATGCAGCGATGCTATACTGTCAGTGCGCAACTTTCAGCTGCTTAGGAAGAAAATGATCTCCTTCCCTCCGTTCGCATTTATATAGACAATGGCAAATTCTTCACCAACTTTCACTTTCACTTTTTCTAGTTAACCCTTTTGTAGCCTCAGAATGGTGTTTTCAGAGAAGTCCCGTGTTTTATGTGCAATAACGTGCTGAAGATCATACAGTCTAGGCTAAAGTTCAGGCAAACAGCTAAATACACAAATGAAATGCACATAACTGAGCAAATGAACGATGAGCGATTAATGATATGCACAATATTTGTGGAGCGCCACCACCCTTAAGGGCCGCTGGATTTTAATTGGGTCCCCCTAAGCTCTGCACAGCCAGGCAGCTCGCATTTCCAACAATTTCTCCTAGAGTCAGCAAAACATTCCTTGAGCTTGTTTTGTTGTTGATTTTATTAAGGATTAACAACTTGGATGGGGTCTAGTGGGTGACGAACGCGGTGTCCAACCCCCGCCCTTCTCACCAACTCATGACAAAGGAGGAGCCAATCTCACACCGCACTGTCACTTTCATAACAAGGCCACTCTCAACTGCACCCTGCACAAAAAAATTTTCAGCACGCAGGTCCGAAATCCATGTGCCAGCAGCCTGAGAGCGATTGTGGGTTAATTAATGATGCAATTAACACTTCAAACTCCAAGCTGCCACCAGATGGTTTTGGGACTATCAACCCTTCACAATGTTAGCAAGAACAAATGTGAACAAACGTCTGTAACACACACTGTCACCACAGACAGGAATATTCAGAGGATTATTATATAGAGTAGCACTCTACAAGAGTACAACAAATATGACACCTGCCCCCCCAGTCTATAACTGGCTTATGGAGCAAGGACTACGTGAACCGGGCAACGCATGTCAATAAAAAAAGAAAAAAAAGGTTCAAAATCAACGTGCCAGCCAGCTTGCCAACAACCAAATTAACCTGTCTAACAGTATGCATTAAAAACAGGTTTAATTAGCACACATTTCTAAATACATATGTAAGCCACAATGCCACATCACCGCACCATGGTATTCTGTGGTCCTAACTCTACAAATTTTGAGAGCCCCCATAGTAGAGGCACATGTATTTAAAGGATAGATCAAGGGCAGGTGCACATCAGGGAAGCCACCCCTGTTAAAGGTACAGGAGTGCAAAGGAACCGCAGCATGTAGTACAATGGTAGCCAGGGCGCCCAGTGCACCCACTCACCTTCAAATCAACAGAACAACCAAAGGCGGACTGACAACTCATGGGGCCCCCGGGCAATAGGGGATCATGGGGCCAGTGTCCTTGCCCAAACTCAAAAAAAGCCTATGAAAAAGGTACCAGGGGCATCTCATGGGGTCCCCTACTGTCCCAGGGCCCTCAGGCAGTGCCCGAGTTTCCAAATGGTCAGTCCGGCCCCTGAGTACAACAAAATATGGCACCTGCCCCAGTCTATAACTGGCTTATGAAGCAAGGACTACGTGAACCGGGCAACGCATGTCAATAAAAGAAGAAAAAGAAAAAAAAGGTTCAAAATCAACTTGCTAGCCAGCTTGCCAACCAACTTGTTGTACTGTTGATTTTTTTTTTACTATTTAAATTATGGAATGAAATTATACTTTTATTCTATAATAACACTGGTAACACTAGTCAAAATAAAGAAAAAGTATGTTTTTGTGCATTTTGTAGTTTTTGCATTTTGTTTTTTTTTTGTCCAAGGATTGCTTAAAATAAAGTTAATTTTTTAAAGACAATGGGAAAGATTTACTAAAGGCAAACAGACTGTGCACTCTGCAAGAGCATTTGCTTCACAGTTTAGTACAGTAAATGAAGTAAAGTTTTTCTTTGCAAAGAATAGCCAATCACATGAAAGAATAATAAAAAACAAACAGTATTTTTGCTTACATTTACTCATTTACTAAGCTCTGGAACAACTACACTTGCAAAAGTGCTCAGTCTATTTGCTTTTAGTAAAGCAACCCCACTATCATGAAAATAAAGACTCATTTGTCCTTTAAAAAATATGTTTATACTGTGCTGTTATCATAAATATCTTCCATTTATTTGGTCTCCCCTGCACAGATATATTTGATATATAAGTTGGGGGATCTCTTCCAGGACTCCACAGTTGGTAGCTATACATTGAAGGACGTGTTCAGATCTTATTAACCTAATGATAGTCCACTCCCCAACTCTTTTTTTTTTTTTTTCTAATAAATATTTATTGATTTTCAATCCATATACAAGTCATTTCAACATATCTATTAAAATATTTATCAAAAACATATTTTCTCCTTATAAAATTTATTCCTATATATGACTTTCTTTTCATACCATCCCCCCCCTCCCAAATACCCCCCCCCTCCTTCTCCCCCCCCCCCTCCCTTCCCTCCCTCACCTTCCCACGCTCCATATTCTCTCTTCTCTCATTTACTCCATATGATTCTGTTATTCCTAAATCCAATTCTAAACCGACTACCAGGGACCTTATCTCTTCACCTTTTTCGCCATTTCTTTATATTCTCCCCATCCTTTCCATTTTTTATTGTACATCTCCAACTTATCCTCGTGCATATAATACAATCTTTCTGTCCCAGAAATCTGGTTTACTCTACCCATCCAGTCTTCCTAGCTCCCCAACTCTTTTAAACCCCCCCCCAGCCACGTATCTTCATTGCTGAATTGAATGGGGCTGTAAAATGAGGAAACCTTGGTTTACTGCTGGATTCAAATCAATGGGACCTTGGCATTTAAGAAGATTGCAGGGATAAGGATGTAGACACAGAAGTAGGCCATGGCTCTGTAACAGAGGATAGTAAAGCTGGCCATATACTGATGGAGTTTCTCTTCATTCAACCTGCAGGTTCCACCATCCATACTCTACAGTGCAGATGGCCCAATCTTCAGGGCTGGCTATTGTATGATGACAAAAATATGTAAATGGACATACCACACCACTTCTAAAAGGTCCAGATATGACTTTATGCCAATAAAAGGTCAGGGGACAATCCAAAGAGTAGCCAACACATTTTGGGAATCTAAAAACACCCCTTTCATCAGGGCTTGAGGCCAAACCCCGTGCTGACAAGGTCTGTGCTTGTCATCGCTTCAGAAGAAAAACCAGTAAAGATCCAGTTCACTTGATGCACTGATTGCATTTGACCATAGTAACAGTGCAAACATCTCATTAACAGACAGCAAAAAAACTGTATGGGCAGCTTTAGGGAGATTCATCCTCTATTCTTGTCCTGTTTGCCCTTTTTACAGAGAGTGGAAGAAAATCCAGAACATAAATAGAAGGGAAAGGCTCCAATGGGGATACTAGTTCTGGTGATCCTGGTGGCTACCAGGGGTCTCTCCCCACTTTCTGTGTGGCTATGGAGCAGAAAGTAAAGGGAAATCTTGCCAATTGGACACGGGAGTCAAAAAACCTGATGGGTTATAATCCTCGCTTACTCTATCCAAAATTGGGGTATTATTATTAGTATTATACAGTATTTATAAAGCGCCAATAGTTCGCTCAGCGCTGTACATTACAAAGGGGGACAGAACATGTGACAGAACAATACCAATACAATGCAAAACATGAGGGGATCGAGGGCCCTGCTCCTTGGAGCTTACAATCTAAGAGGGAGGGGATGGTGGCACAGGAGGAGATAGCTGTGGGGGATGGAGTGGTAGGAAGAGTGGAAGGAGGTCGGCAAGTAATCAGGGGGTGGGGTAGGCTTCCCTGAAGAGATGGGTTTTCAGGGTGCGCCTAAAGGAGAGGAGAGTAGGTGATAATCTGATGGGTTGGGGCAGGGAGTTCCAGAGGATGGGTGACACCCTGGAGAAGTCCTGGAGGCGGGCATGGGAGGAGGAGACCAGGGAACTAGAGAGAAGGAGGTCTTGTGAGGAGCAGAGTGTCGGTGCTGGGGCGGTATTTTGATATTAGGTCAGTGATGTAGTTCGGGGCAGTATGGTGGACGGCTTTGTACGTCAGTGTTAGGATTTTGAATTTGATCCGTTGCGCAATCGGAAGCCAGTGGAGTGGCAGGGATTGGCAGAGGGGGGTGGAGGACACTGAGTGGAAGCCAGTGGAGGGATTGGCAGAGGGGGGTGGAGCCAGTGGAGGGATTGGCAGAGGGGGGTGGCGGAAACGGAGCGGTTGTAAAGGTGAATGAGTCTGGCAGCCGTATTCAGGATCGACTGAAGCAGGGATAACCAGCGGCGAGGCAGGCCAGTGAGGAGGGAGTTGCAGTAGTCGAGTCGTGATATGATGAGGGAGTGGATGAGCTGTTTAGTGATTTCTGGGGTTAGGAACATGTGGATTTTGGCGATGTTGCGGAGGTGGAGTCTGCACGAGTTTGTTAAAGATTGGACTTGGGGCTGGAAGGATAGGTTGGAGTCCAGAATGACACCAAGTACTCTGGCGTTGTTGGATGTGATGGAGAAGTCAATGGGGGGTGGTGTGTCGGGCTGGGGGGAAGACAAGAAACTCGGTTTTGGAGAGGTTCAGTTTAAGGAAGTGGAGCGACATCCAGTCTGATATGTCGCTCAGTAGGTGTGTGATTCGGGCGGAGACCAAGGGGGTGAGGTGGGGGGTTGAGAGATAGATTTGTGTGTCGTCAGCATAGAGGTGGTAGTTGAAGCCGTGAGAGTGTATGTGTTGGCCAAGGGAGGAGGTGTAGATGGAGAAGAGAAGGGGCCTGAGGACAGAGCCTTGAGGGACCCCAACAGAGAGGGGGAGTGAGGGGGAGGTGGTAGCATTATAGGTAACGCTGAAAGAGCGTTGTGACAGGTAGGATGAGAGCCAGGAGAGAGCAGAATCTCTGAGGCCGAGGGAGTGTAGTCTTTTGAGGAGGAGGGGGTGGTCGACTGTGTCGAAGGCAGCAGAGAGGTCAAGGAGTAGGAGCACTGAATAGTGGCCATTAGCTTTGGCGGTTAGCAGGTCGTTGGAGAGTTTGAGTAAGGCAGTTTCGGTGGAGTGTAGGGGACGGAAGCCAGACTGTAGGGGATCGAGGAGGTTGTTGTCGTTGAGGTGAGAGCTTAGGCGGGTATAGACTAGGCGCTCGAGGAGTTTAGATGTAAATGGGAGCAGGGAGATGGGTCTGAGGTTGTTCAGGTCATTGGGGTCCAGGGAGGGCTTTTTAAGTATGGGGGTGATGTGTGCATGCTTCAGAGGGGAGGGGAAAGTGCCGGAGGAGAGGGAGAGATTGAAGATGTGGGTGAGGGAGCGTAGGATGGAGGGGGAGGGAGGTCGTAGGAGTTGTGAGGGGATAGGGTCGAGGGGGCAGGTGGTGAGGCGGGCATCAGAGAGGATCTTGGAGACTTCCTCGATGGTAGTAAGGTCAAAGGTGAGGAGTGTTGGGGGGGCTTCAGTATGAGGAATGTAGGGTGGGGTGGAAGTGGAGGTCAGAGCAGTGGTGGGGCCGTGGGAGAGGGGTGATGAGGGGGTAGCTTGGTGAGGAGGGAACGGGGTTTGAGCAGTGACGAAGTCCCTGCGGGTTTATGTCGAGGGGGAGGGGGGATGAGGGGGTAGCTGTGTGAGAGGGGACGGGTTGAGAGGGCGTGTGAGTTGCGGCGATGTCCTTACGAATTGTGTCAATCTTGTTTTTGAAGTGATTGGCAATCTCAAGGGCAGTGAGTGAGGTGCTGGGTGGAGGTGGGGGTGGAGAGAGTAGAGAGTTGAAGGTGGAGAAGAGTCGGCGAGGATTGGAGGAGAGGGGCCTTGATGAGGGTCAGGAAGTAGGCTTGTTTGGCTGCATGGAGGGAGGAGGTGTAGGTGTGGAAGGCAGATTTGTAGCGGGTGAAGGCTTGGTGGGATTTGGTTTTGCACATAGTCGCTCCAGGGCACTACTGTGTCGTTTGAGGGTTTTGGTGTGATCAGTCTGCCAGGGCTGGAGCGGTTGGGGTCTGATGTTGCGTGTGGTTAAAGGCGCTAGTGAGTCAAGGGCTGTTGACAGCGCGTTGTTGTAGGTGGTCATAGCCAAGTCGGGGCAGGACAGGGGAGGATGCTGTCATGGAGTTGATCAGCTGCAGAGTGGAGGGGGGCAGGGTTAAGGTTGCGGAGGTTACGGCTGGTAGTAGTGTGACATTTGGAGGGGTAGGCATTGGAGGACGAGGAGATAGAGAAGGTAATCAGGTTGTGGTCAGAGAGAGGGAAGGGGGTGTTAGTGAGATTGTGGGGAGCGCAGCGGTTGGAGAAGACGAGATCAAGGATCTCGGAGTGGGTGGGGTGGATTGTATGCACTGTGCAAGTGCAAAGGAGGAGGTTAAGTGGAGGAGATGGGATGTGTCCGGATTGTCAGGGTTGACAGGGATGTTGAAATCCCCAAGGATGATGGTGGGTAGCTCAGAGGAGAGGAAGAAGGGTAGCCAGGAGGAAAAGTCATCCAGGAAGCGGGGTATGGATCCAGGAGGCCGGTATATCACAGCAATCTTCAGGGGGGTTGGGGAGAATAGTCGGACGCAATGGGCCTCGAAGGAGGAGAAGGATAGGGAGGGGGGGTTTGGGAGGACTCGGAAGGTGCTCTGCGGTGACAGGAGCAGACCAACCCCACCACCTTTACGACCGTTAGGCCTGGGTGAATGGGTCCAGGTGAGACCTCCGTAGGAGAGTGCAGCAGGGGAGGAGGTAGAGTCAGTGGCTGTATCCAGGTTTCCGTAATCGCTAGGAGGTTGAGGGAGCGGGAAACAAAGAGGTCGTGGATGGCGGTAAGCTTGTTGCACACCGATCGGGCGTTCAGGAGTGCACATGAAAACGGGGGGGAGATTTTAGGGAGCAGGGGGACAGATACTAAGTTGCGGGGGTTGTGGCGGGACGTGGAGGCGGGAGGGTTTTTGTGTGGGTGAGGGAGGTGGTGGAGGGCCAGGATTCGGGGAGATGTCCCCCGCGGTTAGGAGGAGGAGAAGGGTGAGAAAGGTGGCATGGGAGCGGGATGTGCAGGAGCGTGAGAAACTACTAGTGGAGGTGTTTGGGTCAGTGGGAGAGTGGAGTAATAGGAGGAGGTGGTGGGTGCCGTAGAGGGGTGAAGGAAGCAGTGAGGACACAATATACAAGTGTTTGGGAGGGGCAGAGGGATATAGTGAATGGATTTTGGGAACGGAGGAGAGGAAAAATGAGAAGGAGGAGTGGAAGAGGCATTTTGGGGAGGTTGATGAGAGCAATAGTAGGTAGATGATAGCAATGAGGGGGAGATGTACAAGTTTTGGGGTGGAGCAGAGGGGTAAAAAAATGCGATTTGGGAACAGAGGATAGTAATATGAGAAGGAGAAGAGGGGGTGTATTATATAAAGGTACACGGAGTGGGACTCAGGCATGTAGGAGATGTTTCCCAGGGTGTTTGCTTGCAGTCTGTCCAGCGTGCAGTAGAGTTTCTTGCTGTTGTTGTGTCTTCCTGCTGCTTAAGTTCTCCTGCTTTAGTTCAACTGCTGTGTTTAACTGCATCGCACTCCTTCAACGCAGCACTCGATCACAAGCAGCACCCCCATCAGAGACTGTGCATACGTTTTTCCTTCAGTTCTACTTAAAGTCATGTTGCAAATTGTATTCGGTACTTGTTTTTTAGCACAAATACGCTGACAACTGTACTTTTGTAACTTCGTAAAAACTTGTGGCTGTGTCAGTAAATTTTTGGTGATGTGTCAGTAAGTTTTACTTTGTAAGCAGACAACCCTGCACTGCACCCATCCATTGATGACCACTCTCCCCTCCCACTTCTCAAATGATGGCCATTACACCACTCCGCTCCCCTCCACTAACAGCCCCTGCACTCACATGTTATGATTGAAATGTTATTTTTGAAACACTAACGTGATGAAAGTAAAGAATATGTGTATTAATTCAACAGTCAGTACAGCGAATGCCTTTGCATTGTATAACCTACAACATATTTCGCATTCCGTGTAAAGTACAGTCCATTGAAAATCAAGAGTACATTTTCATGACTCAAACCAGCAGAAACAGGTTTTCGATATAGAAACTAACTGCTTGACTCAAAGCGGAGTTCCACCTGAAAAAAAAAAAAATAATAGTCAGCAGCTACAAAAACTGTAGCTGCTGACTTTTAAAATACAGCCACTTACCTGTCCCTCAGTCCCGCAATGTCCTCACCACCGCTGGTTTCACCGGCCGTCTTCTCTCCTCGGAGCCACATTTTCAGTGTGGGCACCCGGCTGTGGCAGCTTGCGGCTTCACAGCCGGGTGCCCACTGCACATGTGCGAGAAGCACTGCGCTTTGTGAATGGCCCCTTAGTCTTCTGGGACCTGTCATGTGTCTCAGAAGACTTCAGGGAGGGAGGGGGGGAGAGGACAACTTCCAATCTCCTAGGCGATCGCAGCAGAAGTGGGAGCGGGTACCTATCAAATTCGGGGTACCCCCCCCCGCTCCCCAAAGGTGCCAATCCTTAATGGGGAGCGGGGAACAAAGGCTTAAAGCGGAACTTCCCCTTTTGGGTGGATCTCCGCTTTAAACCAGCAGAAACAGGTTTTTGATAATGAAACTAACTGCTTGATCATGCAATCTTCCTTGTCTCACAGGAATGGGGCTGGCATTCTGCATACTCACGTGTGTCTAGCAGTTTGTGTTCCCTTACCCCCTGGCATCTAGGATGTTTTTTAAGTCTATATCCCACTGGTATGTATTTTTTGTGGCTGTATCCCCTTGACATCAAATGTTTTTTTCCTGTCTATGCACTTTTATAGAAACTATACAGCACATATAGCTGGCAATAAGAATTGTCTGGAACCAGCACCTGGATCTGTGTGTGTGGGTGGGGGGGGGGGGGTCATTGAGCAATGTTGATAAACTCCAGCGTCCTTTGGGTTTTATGTTTAACTCACAAGAGCCATCAACTGTCTCCACCCCCATAAAAAAATAAAGCAAAAATGTATTCTGTAAAAGAATAGTATTCATTTAAGAAATTGATAGCAAAACTTACAGATAAATGTAGCTCTACCCCCTAAGGAGCCCATGAGATTTTGGGTCCCCCTATTTCCTGCACAGTCCAGCAACATGCATTTTCCAACTTTCATCCTGAAACAAGAATCAGTCCATGGACTTGTTTTTGTTGTTTTATTGGGGAAAACAACTTGGACAGGGTAAAGGAATTCATGGGATGCCCAATCTGACTTGAAGAACAATAAAGAGGACAACTTCCTTCATTGTGTACAACACAAAATAACAAATCCACAACGGTATTCCTCCTAGAGCAACAACAGTCTCTCTGGTAACATTCCTTTGTAGGAGCTCTGTGTCCCCTAAATGGACATTTAGCAAAGTCCCAAACTTGCAGGAGCTCTATGTCCCCCCTCTTGAAAATTCCAGCCCACCTGGCTGCTTGGTAGAGTTTCCCAGGACAAGGGATTGGGTTTAGCTTGTTTGCACAGTCCCAGAAAAGCTTGCTGGATATTACATCTGGCAGCACAACCCTTCTTTGGCCCTGGGGATGTAGAGGTACTCACACTGTCCATAGAAATCCTGCTGCTTTTCAGAAGATTACGATACAGACCTCCTAACCAAGAATAGTGCTGCACTGCCCTCTAGTGACCTAAAAATACACTAATAATAATAAACACCCTCCTGAGCATCAAACCCAATGTGTAATATAATATATCTGTGAAACAAATCAAGCCAATAGTAAATAAAAACAAAAAACTGGCTGAGCCACGAAATCCAAATGATATGTGTCTGACCGCTTTCATGTGCAGACACACCTATCAAGATAACGTCATAGGTTGGAAATTCATAAGAGGAGGAGCATTTCTGGAGGATTCCCCTTACATCAGCCTATCAGAGGATTACCCATGACCGTATTTAGGGCCAGCTGTGCAATGGTGCTCAAAAACCTTAACCTATCAGGGGACAACTGCACAGCGGTCATGTAATCTAACATAACCACAAAAAGTACAACTTGCTGAGAACCCATGTGGGCAAGAAGGGTATTAAACTATCATAAAGTGCCTCCCTGAGAACATATCAGTAAAAATAAATGATATTATGATCAAAAAACTACATGTAAAAGAGTCATAGAAAGTGACACCAATACTGTGTATATGATAGGAATAAATAGAAATAAAAATAATAATGATACAATTCAGAACGTTTCCCTTTCCAGGATAGATTTTCATGTAAACACAGGCTATCTGAGCATAATACATTATACTTCAATATATCTCCAAAATGTAATTAATGGAAAACCAAGCCATAAGGGTGGAGAGTAAACTGTACATAGACAACAATAAAATCATAGATGTACATGAAGTGCAGAAAAAAACTTGATGCAACGACAGGGGAAATATGATAATTGTGTTTTATTGCTAAAATAATTAATTTAACTAAATATGCCCCGGGCAAACAAATCTAGACTAATAATAGGAATAAATATAAATAATATGTATTATTAAATCACAATGATTGGATTTAAATATGATAAATAGAGATGAGCGAATCGAATCAGGCGAAGTGGAATTCGTTTCGAATTTCAGGAAAAATTCGATTCGCGGCGAATCCGAATTTTTGCCAACTTCGGATGGTCGAATCAAATTTTTCCTGATCGGCCGTTTTCATCCCTTCAACAGCCGGCAAAAATGTCCCTGCAGAGAGCTCCGCTATTTCTGACAGCTGTCTGACAGTTCTTTCACATTTCCAGCGGTTGAAACATTGTATGTATTTGTTTCCATTTAGGATACAGATGTTTTTATTAGGAAACAAATAGATACAATGTTTCAATCGCTGTAAATGTGAAAGAACTGTCAGAGAACTGTCAGAAATAGAGGAACTCTGCACATACACTTTTTACTTTACTGGAATTATTCTTATTTTCATTCTTCTTTTCATTCTTTTCATTCTTCTTTTCATTCTTTTCATTCTTCTTTTCATTCTTCTTCTTATTTTCATTCTTCTTTTCATTCTTCTTGTCATTCTTTTCATTCTTCTTTTCATTCTTTTCATTCTTCTTGTCATTCTTTTCATTCTTCTTTTCATTCTTTTCATTCTTCTTTTCATTCTTCTTCCTTTTTTTTTTCTTCTTTTCATTCTTTTCATTCTTCTTCTTATTTTCATTCTTCTTTTCATTCTTTTCATTCTTCTTTTCATTCTTCTTCTTCTTTTCATTCTTTTCATTCTTCTTTTCATTCTTCTTTCTTATTTTCATTCTTCTTTTCATTCTTTTCATTCTTCTTTTCATTCTTTTCTTCTTTTTCATTCTTCTTCTTATTTTCATTTTTCTTTTCATTCTTTTCATTCTTCTTTTCATTCTTCTTCTTCTTTTCATTCTTTTCATTCTTCTTTTCATTCTTCTTTTCATTCTTTTCATTCTTCTTTTCATTCTTCTTCTTATTTTCATTCTTTTTTCATTCTTTTCATTCTTCTTCTTATTTTCATTCTTCTTTTTTCATTCTTCTTTTTCATTCTTTTCTTCTTCTTTTCATTCTTCTTTTCATTTTTGCATTCTTCTTTTCATTCTTTTCATTCTTCTTTTCATTCTTCTTCTTATTTTCATTCTTCTTTTCATTCTTCTTTTCATTCTTCTTTTCATTCTTCTTTTATTTTCATTCTTCTTTTCATTCTTCTTTTCATTCTTTTTTCATTCTTCTTTTCATTCTTTTCATTCTTCTTCTTCTTCTCATTCTTTTCATTCTTTTCATTCTTTCTTCTTCTTCTCTTTTCATTCTTCTTCTTCTTCTTCTTTTCATTCTTTTCATTCTTCTTCTTCTTCTTCTTCTTCTTCTCGTCTTCTTCTTTGGCCCCGTGACTGCCCAAATGAGTGAAGTGTGCGGTGATTCTAAGATCGACGGCACTCATCTGCATGTCATACTGACTGACAGTATTATTTCTCTTCCCCAGCAGACTCCAAGGGCATTTAAATTAAAGGTACAGTGTTCTGCACTAATATAAAGGCTCTCTGAAGCCTAGAAACCCTTTTTATAAGTAAAATTTGCGGCAAATAAATTCGAATCGAATCAAATTTTTTCGGAAAATTCGGCAAATCAGGCGAATCGAATTTTTGAAAAATTCGCTCATCTCTAATGATAAACAATAAAAAAAAGGAAAAATGATACATTAATAATATCACAGTAAATATTATTAATAATAATAATAATAATCCTTTAATAAATAACCACTGTGAATAGTAGAGCTCCAAATATTATTACATCCAAAAGCAAAAAAGTATTGTATTTCAGCTTACTAATTCTTAAATATGATGTCTGCATTAGTTTTCTTTCCTATCCACTTGCTGCCCCTAGGATATACCTGTACATCCTCAGGTAGCAGTGGTTATACTAGGGCCATGGCTCCAACTCCAGTCATGACCCCAGTATCTTTTTTTTTCAGTGGGCAATGCTGAATTGTGTAAAAGAGATCCTAGCAGTCCCTCCAGATTACCATAGGAATAATTGAGGACCAGAACTTCCCTGATCATCTCTGTGGTTTAAGAAACCAGAAGTGACGAGTATAATGTCACTATCGGATTTGTTCTAGTGTAAATAGGCTGTTAAGGGCCTCTGAAAGCATCCAATCAAACTGATCTCAGCAGAGGAGAGATCTGTGGTCTAAAAGACCCAAGCTTTTCATTAAAGAGGACCTGTGACGACCCATGCTATCACAAGGGATGTTGTTTATTGCTTGTTATAGCAATACAGCTGATCAAAAAAAGAAAACATTTAAAAAGATGTAAAAAAAATTTAGAAAAAAATAAAATGGGCATTTCTTAAAGGGGCATTGTTAAATAAAACCAGGACTGCACTACACACAGAGTGCAGGGTTCAGGAATGCACTACGCACAGAGTGCAGGGTTCAGGTGTGAGCTACACTCAGAATGCAGGTTTCAGGAGTGAGATACTCACAGAGTGTAGAGTTCCAGGAAGGTGCTACACAGAGCACAGGGTTCAGGTGTGTGCTTCTCACAGATCACAGGGTTCAGGAGTGTGCTACTCGCAGAGTGCAGGGTTCAGCAGCTGCAGCTGTCTTCTTCTCTTCCCCAGTGGCCTGCAGTGGAATCAGCAGTGAGATCATCCAGCAGGACACAGCATGAGATGCTCTCCCTGCAGTCCATAAACACACTGCTCTTTCCAGCAGCTGTCCCTCCCTGAGTGGCGGGCAAGAAGGGTATTAAACTATCATAAAGTGCCTCCCTGAGAACATATCAGTAAAAATAAATGATATTATAGATCAAAAAACTACATGTAAAAGAGTCATAGAAAGTGACACCAATACTGTGTATATGATAGGAATAAATAGAAATAAAAATTGCAGGTTTCAGGAGTGAGATACTCACAGAGTGCAGAGTTCCAGGAAGGTGGTACACAGAGCACAGGGTTCAGGTGTGTGCTTCTCACAGATCACAGGGTTCATTCTTCCATATTGCTTTTGCAAAGCACCCGGCCTCCTAGAAAGACTCCATTCCCTACAGTTTCCCCAGGTTCCCTTCAGAAAACTCACCCCTTACAGGGCCACCAAGCCTGCTGCGTAGTCCCCTAATTCCCTCCCTCCAGAACTCCCATCCCCCCACAGTGATATTCAGCCCAATTCAGAGCCCTACCAGCATTTCAACACATATTTTGTATTCCCATCTTTTATTGTGAAGTATAAACCTTTTTTTTTTAGCTATTAGGTCATAAAAGCTTTTTGAGGAATTTACAGGGCCCTGGTCCCAATAAGGTTGAGAACCACTGGTCTACTGTAAGTGATAGCTGACTTCAGGGGCGGACTGACAACTCATGGGGCAAAAGTGTATTTGCTTTGGAAGGATAAATCACCTCTAATTTTGGGTGTCCAACATGTGTGGATGTTGCTGCTTTTTAAGAAACCATTAGAATAGTTTTTCCCATTTTAGAATGGGGTGCCTCAAAACTGTGCATAATTTTAAAGGGTGTCTCAGGACTGCCCATAATTTTAAAGGGTGCCTTGACTGAAAAAAAGGTTGGGAAACTGTCTTAAGAGACATAGTCATGCAGTGGAGCGATTGTGGCGTAAAACCAAATCCCAGCAAGCATTCACCCGATATAAATCTGCTTTCCTAACATACAATTCCTCTCTCCATGCTGCCAAACAAGCCTACTTTGTCACTCTTATTAGTACCTTGTCATCCAGTCCTCTCTCTGCTTTTAACTCTCTACTTTCTCCACCTCCACCCAGTTCCTCACTCACTGCTTACTAGATTGCAAATCATTTAAAAAACAAGATTGATGTAATTTGTAGGGGCATCTCCACTACACAGACATCAATCCCACTTACATAACTTATACTAAACCTCCCTCAACATTGTCCTCTTTTGACCTTGCTACTACTGAAGAGGTCACTAAAGTTTTCTCAGAAGCCCGTCTCACTACCTGCCCCCTGGATCCTGTCCCCTCATAACTACTACGGTCACTCTCTTCTTCCATCCTTTGCTCCCTCACTCACATCTTCAATCTCTCTCTAATGGTGCCTTTCCCTCCCCTCTGAAGCATGCACACATCACTCCCATACTTAAAAAGCCCTCTCTGGACCCCACCAACACTAACAACTTAATACCCATCTCCCTGCTCCCGTTTACCTCTAAATTCTTAGAATGCTTAGTCTACAATCGCCTGAGCTCCTACCTCACTGACAACAACCTTCTTCAATGTTTACAGTCTGGCTTTCCCTCACTACACTCCACTGAAACTGCCCTACTAAAACTCACTAATGATCTACTAACTGCTAAAACCAATGGCCATTACTCCATACTCATCCCAACCAATGGCCACTACTCCGTACTCATCCCAACCAATGGCCACTACTCCATACTCATCCCAACCAATGGCCATTACTCCATACTCATCCCAAACAATGGCCACTACTCCGTACTCTTACTGCTTGACCTCTCTGTGTCTTTTGATATGGTTGACCATCCCCTCCTCCTCAAAAAACTCCACTCTCTTGGCCTCAGAGACTCCGCCCTCTCCTGGTTCTCCTCCTACCTATCACAGCACTCCTTCAGGGTTACCTATAATGCTGCCTCCTCCTCTTCACTCCCTCTTTCTGTAGGGGTCCCTCAAGGTTCTGTCCTTGGATCCCTTCTCTTCTCCATCTACAACTCCTCCCTTGGTCACTTTTAAGTACCATCTCTATGCCGATGACACACAAATCTATCTTTCTACTCCGCACCTTACCCCTTCCATCTCCTCTTGCATTACTAACCTACTAAGTGACATATCGGCATGGATGTCACCCCACTTCCTCAAATTAAATCTTTCCAAACTCGGAGCTCATACTACCCTCCAGCCAGTGCCCCTTCCCCTGACTTCTCCATCAAGATCAATAATGCAACCATCAGTCCCTCCCCTCGCCAGGGTATGTAATCCTACTCCCATCTGTCCTTTCAAAATCCAATAAAATCTTTCTTCAAAACGCAATAGCCCGTTCCTCCTCTGAAACCACTATATTCCTCCCTGGTCCAGTAACCCCTTCTCAGTGCCTCATCCCCCCGCTTCAGTCTATCATGAATCCCACCTCAAGTATCATATAAACCCCTGAACATAATACAACTAAATATTGACCACAAAAATCAAAAATTAGTGAGAAAACAATTTAAATCAATATCTATATTTAACCCATTGGGCTTTAAAGAGTTTAATTCAATCCAATATTTGGTACTCCCATACTGTCCCCAAAAAATTTCAGCCCCAATAATCCAATCACTAAATATCGTCCACCCAAACAATATTGTAGACTTCACCTCCGTCCATGAAGCAAAGCGATCCAAGATACATTACCCGTTCCTAACACTGATATAAGGGAAAGGTATTTCTCCACCATCCCGGGGTGTTCCTCATGTAGACAAATTTTCAGGCATTCAAAAGGTACCTGGTTTTTAATCCACACTTACATATAAAAAAAGAGATATCCAGCTCCCAGCATTGAACATTGCAATCTCTGGTTGAAAACCAATTGTTTCCATTGGCAGACCCCCCGGTCATCGCAGTGCTATCCCCGCACGCGTCATCACACGTCTATCTGTGAATGCTGCTGGTTTTCAACAGACTTGTTCAATCCATATCCTTACTAATTAAAAATTTGTACGTCTCCTGAAAGAGCCTATTACAATAGTACCTAAACCCCTGAACATAATGGACAATCTAACGTATATTTTTGACCACAATTTTAATTTTTATTTGTATTTTTTGACAACTTTTGATTATTTTTAAATATATATTGTTTGGGTGGTTTTATATATTATTCGATATTTAGATTTGATCATCACTTTATTGGATTATCATTTTGATATGTGAATTTTTGGAGATAATTTGGGTGTATTTGGAACACAAAAAGTACCATTGATTGTATTTAAAAGAGTTTAATTCATATATCCAATATGTCTTCTCTGAGATGTTTCATTAATCATATCAGTACCTCTCCAATGTTGTTTAACCTTATCTATGCCATAGAACGTAAGTAAAATAGGATCACTATTATGTTTTAATATCCATGATGGATGAATGGATGGAGTTGGATGACTAAGCCATAGCTGCCAGCATACCGCTGCACCCCCAGATGTGTGATGTGTATAACCCATGCGCATTAATACTTTTGTTCTGGTGAGTGTACACCCGTCCCAAGGATGGTTTACCTTTCACGAGTTCATGCACTACTGTCCGTCATGGATAATTCATAGGCACTCTCTGAGTTGGTACTCTCACATGAAGGACATTCCATTATTCAGGAATGATTATATGAACTTTTTTTAGCACCATTTACCAGTTTACATCATTATTGCAATTATTTGCACTTTTTTTATTTTACATGCGTTTATGATTGATAACATGCATTTATAGCGCTGCACTATTACTTTAACATATTTCTATTCTGGGACTGTTGCCAATACCCTGAGTGCTAGCTGCTACCTTCATATCTATACCTAGATTTATCTTGTGTAATACCATTTTAGTAGTCTATATCATTTTACCAGCGCTCGCTTTATCATTATTTTTAAACAATGTAACTATTCTACATTGCAGCTTAAACTCTGTCTCCTACAGTGGCTTAGTGGTTAGAACTCAGAACTTACAGCACGTGGGTCATGGGTTCTAATCCCAGTCATGGCTGCACCTGTCTGCATCCCAGTTTGCATGCTTTCTCTGCACGGGTGTGTTTCTGCCAACACTCCAAAGACATGCTGTTAGGTTAATTGGGCCTAGTATATGGCTGCGTTTCTGGTCTTAGATTGTAAGCTCCATGACATTTGTGAATGCCCAAAATATGGATATCAATTTCCAGGGTTCTGTCAGTGCCAGGAATATCAATCAATTAAGATTTTGGCTACTGACTAGAAAGTGGAAAGGGAGTGAATCTTACCTGTGTCCTGTTCTTCTGACAAGTTTGAAACTTTCAATTTTTCCTTCTGTTTATATTTCATTACAACTTTGTTTATCTTCTCTAAGGCTACGTTCACACTAGCTTTGTCAGCAGGTGTGCTGTTACACAGTTAATATTTATGTTAATGTACATGAGAATTCATATAGTTTATTTTTTTGTACCATTTTCTATGGACATTTCTATAGTTAGTAATGCTGCCATCCAGTGGTCTTATTTGGTAATGCATTTGTTTTATATTGCCTTCCTGAGATCTATGACACAATTCCTTTGCATATGAAGCTCCTCCCTTCTTCTTGAGTACAGCACTTCCTGTGTCATGGAGGCAGCTAACAGACCACATGTAACAGGGACACATGTATTCTGCATAGTACGCTACAGAAAGTATCATCTTTTGACCGCATAATACTGGAAACCATTCATTCTGCTGTATCCTGTTGTCACATGTACAGAATAAAAACAACTTCTGGATGAACACAGTATTGGTGAGTTCAAGCTATCTGATAAGGATTGTCCACAGTGATTATATCTGCTTATACAGGCTAGGCAGAGAGGTCTCACAAGGGATAAATCGCTATCACAACAATCTGAGTCAGAATAGCAGGTGTCAGACAGGCTTTTGGGAAGCGTTTTTTACACTTATGAAACGCCTATGAAAATTCTGCACATGGCACCGCACAGTGCTGTTCACACTGAAGGGTTAGCATTGTGTCACGGCAAAACTGGCGCCTCATGTCGAGTCAGGAGGAGTTGAAGCCTCCCATTCAAGTCTATGGTACCGCTCCTCAAATGCCTGGCAGACGTTTGCGGAGTGGTTGCGAGGCGTTTTTGGAGCGTTAATACCATATAACTTCATTACAGGCATTTGTGGTGCAATTTTAACTCTTGGTAAATGCTTATAACATGCCTCAAAACCGCACATAGGGCGTTTGGGGAGCATTTGAGGAGCTTTAAAAATGCTTCCCAAACACCTGTCAAATGCTATAGGGACGTTTGGCAAGAGTTAGAAATAAAGTCAAGTGTGAACGAGCCCTTAAACCTCTCTCCTTATACAACTTGACCAACACCCCCCGTCATCACCTGTTCCCTCCCCCACCACCCCCCTGTCATCACCTGTTCCCTCCCCCACCCCCCCTGTCATCACCTGTTCCCCCCCCCCCCCCCCCCCCCCCCCCCCCGTCATCACCTGTTCCCCCCCACCCCCCGTCATCACCTGTTCCCCTGCCCCCACCCCCCTGTCATCACCTGTTCCCTCCCCCACCCCCCCCCCCCCCTCGGTCATCACCTGTTCCATCTGCAAATCTATGTATCCCCCCCACTCTTTGTATTTAACTATTTATTTCCTGATCTTGTTATTGTGTCTCATTTCCTATCACCTCCAGCTCAGATCTCACATTATTATATGATTCCTGATTGTATCTCCCCACTAGTCTGATGGAATTCACAATTCCTGGTCAGTCCCATTCCCTGACCTATAATACCCTTTAGGGCCAGTTCACACTACATGTGTTCAGTTGCTTTTTTGCATCCAAAACGCACAGAAAGAAGGTTATATGGTTGTCAATGTCATAGTTCACATCAGCGCTTGCAGTTCCAGTGCTTTGCAGGTGCTGTCCAAAAAGTCAAACAGGCTGCATTGTTTATGCATAGAACTGTACTGAAATGCGGTAAAATGCCCTGGAACGCACTAAAATGCACATGTCCCTAATTACATTGAAGAGAAAGAGAGGGAAAAAAATTAATTGGAATGCATAAAAAATGCACTGGAACATGTCAAAAACGCATCCAAAATGCACTGGAACACATAAAAAATGCATCCAAAATGCACTGGAACATGTAAAAAAACGCATCCAAAATGCAGTGGAACATGTCAAAAATGCATCCAAAATGCTCTGGAACACGCTAAACATGCATCAAAAAAGTGCATGCAAAAACGCATCAGGAACACATCTAGACTGTGTTTCTATAATGTGAACTGGCCCATAGGACTTGTTCACACCATTTGTGGTGCAGAAACGCATGCAAGAGCATGTTTTTTCCAGCACAGCAAAGAAATGCAATGCCCTCTGCAGATGTGCACAGGTACCATGATGAAAACTTAATTGCACCTCCACACATCTAGTAAACACAGACGCATTCAAAGCCACCAAAACGCATGGCACCACACTACTGTGCGATTTACTGCAACACACTTTTACAATAATATGCCTGCAGTATTTTTGCATGTTCCCACACGTTAGGCAGCCCAATTAAATTAATGAGCTGAGGAAAAAAAGTAAAAAATGCCCATTCACACAGGTCCTCTGTCCTGTACAGCATGAATGAGGGGGTTGTTCATGTGGCTAGAGCCACCTGTTACCCTATGGGGACACAGCAGCTGTATGAACACAGGTTGTCATCTGACAGGTGTGAAGGCGTGGGGAAGTGGCCCTGAATGCTCACTGTCTGTGTTCAGGGCTGTACACCTGCACCCATATGCTTGTCAAATTAGGACCTGCAGCATTTCCATAGTGTAACATTGGTTGCCTGCAAATGGCAACAGCCACAAAAACCAACCACTGATTCCCACTCTACAGACCACAGCACCCATGAGCCCCAAGACCTCCATTACACACACAGCTTTATTTATGAACTCAGTACAGTTTTATCATTTAGATTTCACAGGAATTTGGTTGGGATTATGTCCATTAATAATGTTTTTAGTGTATTTGTACCATAAATATAATTTGGATATTTTCTCTGGAGGTGGGGGGCTGTCAGGTATGCTGTACGGGGCCCCATGATATCTAACAGTGGCCCTGGGTGTAGCTTGTGTCTGTGCCACCTGTATAGTTAGGAAGAACAATAACTTCTATGGAATACCTTGAACCTCTGCTATGTACCTCAATGGATCTAGGAATCGGACATGTTTTCAACTGAAAATACAACAATTATGTAATCAATCAATAGTCCAGGCCCTTATCTCATCCCATCATTTGACATTCACATAACGTGCAGCTTTGAAGGTGTTTGAACAGACAAGGCCTCATTCTAATTCACATTCTAGGGATCATTTAGACAGAAAGCAAAGATGCTGCCACCAGCATATGTATGTTAGGGCAGCCACGCACGGAGAAAATGCAACTTCATTGCCGTGGTTGGGATTTAAACCGACACCTCTAGCACTGTGAGGCAACAGTGCTAACCACTAATCCACGGAGCTGTTGAACACTAATCCTGCCTGTATTTCTGTGGTGTGAATCAATCCTAAATCCCTGGGCAAGGTCAGTGTAACTAGCCAGATATCTCAAATGTGACACAAATGTTGTGCTATGTTGCCAATTCAGATGTATGTTGGTTCTATGTATCCCAATACAAAGGATTGCAATACTAATACAGGCGTACCTCGGTGTACCAACGCCTCGGGGAATATAATTTTTGGTTTATGAATGAAAATCCATTGACAATAACACCTCGGTTTACACATTTTTCATTTTTTTCACAATACAAAGTGTATGTCGGCGCTGATTTTTAAATAAAATTGCCACCTTTTGTTTTTCTTCACTATAGTTCACAAGCTTATCTATCACTTTCCCCGAAGTTACAGAAAACTTTGTATCTTTTAATTAACTAAAAGTAAACATTGTTTCCTTTAGGGATATAAACTCAAAGAAGACTTTCTCTTTAAGCTGGGGCGGGGGGGTGGAGGGGAAGTGAGAGCTGAATTTCTGAGCTATGGTGAAGAAAAATAAAAGTGATAATTACATTTAAAAACTGGCACCATAATAAATAAAAAAAACCCTTCAGGGGTCCCCCCTCCCATCCATACCTAGCCCTTTGGGTCTGGTATGGATTTAGAGGGGAAGCCCCACGCCAAAATGTAAAAAAAATGGCGTGGGGTCCCCCCCAAATCCATACCAGACCTTTTGTCCGAGCATGCAGCCCAGCAGGTCAGGAAAGGGGGGGGGGGGGGTGAGTAGATCCAACATCAATCACGATGTACGCCACCACCAACCTGAAAAAAGAAAGAAAAAAAATAAGGTCCCATTCCCGACAATGGCATCTGTGGTGTGACACCTCCTGTGTTCAGCAGTTCTTAAATATGTAAGGGGCGGGCTACCCGAGGACATCATCTGAGTGACCCCGCCCCAGGTGACACATGGGGTGGGGTCACATGTGTGATGTTCCCAGGTGGCCTCGCCCCCTTACATATTTAAAAGCTGTCAGCCCAGCTCAGAGGCAGAGGCCTCGGAGCCATTGTCAGGAACTGAACCTTTTTTTTTTCTTTTTTGGGGTCAACAGCGGCATACATGGTGATTGATGTTGGATCTACTTTGGGGGACATTCTTTTAGATTTTTCTTTTAATAAAGGACTTGTCACAGACCGTGTCCTGTCTTTGTTTACACTACACTTTTTGTTTTTTGTGAATGAGTAGTGGTACCATGTACCCCATACTCATGCACATAGGGGGGGGCTGAGATCTGGGGGCCCCCTTGTTAAAGGGGGCTTCCAGATTCCAATAAGCCCCCCACCCACAGGCTTGATATGGATGGGAGGGGGACCCCCCAAGGGCTTGGTATGGATGGGAGGGGGGACCCTGAAGGGCTTGATATGGATGGGAGGAGGGACACCCCAAGGGCTTGGTATGGATGGGAGGGGGGACCCCCAAAGGACTTGTTATGGATGGGAAGGGGGACCCCTAAAGGACTTGGTATGGATAGGAGGGGGGCCCCCCAAGGGCTTGGTATGGATGGGAGGGGGAGCCCATGCCGTTTGTTTAATTGGCGACCTTTATGTTTAGATTCAGCTGTGAATAATATATATTATCTAGACCTTGGAAATATGTAAAATCATTACAGAAATCATTATAAAGGGCAAGAAACAAAACCAGAATGACTAGAACAAGGAAATCCAATGAGAATACATAAAGATCTGCCGAGCTACAAATCGTTCTGGTTGTCACACACAGGAGACGCGATCGATCAGCATCTGTCAGATGACTCCACACACAGATTTACTATTAAACAGCATATAAGAAGAAAGCACCCGCGGCAGATGGCTACATTGTGTCCTGCACATGCTCAGTTCTATCCCTGCATAGACCTTGGAAAAGCGTCTCGTTCTTGACTGTCATGAATTCCCTCAAAAAATTATTTTTCTATCCATTGAAACCATTTTCAGAAAGGTAAGATATTGTTTATAGTGAAGTCCCGATATTTGGGAACACAAATTCCAATGTGAACATTTGTGCAGTGATTGTTCGTTGTGTTAGACGATCTTCTAGGACGTCTGCTTTCTTAGACGGATTCCTGGATTGGGCCTAGTTAGTAAATTCGCTCTCCAGTCTACTTGTTAGACAATTTCTTTAGTAAATGTCTTTGTCGTCTAAATGTAGACGGACTCCAATGAAACGTGGACTTTATCCCACGGAAACGTGTCTAGGCACATTACTAAATCAGGGCCAACACTACAAAGCGAAATAAAAACGAGAAGCGCACAAACCTTGCGCATTACCTCAGTAAACAAAAATGTATTAATTAGAAAGGTACTCACAAACAGCGAATAAAATCAGGCATGTAAGTCCTCACAGGGACTTCAGAGATAGAGAGCCAGCGCGAGTCCCATCGTGGGGGTAAACACTCAGTTCAGCTGACGCGTTTCGAAGGCCAAACCTTCTTCATCAGAGCTCATTACCCCCACGATGGGGGGGACTAACGATGCCTGATTTTATTCGCTGTTTGAGTACCTTTCTTATTAATAAATTTTTGTTTACTGAGGTAATGCGCAAGGTTTGTGCGCTTCTCGTTTTTATTTTGCTTTGTAGTGTTGGTCGGGCTTCCCCAGCCTTGTTTGGAGCCGCACAACCTTTGATGCACTGGTGGTCGCTGTTTTCCAGTTCTGGTTCCACCTATTTGCCACCCGCCCGGGTCCTAGAGCGCAGAAGAATTCGTGTTTTACTAAATCAGGGCCACCAGGTTTCAGCCAATCCCTTTCTTTATCCCTTTGGTGGTGGGCGTGTCTACTAGGGTGGTAAAGGAAGGGGCGGATTCTCCCATCTTTGTTCCAACATGGTCAGCTCTGTGGCGGAGATCATTCATCTCTGATTGGTTGCAGAGTGAATGATAGGTGACGGTATGGATGATGTCTCCATCATGAATGGATGAGAAATAGGCGGGCTAGTAGGAGGAGACTTACCCATTGGATGGGAGAAATGACTTGCAGAATGGGAAGTATTAGTGGGAAAATCTGTCCCAGCATGCTGTGGGCTCATATCTGTCATTCTACGCTTAGATTTTGCTGGGCTCTCAATAGAGGAAGTAGAGAAAGCAGAGGAGACTGGCTGCAAGAGGAGAGAGCGCTGACACCTGCTTAACAAGGTGTCACAGGAGAAGCTGCAGAGACTTGCTTGTGTGCTGAGTGAGAGGAGGAGGATCCTGAGCTGCTGCTGCCATGTTGGGGATGGCTGGGATCTGGCCGAGGGGAGGAGCTTCCTCTCAGCTTTCCTCTTCTTTGTCATCTCCCTGAGGGTCACCGGGCTGTTGCCTCTCCTCTGGTCCCTTTTTGGGTGTCAGCTCTGCCCACTGCTGTGTGCTGGAACTGTGAGTAAAGCAGAGAGCTGGGGGGTGATGCAGCCATTCACACTCTGGACACACCCACAATCAGGGGCTTTTTTGACATTTAAAACATGACAGTTATATTTTTATAGTGGCAAGAAATGACAGAGTTTTCTGTCAGTGGCAATAAAATGACAGTTGAAAAATTAGGGTTTTTTTTCGACAGTTGAAAATGACAGTTAATTTTTGACAGTGGAAAAAATGGCAATTGAAAAATGAGGGTTTTTTGATCGTTGAAAAATGACAGTTATATTTGACAGTTGGAAATGACAGTTAATTGTTTACAGTGGAAAAATGGCAATTGAAAAATGAGTGTTTTTTTGACAGTTGAAAAATTTAGTTATTTTTTGTCGTAAAAAATGAGTTATTTTTTACAGTTTAAAAATTACATTTATTTTTGACAGTTGAAAAATGACAGTTATTTTTTTTTTTTCAGTTGAAAAAGACAATTATTTTTGACAGTTGAAAATGACAGTTATATTTGACAGTTGAAAATGACAGTTAATTTTTTTACAGTGGAAAAAATGGCCATTGAAAAATGAGGGTTTTTTTTCGACAGTTGAAAATGACAGTTAATTTTTTACAGTAGCAAAAAATGACAGTTAATTTTTGACAGTAGAAAAAAATGGCAATTGAAAAATGAGGATTTTTTAAAAGTTGAAAAATGATAGTTATTTTTTGTAGTAAAAATTGAGTTATTTTTAACAGTTGAAAAAGGACAGTTATATTTGGCAATTGAAAAATTACAGTTTATTTTACAGTGGCAATAAAATGCAGATCATTTTTGACAGTGAAAAAAAAAATCACATTTAAAAAAAGAGGGTTTTTTGACAGTTGAAAAATTACAGTTTTTTTGTCAGTTGTAAATTACAGTTTTTTTGTCAGTTGAAAAATTACAGGTTTTTTTGACAGTGGCAAAAAATTTGTTTTTTTTGTCATTTGAAAAACATTTATTTTTGATAGTAGAAAAACTAGGATTTTTTTTTTGTCAGTTGAAAAATGACGGTGGCAAAAATGACAGATATTTTTGACATTTAAAAAATCACAGTTATTTTTGACAGTTTAAAAATGACAGTTATTCTTTTGTCAGTTGAAAAATGACAGCTAATTTTTTACAGTGGAAAAATGGCAATTGAAAATGTAGTGTTTTTTACCAGTTGAAAAATGACAGCTATTTTTTGTTGTAAAAAAACATTTTTGTACACAGTTGAAAAATTACAGTTATATTTTTATAGTGGTAAGAGATTTATGTCAGTGGCAATAAAATGGCAATTGAAAAATGAGGGTTTTTTTCGACAGTTGAAAATGACAGTTAATTTTTTACAGTAGCAAAAAAACTACAGGTAATTTTTGAAAGTGGAAAAAATAGCAAGTGAAAAATGAGGGTTTTTTTGACAGTTGAAAAATGACATTTATTTTTAACAGTTGAAAAACGACAGTTTATTTTACATTGGCAATAAAATGTGAAAAAAAAAATACATTTAAAAATAGAGGGTTTTTTTGACAGTTGAAAAATATTTTTTTTCAGTCAGTTGAAAAATTAGTTTTTTTTTTGACAGTTGAAAAATGTAAGTTTTTTTTTGACAGTGGCAAAAAATTAGTTTTTTTTTATCAGTTGAAAAACAACATTTATTTTTGACAGTAGAAAAACGAGGGTTTTTTGTCAGTTGAAAAATGAAAGTGTCATTTTTTCCCACAGTCAAAAAAACTGTCATTTTTCAACTTAATAAAAATAACTGTCATTTGTAAACTGCAAATAAACCCTGTCATCTTTTAAGTGTCATAAAAACCCTCATTTATTGCCACTGTCAAAAAAAATGTGATTTTTTTAACTGTTAAAAATAACTTAGTTTTCAATTGAAAAAAATAACCTAATTTTTCAACTGTCATTTTTTCCATTGTCAAAAATTAACTGTTTTTTTTATGTCACTGTCAAAAAAACCTAATTTTTCAACTGGCACAAATAACTGTCATTTTTTAACTGTCAAAAAGCTCTCATTTTTCAACTGTTGTTTTATTGCCACTGTCAAAAATAAGTGTGACAAGCATGCAACCAGTGAAGGCAGAACACTCGGACCTCCTGCATGCTTGTTCCTGGTCAGTGACACACTAGGGAGTGAAGTGAGGTTTAAGATGAAGATGACGGCCCCGGAACTTGCAGCTTTCTCCACAAATCACTCCTGTTTCCTGCCTTTCCTCCTATTGGCTGAGTATTGCACCAATCAGATCACCCCCTTGTGATGTCTCTGTGCGGATCTCTCACTTCTGCCTCCTCCCACATATCTTTATACAACCTCCCCATACACATACCCCGACATGGATGGGCTGAGTGAAGGTGGTGGTGAAGGTGTGGAGGTGTCGGAACTGGGGACACAGATCATAGAAGGAGATCCGCCCGGCCTCATAATCCAGATCTATCCTGACTCTAGTACTGGTGACACCGCCGGGTAATGGGGTCCTTTTACTGTCATGTCTCACTAAGTACCGATAACACCCAAACAACCCCCACCTCTCCAACCCCCAGGACTTCTTATTACATCCAATCTCTGACTGATCTCCTTCCCTGTCTATATTGGGGTAACACATCCCGACTATCCAGTACACTGCCCCCCTGACATCCACTTCCCAGTAATGTCTCCCGGAGGAGAAGCTCTGACTGCTCATCACCTGAGGACAGTCCTGGAACCTCTCTGGTGTTTCTGGACGATTCTGATGTGATGAGCAGGATACAGTTTTCCCGTCATCTGATATATGTAGATCATTAGCAGCTGTCCTCACATCCAGTAATATGTCTGACACCCCCCATGTTTGCTGTACAGCCCCAATATTTGGTCCTCCAGTGGGGGGGGGTTGGGGGTCTGGCCTGGGTGGTGGACCATTGATGGGACTGTTGCCCATTGTAGTAGAATGTGGAGAGACATGTGTGCCTGTATATTTCTGTACATTGACCCCAGACATGATATCATATAAACCCGTGTGTAATGTGTGTGAGATCCCCCCCACATCCCCTCCATCATGGAGGAGGTTCTCATGTCTCTGTCTGTCCTTATCATCTCCATCCTTAGTATCACACAAGTCACCTGTGTCTGATTCCTGTAGGACAGTCAGTGGATCCGTCATGTTACACAGCTTCTCAATGTCCCTCATCTTCCTGGACAGCTCCTCCTTCTTTATTTCCAGATCCCGAATATAATCCAACATGGGACGGGAGACCCGCTCTGCCCACTCGGAGATGTCCCTCAGGACTCTCTTCTCCAGGTCTTCCAGACGTCTCCTGAGGTCTCTGAACAGGGCAGTGACTCTCTTGGTTTCATCATCTGCTTTTCCTTGTACTTTCCTCCTGTGTTCCTGCAGACTCTGGACTCTTTTCTCTGTCTCCTTTTTCACTGTCATCTGTTTCTGCAGAACATTCCTCAGTTTCTTCTTCTTCATCTCAGAGGCCTCCTCCAGAGTCTCCACCTGGTGTCCCCGATGTCCTCCGGCCAAATTGCAGGACACACAGATACAGGTGGAGTCCTCGGTGCAGTAATACTTCAGTAGTTCCTTATGGATGGAGCATTTCCTGCCCTTCAGGGAAGTGGTGGGGTCACATAGGACGTGTTCTGGTAACTTTCTGTGGACTCTCAGGTGGTTGTCACACAGAGAGCTTCACACATCAGACAGTATTTCACAGGAGGTACAGGAGTGTGAATACAGTAAGTACAGAAGACCCCGAACTCCTCCCGATCTGGACGGGTAGACTGGAAGTTCTCCACTTTGTTACTTAGCTTCAGATTCTTCTGAAGGACGGGACGTCTCTTGAAGCTTTGTTTACATTCTGGACAGGAATAACCTCCAGACCCTTGCTGTGCATTCAATACACGGCCAATACAGATCCGGCAGAAGTTGTGTCCACAGCACAGGGTTACAGGATCTGTATAAAAGTTCAGACACACAGAACATTTCAGCTCCTTCCTCGGATCAGCAGACGCCATCGCTGAGAGCAGAAGACAGAATGACGGGGAAAGTCTCTGACACTCCGTATCCAGTGTAACCCGTTCTGTACACTCCTACACGGGCGAGGTATACATTCCTACACAGGGAGAGGCTGGGACTGAGACACGTAGCTAGAAGAATTCTTCTACAGAAGGACACAGACATTTAATAAGTAGTGATGGGTTGAACACCCCCCTGTTCAGTTCGTGGTCCAACATTCAAACTTGACGAAAGTTCAACCGCAAACTTCGAACTCAATGCAAGTCTATGGGACTGGAACTTGTAAATGGAAAAGTGTCCATTCTGAAGGCTTTTATGCCAGTTATTGGCCACAGAAGTAGAAAAGAACAGACAAGGGCGCACTCTCATCGTGCATTACCGCGGTAAAACACGTATTTATTGAAAAAAGAAGATATATACTCACAAACCAGCGTGATATAAAAGCAATATGTGTGGTCCACAAACACAGTCACAGTACATCTGTGTCTAATGATGCATATAAGCTGACGCGTTTCGGGAGCTAAACCCCCTTCCTCAGAGCAGAAGTGGTATGGGGACTTGAGGACGGCCCTGAGGGACAGGAATCAGTGAAAGAAAAAAAAAATCAAAAAGTACAGTTTTTAACCTCTTCCCGCAGGCCAAACACAAATGTGCGGCCTCCCGGCATCTGCCTAGATGCCGAGTGGCCACACATTTGCTTTCTATTAAAAAAGACACGTGCTGAGAGGGCTGCGCGCTCCCAGCACACATGTCTGGTACTCACGGAAAGGTCCTGATCTCTTTCGATTGGGACCTTTCCCGATCATGTGATCGACATAACGGCGTGTCACGGCAGTCACATGACCCTAAACCCCGCCCCACCTATCGGCTTCTGAAACCCTTAACGGGCCGGGAGGCACCGGTGTGAAGGGGTTAAAGGAGCCATCATTTTTTCATTGCTTAAAGTAAAAAAACAAAAAAAATGTAAAATGTAATTATCATGCCTGGGGGATCCCCATAAACTCCCTGCAAAGTTGCACATCTGTACAAATTATAGATCCTGCTGCAGCACAACTGACATTTATATTAAAAAAAATACATGTGGGGTCCCCTCTAATCCATAACAGACCCTTTAGGTCCGGTGGGAAGGTTAGGAGGGACCCCACAGTAACATTTTTTATAAAGTGCGTGGGTTCTCCCTGTCATGTTTCACATGACTGTCATATTGACTGTCATTTGCCTTTAAGTGTTTCTATATTTTTTCTCTGCTCCTCCCTTTCCTTTGGTTTAGTTAATGCTGTATAGATAGCCCTCCCCCCTACCCAGAGATGCATTGCAGCTCTAGCCTCAAGTCATGGAGCAGTAAACATTATGATCTTTTGACCTATCGAATGTTCATTGTTGTAAGATTCTCTCAGTTTATGGAATAAACTTCACAACGTCTACAAGATGTCTTCTGTATGGAGTCACTGGCTGTGGCATCCAACTGAGGTTGAAGTTATCGCTATCTCATCACAACTGTAAGTTACAGAGATCACACTATCAATGCTTAGATTGGACACACAGAAAAGTCAAAAGAACAGTGGAATGCTTCATAGATCCTGGCTAATCAAAGGATCAGTGAACTGTCTTCATAAGAATCCTTGCTAGCTAGAATACACGATGAGATGTTACATAGACACTGGATATAACAGCTACAGAGAGTGCAGCCACTCTCTACACAAGTCTGTACATGTCTCCAAGTATATCCCATCATAACACTCATCAGTGTCAGGACAAATTATTGATGTGAATGTTTTACAACTGCGAGTTTATACACTGCATCTGTGTACATTACCACGTGGATTGTCTGTGAACTTATAAGAAAGAAAAAGAAAACCTTCTGCAATCATTGCCTAGGAAACCTGAACTAACCCACAGGAAAAGTGATACATTTCTCTGTAAACTTTCTATCAACCCCTCTCCTTGCTAACATGATGTTTCAGGAAAGTGATATACAATCTGGGGAAACCAATACACAACCACAATCAGAGCTTCATCCAGAGCAGGACTTAGATAAAAGAGAAAAAAAAACGCTTAAGAAATCCAACCTGGAAAGTGCAAGATAAATTTAATACTGACAAGTTAGAATTGCTGTCTAATATTAATGACTTATGGTCTAATACTGTTAAATGCATGTCTGCTCCCGCCCAACAATCTCATGAGCCAATACAACTAGAGGGCGCTATCCAGCAATTGAATGTTGCTTATGAGAATTATCAAAGACTGTGCGTGTTAAATATATTGCTCTGTTAAAGCGTACCACACTCAAAGGTCATTGGAAGAAGTAATGAGTTTTGAGGAGCTCAATCTTGAAAGAGACAATTTAGTGGTGCGAACAAAGACAAAGGCAGAAATGAGAATAACACAGCTCCATGAATCCAGATCTTATCGCTCCGCATCTTCTAGACCAGCGGTTTCTCAACCTGTGGGTCGCGACCCCTTTGGGGGGTCGAACGACCCTTTCACAGGGGTCGCCTAAGACCATCGGAAATATTTGGAATATGATACCAATGATGGGGCGCTATTCCTCCCACTGACACCAATGATGTGGCACTATTCCTCCCACTGACACCAATGATGGGGCACTATTCCTCCCACTGATACCAATGATGGGACACTATTCCTCCCACTGACACCAATGATGGGGCACTATTCCTCCCACTGATACCAATGATGGGGCACTATTCCTCCCACTGACACCAATGATGGGCACTATTTCTCCCACCGATACCAATGATGGGGCACTATTCCTCCCACTGATACCAGTGGTTGGGCACTATTCCTCCCACTGATACCAATGATGGGGCACTATTCCTCCCACTGACACCAATGATGGAGCACTATTCTTCCCACTGATACCAATGATGGGACACTATTCCTCCCACTGACATCAGTGATGTGGCACTATTCCTCCCACTGACACCAATGATGTGGCACTATTCCTCCCACTGACACCAATGATGGGACACTATTCCTCCCACTGATACCAATGATGGAGCACTATTCCTCCCACTGATACCAATGATGGGGCACTATTCCTCCCACTGATACCAATGATGGGACACTATTCCTCCCACTGACACCAATGATGGGGCACTATTCCTCCCACTGACACCAATGATGGGGCACTATTCCTCCCACTGATACCAATGATGGGGCACTATTCCTCCCACTGATACCAATGATGGGCACTATTCCTCCCACTGATACCAATGATGGGGCACTATTCCTCCCACTGATACCAATGATGGAGCACTATTCCTCCCACTGACACCAATGATGGGCACTATTCCTCCCACTGACACCAATGATGGGACACTATTCCTCCTACTGACACCAATGATGGGGCACTATTCCTCCCACTGACACCAATGATGGGGCACTATTCCTCCCACACCAATATTCACTCCTCCCACTGACACCAATGATGTGGCACTACTCCACCCACTGCAAAATTACAGTTATGAAGTAGCAACAAAAATAATTTTATGGTTGGGGGTCACCACAACATGAGGAACTGTATTAAAGGGTCTCAGCATTAGGAAGGTTGAGAACCACTGTTCTAGACACTCCTCAAGATCTTCCAAATTCATACAATCAAGGTCTTCTACACTCAGTCAACAACTAATAAAAGCCCATGCTGATGCTGAACTTCTAAAATTCCAGCAGCTTTTGCCCAAAGGAAAGCAGAAATGGAGACTCAGGCCACACATCAGAAAGCAGAAACAGAGGCGCAGGCCGCATATAAGAAAGCAGAAATGGAGGCTCAGGCCGTAGAAATGGAGGCTCAGGGCGCAGAAATGGAAGCTCAGGCCACAGAAATGGAGGCTCAGGCCGCATATAAGAAAGCAGAAATGGAGGCTCAGGCTGCAGAAATGGAGGCACAGGCCGCATATAAGAAAGCAGCAGAAAATGGAGGCTCAGGCCGCAGAAATGGAGGCACAGGCCGCACATAAGAAAAAGTAGAAATAGAGGCTCAGGCCACACAAATGAAGGTTCAGGCCGCATATAAAAAAGCAGAAATGGAGGCTCAGGCTCAGCACACATCAGAAAGAGAGGCTCAGGCCACAGAAATAGAGGCTCAGGCCGCACATCAGAAAGCAGAAAGAGGCTCAGGCCGCACATCAGAAAGAGAGGCTCAGGCCACAGAAATAGAGGCTCAGGCCGCACATCAGAAAGCAGAAAGAGGCTCAGGCCGCACATCAGAAAGCAGAAACAGAGGCTCAGGCCACATATAAAAAAGCAGAAATGGAGGCTCAGGCCGCACATCAGAAAGCAGAGAAAGAAGTCGAAGCCACACGTCAAAAGGCAGAAATTGAAGTTTTGGAAAAAGAATGTGAGCATGCCACAGCCATGGCAAGGTTATGGGTCTTAGAACAAGCCGCTAGTGAAAACGAAAGAGACAACAGTTCCAGACACTCAGTTGTATCTTGTGTCTCAGATTCTTCACACACCTCTCCAGAACGTCAACTGTCACAGCAGCCAAAGTACTCAATAAAAGTCTCTTCTCTGCACCTACTGTACCTTATATCCTCCAATACATCAGACTGCAGCATCTCAGCCAGCCGCAGACACTGGTGTGCATTTAATAGACCGTCCATCATACTTTGGCACCAACAGAGTACCTCCTAGCAAACGCACTACTCTACAAACCAACATACCAATGGACTTAAGCCAGCTCCGGCATTGAATGCCTTGGCAGCAACATATGTTCCCAAATCACTCCACGTAAGTCCACCAACCGTCACAACCAACTCTGTTCCACCTGCAATCATGAACCCAAAATATGAAAACACGGACATGTCGCAGTTTGCTAAATACATGCTCTGCAGAGAGCTTGTTAAGACAGGCCTCACCAAGTTTGATGACAAGCTTGAAAATTACAGAGGCTGGAAATCCACTTTTAAGGCCACAATGAGTGATCTAGACATCAATGCCACAGAGGAATTAATTCTACTCATCAGATGGCTAGGTCCCCAGTCTACTGAACGTATCAAGAGACTCAAAGCAGTTCATATTGACAACCCTGCTGCAGGCATTAATGCTGCTTGGGGCAGACTTGAACATACCTTTGGCAGCCCCAGAGGCCATTGAAGATGCTTTATTCAAAAGGTTGCAAAGCTTCCCAAGGATTTCTGCTAACGACAATCTAAAGTTTCAAGAACTCAGCGATGTTCTATTAGAGCTTCAACTTGCTAAGGCTGACATCAACTTGCCTGGTCTCAGTTACCTTGACACCTCTCATGGCATCAAATCTATCATTCTCAAGCTACCATATGAAATTCAAGAAAGATGGGCAGCTCTCGGATCAAAGTATAAGGAAGAACAGAGTTGCCTTTCCTCCTTTTTCCTACTTCTGCAAGTTCATCAAAAGAATTGCAGACACTAAGAATGACCCAAGTTTCTCCTATGGGGATTGTAACCCTCTCAGTACACTCTGTCCAAGACCTACAAACACACGTATGTCACACAGAGACCATAGAGATCCAGCGTTAGTGAAAAGGACTAATGTTCTACCTGCGCCTGCTACAGTTCTTGAAAAGACTGATCAAAACAAGAGAACTGAGGACCCAAATCGCCAGGGTCCAATACATAACAAACCACATCCACTTAACAAATGTATCGGCTTCAGAAAGAAAGCCCTTCAAGAACATAAGGAACTTTTGAAGAAATGTGGGGTTTGCTACAAATGCTGTGCCTCCATGGAACACTTTGCAAATATCTTTGCCCACTATCACTGAGTGCAACCAGATTCCAAGCATCAAAGAGGAGATCCCTACTCCTGAAGCTGCCTTTCACCATTCTCACTTAAAGCACATAGCCAATCAAATACCAGCCCTTGATGAAAGTGCCAATATCCTGCTGTTACTTGATCGAGACATCCTAAGGGTGCACAAAGTTGGTCATCAAATCAACGGTCCACACAACGGTCCAATCATATGGTCAGCGTCTGGACCTAGGATGGGTCATCAAAGGCAATGTCTGCCTAGACAAGGACAGGTGCTCCTACTCAGTCGCTTCCTTTAAAACACATGTTCTATCAAATGGGCGAACAACTTGTTCTGCACATCGACCACATAAATATATTGTGAAAGAAAGACTGTTTGAAAAAGGTGCACAACGGCCCATCATACAAGACAATAAGAAAGATCCTAATCTCTGGGATGACAACATCAGCAACACAATGTTTGAGGTAACCACTAAAGACAATGAGTTAGCAGCTACCATAGAGGACAAAGAATTCTTGAAAACCATGGGTAAAAAGTTCTACAAAGATGATTCCAACAGTTGGGTAGCACCTCTACTATTTCGTACCTCAAGAAAGAGACTACCAAACAACAGGGTACACGCAGAACCACGGTTTGTTTCTTTAAATCGCAGTTTGAACCAGAAGCCTGAGATGAAAAAGCACTTTGTGGACTTTATGCAGAAGGTGTTTGACAGAGATCATGCTGAGCCTGCACCTCCTCTTACAGAAGGAGAAGAATGTTGGTACCTACCATGCTTTGGTGTCTACCATCCTCGCAAGCCTGATCAGATTAGGGTGGTCTTTGACTCAAGTGCTCGGTATGAAGGCATCTCCCTCAATGATAATCTTCTCACTGGGCCTAATCTGAACAACAATCTAATAGGAGTCTTACTTTGCTTCAGACAGGAGCCAATTGCCGTTATGGCTGACATTGAGCAGATGTTCCACTGTTTCATCATCCGTGAAGACTACAGAAACTTCCTCAGTTTCTGATGGTACCGCAATAATGATGTCAACGATGAAGTCATAGACTACCGAATGAAGTACATGGTTTTGATAACAGTCCTTCTCCTGCAGTAGCAATTTATGAACTGAGGAAAACAGCTCAAGAGGGTGAGAAAGAATTTGGATCTGATGCAAGACAGTTCATCGAAAGGAATTTCTATAATGACGGACTCAAATCTCTGCCCAATGAAGAAGAAGCTATTTACCTTCTTACTAGAACCCAGAACATGCTTGCCACTTCAAACCTCAGACTTCACAAAATCATCTCTAACATCTCTCTCATGACTGCCTTTCCTTCTGATGACCATGCTGTCAGTGTGAAGAAATTCCAACTAGGATCTAACCTTTCTGTTACACAATGCAGTCTTGGATTGCTTTGGAATGTTAAACAAGACACATTCACATTTCAGGTATCAGCCTGTGACAAGCCCTTCACAAAGCAAGGAGTATTGTCTGCAGTAAACAGCATTTATGATCCATTAGGTTTCATTACACCTCTCACCATTCAGGGTAAGATACTGCTGAGACAACTTATTTCTGAAAGCTCAGACTGGGATACCCCCTTACCCAAAGAGAAACAACAAAGGTGGGAATCCTGGGTGGGAACAGTCTGTAAAAGCATTATAACAACTCTAGATACCACGCTCTTACACCCCAGCATCCTTAAAAAATGCTACAAGAAGAGAGATTCATGTCTTCTCCAATGCTTCCAACAAAGCCATTGCTGCGGTGGCTTATCTTTGAGCTACAGATCCCACCGGTAAAGTCAGTGTGGGATTTATCATGGGCAAGACCAAGCTCACACTAAAACCTGCACATACTATTCCAAGGCTTGAACTGTGTGCAGCTGTGTTAGCTGTGGATATTGCTGAGCTTATAGAACTTGAAATAGATGTTGAAATAGACTTCTTTGACTTTTGTACAGACAGCAAATTAGTACTAGGATATATTGTATAAACAATCGCACAAGACAATTCTGCGTGTATGTCGGCAACAGAGTGGAACTCATCAGGAAGTTCTCTACGCCTGAACAATGGTACTATGTTCCCTCTAGCCTCAACCCTGCTGACCGTGGCAGTCATGCAGTACCTATCACTGCATTCCTTGACACATCTTGGCTATATCCACCAGTACTCTTAAATAATAAACTTATCTCAAGTTCAACAAATTCTACCTTTGAACTGGTTCATCCAGAATCTGATAAGGAAATCAGAGCTCTTACCATCAAACTCAACACCTCAATGAAAGCAAGGATAGGACTGAGTCCTCACCATTTTGATCGCTTTTCTAAGTGGTCCTCTGTTGTACGAGCCATTGTACGTCTTGTTCACATTGCTCATCAGTTTGCAAGCAGCTCTAGCACTGAAAAAGTGTGTCACAACTGGCACATCTGTAAAGCCCCCCCCCCCCACACCACACACACACACACACAATTGAGGAGGTCTTTCAAGCAGAAAGGGTCATTATTCAATGTGTCCAACATGAAGTGTACTCACAAGAAATTGCTAACATATCAAAAGGACTCAACCTAAGGATAGCTCTCTGTGCAATTGAATTCCAATAATTGATCACAACAAGCTATTGCAAGTCAGTGGTCGCATTCGAAGATCTGATTCGTCCATTGAAGAGAGAAATCCCCTCATTATTCCAGGACGCCATCACATTACTGCTCTGATAGTTAGACATTTCCATGAGCGAGTTCAGCACGAAGGTCGTCACTTTACTGAGGGAGCAGTAAGGTCTGCAGGTTTCTGGATCGTCGGGATGAAAAGGTGTATATTGTCCATACTCCACAAATGCGTTAAGTGGCAAAAACTAAGAGGGAAACACCTACAGCAACAAATGGCAGAGTTTCCAGCTGACCGATTAAGCACTCAACCACCATTTACCAATGTTGACATGGACATATTTTGCCCTGGACTGTTGTTACACGCAGAACTCGTGGCGGAGTTGCTAACAATAAGCGACGGGCTGTGCTGTTCACTTGCTTGAGCATTGGTGCAGTGCACATTGAAGTGATAGAATCAATGGACTCTTGTTTCATTAATGCTTTCAGAAGATTTGTTTCTGTACAAGGACCTGTAAAGTTACTTAGATCTGACTATGGGACTAATTTTACAGGAGCAGAAAAAATAGTTAACTTCTTGAATGGCAACAAGTGTAAATGGGAATTCAACCCACCTCATTCCTCTCACATGAGAGGCTCTTGGGAACGCATGATTGGAGTTACAAGAAAGATCCTGGACTCTATGCTACTGGACCAGAAAACTTCTCAATTTACTCATGAAATCTTAGTCACTCTTCTTGCAGAAGTGTCTGCTATAATCAATGCAAGGCCATTGGTCCCTGTGTCCTCAGATCCAGAGTTCCCAGTGTTGCTCACTCCAGCCACTCTTACCCAAAAATTGGGGTAGCCACTATTCCCACATAGGAATCGCTGGAAGATGGAATACCTTTCTAATATTCAAAGTCATAATAAATGGCAAACTATCAAACCCAATCTACAAGTGGGAGACATAGTTCTTTTGAAGGACTCGTAGCCATTGGCCCATGGGTCTTATTACAAAGACTATGCCAAGTAACGATGGAAAGGTACACAAGGTTGAAGTTAAAGTCATGAAAGAAGGTTCTGCACACCTTTACTTCAGGCCTATAAAGGAACTAGCACTTATTTTGCTCAAAGAGGAAGACAAGTCATCAACCTGAATTAAAGGGAGGTAAGAAGGAATTGTGCATGTTGTTGCCTTCCCCTCTGAATATGGATTTCCATGTCTCAGCCTGGAGTTTCGAGACCAACATCTGCAAGTATTATGCTAAATGTTTGCATTGTTTTCCTTTGTTCTTCCCTTCCCTCTTGTTTTGCAGATGTTCCTGGAAAGAATCTCATTATTTATCTTGGACTTGAACTAAAGTTTATTTATAATAGAAATCATAGATTTCGACGTGGAGTGTCATGTTTCACATGACTGTCATACTGACAGTCATATGCCTTTAAGTGTTTCTATATTTTGTTTCTGCTCCTCCCTTTCCTTTGGCTTAGTTAATGCTGTATAGATGGCCCTCCCCCTTTCCCTGTAAGGCATTGCAGCAAGCCTCATGTCTCATGAAGCAGGACACATTATCATCTTTTGACCTGTCAGATGTTCATTGTTGTAAGATTCTCTCAGTTTATGGAATAAACTTCACAAGATCTACAAGATGTCTTATCGATTGAGTCACTGACTGTGGTATCCAACTGAGGTTGAAGTTATCGCTATCTCATCTTCTATACTTCTATATAAGGAGTAGGGAAAAGGTGTTCGTCCTATCACATCCCCCTGACGAAGCCATGAGGCCCTGTGGCATCACACGTAGGGGAGGGGCTCTGACGTCATCACGTACCTGCACTCCTGAACTGCGAGTATATCTGAGCGTGCTACACACACAGAGGAGGCTTGATGCATAGAGTTTTTATATAAGGCGCATTTATAAGTTTTATAATGTGAGTGCATATACTCAACAGCACTAAAGAAACCTTTTTACAACAATAAGGCACTATATTGTCTTTTCTTTCCTACTGTCACAACGAGGAGAAAAGCAAGGGACGGAGTGGAATCCTGCAGTGAGGGGAGGGAAATATCTGCATACCCGCACCAGCACTCAAACAAAGATCACTTCAGGAGAATAGAGGAGAGTTCACCCATTCATGTCCCCTAGAAGGATTCTAAAGAAAACCTTTTTGGATTCAACACTTGGTTTGCCTAGGACTAGGCTTACGGGAAGGTGAGCACATATGAGTGTCACATTTCAAGTGGAGACATAAACAGCGTTATGAACAGATTCATCAATTTTTGGATATTATTCACTTATACTTTTTATCTATATTTTTTATATTTTATATTTCTTTTTTTTGCACATACACATTACCACCTTTTCATTATTATGGATTCAAATTAATTATTTTTTTATCTATATATGCAATCAAATCACCACTGGATTTATTTCAATAATTAATTATTCACATTTATTATAAGGGCGTGGCGTCTCTTTATATTAATTAATTGCGTAATTAACCTGATCCAGTAACAATCGCAGGCTGCCGGTACATCAATTGTGGTCCAGTGAGCTGGAAAATCTTTGTGCAGGGTGGAGCTGGGCGTGGCATTGTTACGCACATGACATCGTGGTTTTAGATCAGCTAGTCCTTCGTTCACGAGTTTGGTGAGAAGGGCAGGGGTCTGATGCCGTGATCGTCACAGTCACCACAATCATTTGATCCTGGTGTCAGTCCCATGCTGCTGAAGGATGCACAGCAATTTGAATGCTCCGATGTTGGTTCCCAGGATAAGGAAAGGAGTAACGTGAGCCTAGAGAGAGGGGGTGCCAGGGAGGGAAAAGAAATTGGCAGTCATGTTCCCCCAGTCGCAGCACACTGCCAAGTTGGATCCAGTGACGAGGAGGAAGGGGATGATGAGGTCACTGACTGTACTTGGGTGCCTGAGAGAACAGAGGAGGACAATGAGGAGGAGGCAGAACTCAAACGAGGCAGGATGTCCTCCAGGGGCAGGTGTAAGGACAGCCAACCAATGGCATCACATGACAGAGCTCCACAGGTGCAGGGCACTGCTGACTCCCGGCAGACTTCCACAAGTTCTCCGGTGTGGGCTTTTTTCAACACATGTGCAGCAGACCGCAGCATTGCTATTTGCAGTCCCTGTCTGAAGCAGATCAAGCGTGACCAAAACACCAGCCGCTTGGGCACCACATGCTTGACAAGACATATGATGAGCTGCCATGCAACCCATTGGCAACAGCACCTGAAAGACCCACATCCGAAAAAAGTGCAAACTTCTTCTTGCTCCTCATCTGGGATCTCTACCTCCTCTGTAAATCATCAGGTCTTCTCAACAGCCTCCACTGAGAGGAGTGATGGTACAGCAATGGGTGCCACAGGTCCTGGCACCCCATCTGCTAGCAGTGCACCACCTGTTGATTTCAGTAGGAAACATTCACTACCCCATTTGCTGAACCGAAAAAAAAAAATTCTGTCCCACCCATCCACATACTCAGCGTCTAAATGCTAGCCTGGCCACATTGCTGCATTACAACTGCTGCCTTTCCATCTGGTGGACTCTGCCCCCTTCCGTGAATTTGCAGAATGTGCTGTACCACAGTGGCAGGTTCCGAAAAGACAATTATTATCACATAAGGCCATTCCAGCTCTGTACCATCATGTGAAAGGCAATGTTTTGGTCTCGTTGGACAGGGCGGTCAGCTGCAAGTTCCACATTACTGCTGACATGTGGTCCAGCAGGCATGGTCAGGGACGTTACATATCCTTCACGGTACACTGGGTAACTCTGCTAGCAGCTGGGAAGGATGCAGGGCAGGGTTCAGTGCTGGAGCTTGTTCCACCACCATGCCTCCAAAAATCTAGTGATGATATTGCAAATCTGTCTGCTCCACCCCCCTCCTCTTCGTCTGCCTCTCTGGCCTCTTCTGCTGAATTAATTTGTAGCTCCCAGACAGATCGGAGCCCTCCTGGTCTCCTGCAGCCGAAATGTCTGGTGTCCCTCTTTCAAACTTCAAGAAGGTGGCAAAGTCTGATTATATATATAGGTGACAAATCTTATTGGCACCCAGGTGTCACTTCCAGCCTAGAAGCTGCTCTGTCTATTCAGATGCTAATTGGTCACCATCTGTCTCTGACTGAGCTCTGAACACATCTTATATTATTATAACATGGGATGCTAAATCTACATTGTCATATTTCTACAGATCACATCTCAGCTACTCAAATCTTTATATTTATGTCACATCTCAGCTACTCAAATCTTACATGTACGTTACAGTCGTCTGAACCAGCAGTGCTCCGTACGCATTCAGGGGGCTACACAAGCAGTCAGGATAAAAGATGCCATGCGGTGCTTCAGCTGGTCTGTCTAGGGGACAGGAGCCACACCGGGCCAGAGATTCTGTCAGCTCTGCAGGGGCAGGCTCAGAGATAGTTGACAGATTGAGCCATGAATGGTTGTATGTGACTATGGCACCACCCTTCTATCCACCCTCCAACAGGGACACTTGGCACATGTTCCATGCATGGCACATGTCCTGAATTTGGTGGTGCAGTGTTTCTTGAACAGGTACCCAGGCTTTCATGATCTTCTGAGGCAGGCCAGAAAAGTCTGTGGCCATTTCTGGTGGTGATCCATGGCCAGTGTGCTGGCTGACATTCAACGGGAATTCAACCTGCCCACCAACCACCTCATTTGTGACATGCCCACCAGGTGGAACTCAACATTGGCAATGCTGCAGCAGCTGTATACGCAGCAGAGGGCCAACAATGAGTATCTGTGTAAATATGGCACAAGAACAGGCTCAGGGGAGCTTGGCTTCTTTTTGCCACACCAGTGGCTGCTGAAAAGGATGCATGCACTGTCCTGTCACCATTTGAGGAGGCCACAGGGATGGTGAGCTGTGACAATGCATGCATCAGTGACATTATCCTCTAGTCTTCCTGCTGGAGCACACGCTGCGTGGAATCAGGGACAGGGCACTTGAGGCAGAACAGCGGGAGGAGTCCTCTCAAGGCCCCCTATATGCAGAACCATTCTTGCGGGGCCACAAAACACATAGAAGGAGGAGGAAGAGAAGGAGGAGGATTGCAGCAGCATGGAAGCAGAGGATCACATACAGCAGTCTTTACCAGGAGTAGTACGTGTCTGGGAGGAGGTAGTTCCTGACAATGTCATCTTCAGTGACCCAGAGGACTCAGAATCTCCTGCCTCCTCAAACTTATGTTGCATGGGCTCCCTGATTCTGCAAAGCCTGCATAAGGACCCGAGGATTCATGGTATCAAGGAGAGGGATTAATAGTGGTTGGCAACCCCTCTTGATCCACGTTACAAGGGTGAAGTTGCAGAGCTCCTCCAGTCTTCGCAGAGAGAGCAGAGGATGAAACATCTTGGTAACACCTTGAAAAAAGATTTGTGTAGCACCTTTCCAGACAATGGGAGGTTACCATTTCCTGGACAACGGGTTTCCGAGGCTTCATTCTGTCAAAGGAAAAGTGGTGAAGAAGGTGGCCGGCTGACCGATGCCTTCAAACAGTTCTTAAGTCCTCAGTGCACAGGGATGTTAGGTTTAAGCACCCATCGGCAGGGTCTGCATCATATGGTCCAGGATTATCTAGAGGTAAGAGCAGACTTGGAGATCTTTCCAACTGAACATCCACTGGGTTACTGGGTCTTGAGGATGGATCACTGGCCAGAACTTGCTCAATATGCCATGGAGCTTCTGGCCTGTCCTGCATCCAGCGTGCTTTCCGAATGGACATTCAGTGCTGCTGGAGGTTTTGTGGTGGATCAAAGAGTGTGTCTGTCCACAGACTCCGCTGACCAGCTGACATTTATCAACATGAATCAGTCCTGGATCAACAGCAACTATCATGTCCCTGATGCTGATGTAACTGATTCCATTTGTTAGGGATCTGGGATCCCTTGAAGACTGCCTATACTGCCTATCCTATTCCTCAATCCTGATTATGGTCGCTTCCAACTATTTGTTTTGGTTAGGGCACCACCAACACTCAAGGCCCAATTTTTCGGCACCCGTTTCACAGGTGCATGTCATTTCAATTTTTGTTTAACATTTTTCTGCAATTGTTACCAATTTTTAACTGTGGGGCCCCTGCCTGCGCCCAGCAAGAGTGACTGTGAGGGGTTACAGTGTTCAGGCACCACCAATACCCAAGGACCAATTTTATTTATTTTCTACCCCTTATTTCTTCAAAAGGGGGGCAGCATCAGGGTGCCCCCTTATTTAAAGGGGTACCCTGATGATAACGAGCCCCACTGCCCACAGACCTCCACAACCAGGGTTTTGGGGAAGAGGTCCTTCTCCCCATGCTGAGGGCACATGGCCTGGTAAGGCCCAGGGAGGGGAGCGCCACTCGTTCATCCCCCCCTTTCCTGGCCTGCTAGGCCTGTGCTTGGATCAAGGGTCTGGTAGGAAGTTAGGAGGGACCCCACATTTTCCCCCCTTATTTTTGGGGGGTGGGGTTCTCCTTAGCAGTCCTATAAGGCTTAAAGGGCCTAGTTTGGCTTTTAGTGGGAACCCCACACACTTTAAAAAAAAATGTCACTGTGGATCCCTCCTAACCTTCCCACTGGACCTAATGGGCCTGTTATGAATTAGGGGGGACCCCACGCATCTTTTTTTTTTTTATATAAATGTCAGTTGTGCTGCAGCAGGTACTATACGTTGTACAGATGTGCAACTTTACAGGGAGTTTATGGGGACCCCCCCAGGCATCATAATTAAATTTATTTTTTTTTTTTTTTTACTTTAAGGAATGAAAAACAACGGCCCCTTTAAAATCGGTACTTTTTGATTTTTTTTTCTTTCACTGATTCCTGTCCCTCAGGGCCGTCCCCCCGAGTCCCCATACCACTTCTGTGACCAATAATAACTGGCATAAAAGCCTTCAGAATGGACACTTTTCTATTTACAAGTTCCAGTCCCATAGACTTGCATTGAGTTCGAAGTTTACGGTTGAACTTTCGTCAAGTTTGAATGTTGGACCACGAACTGAACAGGGGGGTGTTCAACCCATCACTACTTATTTAATGTCTGTGTCCTTCTGTAGAAGAATTTTTCTAGCTACGTGTCTCAGTCCCAGCCTCTCCCTGTGTAGGAATGTATACCTCGCCCTGTGTAGGAGTGTACAGAACGGGTCACACTGGATACAGAGTGTCAGAGACTTTCCCCGTCATTCTGTCTTCTGCTCTCAGCGATGGCGTCTTCTGATCTGAGCATGGAGCTGGAATGTTCTGTCTGTCTGGATTTTTATACAGATCCTGTAACCCTGAGATGTGGACACAACTTCTGCCGGATCTGTATTGGCCGTGTGTTGAAAACACAGCAAAGGTCTGGAGGTTATTCCTGTCCTGAATGTAAACAAAGCTTCAAGAGACGTCCCGTCCTTCAGAAGAATCTGAAGCTACGTAACATAGTGGAGAACTTCCAGTCTACCCATCCAGATCGGGAGGAGTCCGGGGTCTTCTGTACTTACTGTATTCACACTCCTGTACCTCCTGTGAAATACTGTCTGATGTGTGAAGCTTCTCTGTGTGACAACCACCTGAGAGTCCACAGCAAGTTACCAGAACACGTCCTATGTGACCCCACCACTTCCCTGAAGGACAGGAAATGCTCCATCCATAAGGAACTACTGAAGTATTACTGCACCGAGGACTCCACCTGTATCTGTGTGTCCTGCAATTTGGCCGGAGGACATCGGGGACACCAGGTGGAGACTCTGGAGGAGGCCTCTGAGATGAAGAAGAAGAAACTGAGGAATGTTCTGCAGAAACTGATGACAGAGAGAGAGGAGACGGAGAAAAAAGAGTCCAGAGTCTGCAGGAACGCAGGAGGAAAGTACAAGGAAAAGCAGATGATGAAACCAAGAGAGTCACTGACCTGTTTAGAGACCTCAGGAGACGTCTGGAAGACCTGGAGAAGAGAGTCCTAAGGGACATCTCCGGGTGGGCAGAGCGGGTCTCCTGTCCCATGTTGGATTATATTCGGGATCTGGAAATAAAGAAGGAGAGCTATCCAGGAAGATGAGGGACATTGAGGAGCTGTGTAACATGACAGATCCACTGACTGTCCTACAGGAATCAGACACAGGTGACTTGTGTGATACAAAGGATGGAGATGATGAGGACAGACAGAGACCTGAGAACCTCCTCTATGATGGAGGGGATGTGGATGTGGGGGGGATCTCACACACATTACACACGGGTTTATCTGATATCATGTCTGTGGTTACAGACATATTACTGGATGTGAGGACAGCTGGTAATCGTCTACATATATCAGATGACGGGAAAACTGCATCCTCATCATCACATCAGAATCGTCCAGAAACACCAGTGAGATTCCAGGATTGTCCTCAGGTGATGAGCAGTCAGAGCTTCTCCTCCGGGAGACATTACTGGGAAGTGGATGTTGGGGGGTCACGGTACTGGATAGTCGGGATGTGTTACCCCAATATAGACAGGAGAGGAGATCAGTCAGTGATTGGATATAATAAGAAGTCCTGGGGGTTGGAGGGGTTGCGGGTGTTTGAGGATGATGAGTACTCAGTGAGACATGACAGTAAAAGGACCCCATTACCCGGCGGTGTCACCAGTACCAGAATCAGGATAGATGTGGATTATGAGGCCGGGCGGATCTCCTTCTATGATCTGTGTGACCCGATCCGACACCTCCACACCTTCACCACCATCTTCAGTGAGCCCCTCCATGTTGGGGTATGTGTATGGACAGGTTGTATAATGATATGTGGGAGCCAGAAATGAGAGATCCTCCCAGAGACATCACAAGGGGGGTGATCTGATTGGTGCAATACTCAGCCAATAGGAGGAAGGGCAGGAAACAGGAGTGATTTGTGGAGAAAGCTGCAGGTTTCGGGGCCGTCATCTTCATCCTAAACCTCACTTCATCCCTAGTGTGTCACTGACCAGGAACAAGCATGCAGGAGGTCCGAGTGTTCTCCCTTCACTGGCTGCATGCTTGTCACACTTATTATTGACAGTAGCAATAAAATTAGTTGAAAATAAGAGGTTTTTTTAACATTTGAAAAATGAGGAGGTTTTTGACAGTTGAAAAATGCCATTTTTTTTGTTAGTTGAAAAATTACAGATATTTTTGACAGTGGCAAAAAATGACACTGTCATTTTTCAACTGACAAAAAAAAAAAAAACCCTCGTTTTTCTACTATCAAAAATAAATGTTTTTCAACTGACAAACCAAAACTAATTTTTCAGCTGTCAAAAAAAAAAAAACCCTCTTTTTTTAAATGTGTTTTTTTTTCACTGTCAAAAATTGTCTACATTTTGTTGCCAATGTAAAATAAACTGTTATTTTTCAACTGTCAAATATAACTCTCGTTTTTTTAACTGTTAAAAATAAATTACATTTTTCAACTGTAAAAAACCCTAATTTTTTACGACAAAAAATAACTGTCATTTTTCAACTGTCAAAGACCCCTCATTTTTCAATTGCCATTTTTTACCCTGTCAAAAATTACCTGTCATTTTTTGCTACTGTAAAAAAATTAACTGTCATATTCAACTGTGAAAAAAATGTTTTTTTTACGACAAAAAATAGCTGTCATTTTTTATCTGTCAAGAAACACTCAATTTTCAATTGCCCTTTTTCCACTGTAAAACAATAACTGTCATTTTCAACTGTCAAAAGGTAACTGTCCTTTTTCAACTGGCAAAAATAACTATAATTTTTGCCACTGTCATTTTTCAACTGACAAAAAAAAAACCACTCATTTTTCTACTGTCAAAAAGAAATGTTTTTCAACTGACAAAAAAATAACTAAGTTTTTGCCACTGTAAAAAAAAACTGTCATTTTTCAACTGTCAAAAAAATTTCATTTTTCAACTGTCAAAAAAAACCCCTCTTTCTTTAAATGTGATTTATTTCTCTGTCAAAAATTATCTGCATTTTATTGCCACTGTAAAATAAACTGTAATTTTTCAACTGTCAAATATAACTGTCGTTTTTCAACTGTTACAATTAAATGTCATTTTTCAAATGACAAAAAATAACTGTTATTCTTCAACTGTCAAAAAAATCCTCATTTTTCAATTACCATTTTTTCCACTGTCAAAAATTAACTGTCATTCTTTGCTACAGTTAAAAAATGAACTGTCATTTTCAACTGTCATTTTATTGCCACTGACAAAAAAACTCTGTAATTTCTTGCCACTATAAAAATATAGTCACTAGGAGCATGTTTGTAACATGGAATGAAGTTGTGAATCACTGTGTACTGAACACTTATTATTTGCACAGTTTGGCATCACATGTATTTTGGACTGTTTTTTATTTATTTATTTATTTAATTTGGTACACCTGTCACTTTGAACACAACAAGTGTTATCACTTCATCAAATATTTCACTTGTTTTGGTTAGCCACTAGGTGGCCAAATAGGAGTGTGATTTGCCACAATATATTATCTCAATGGATTAGTAGTGTATTTTGTATATTTTTTATATATATTTGAGCACGAATTTATTGTTGTAATCACGGTATTCATCATTAATTTGTAGGGGATTGAATGAATTAATTATAATTGTTTTTTTTATACACAATATAAGCTGAGCGCTTCAACACTATATTTTTTGTTATTTGCACATATCCTATGGTATAGGGCAGTGGTGGGCAACCTTTTTTTTCAACTGAGCCAAATCTCGCCAAAACCACGATTGAAATTTATTTTGAGAGCCACATTTTTAAAACTGAAAATACATAGGATGGTACACTGTTTTTAGTTTCAATAAGTTTTTATAGTAATTCATCCCCCATAGTAATTCATCCCCCATATAGTAATTCATCCCCCATATAGTAATTCATCCCCATAGTAATTCATCCCCCATATAGTAATTCATCCCCCATATAGTAATATCCCCCCTATAGTAATTCATCCTCCATAGTAATTCATCCCCCATATAGTAATTCATCCCCCATATAGTAATTCATCCCCCATAGTAATTCATCCCCCCTATAGTAATTCACCCCCATAGTAATTCATCCCCCATATAGTAATTCATTCCCCATATAGTAATTCATCCCCCATAGTAATTCATCCCCCATAGTAATTCATCCCCCATATAGTAATTCATCCCCCATATAGTAATTCATCCCCCATAGTAATTCATCCCCCATATAGTAATTCATCCCCCATATAGTAATTCATCCCTCATGGTAATTCATCCCCCATATAGTAATTCATCCCCCATAGTAATTCATCCCCCATAGTAATTCATCCCCCATATAGTAATTCATCCCCCATATAGTAATTCATCCCCCATATAGTAATTCATCCCCCATAGTAATTCATCCCCCATATAGTAATTCATCCCCATAGTAATTCATCCCCCATAAGTAATTCATCCCCCATATAGTAATTCATCCCCCATATAGTAATTCATCCCCCATAGTAATTCATCCCCCATAGTAATTCATCCCCCATATTAATTCATCCCCCATATAGTAATTCATCCCCCATAGTAATTCATCCCCCATAGTAATTTCATCCCCCATATAGTAATTCATCCCCCATATAGTAATTCATCCCCCATATAGTAATTCATCCCCCATATTAATTCATCCCCCATATTAATTCATTCCTCATATAGTAGTAGTAAGTAAGTAGCAAGTAGTAAGCCAAGTCCCCTCTGTGTCAATTCACTTACCTTTGCTCCGCGCGTTCCTCTCGCCGTGTTCCCGCGCCGTTCCGGTCTTCAGGGCGGACTGTGAGAGGAGCCTAGCTCCCCTCACGTTTGTCACGTTGCCCCGCCTACACACATCCTGACAGCCAATCACTGGCTATCAGGATGTGAGTGGCAGCGAGACTGGCCAATCATTGCATTTGAGCGCGCTGCCCTGGCTGTTTTTTTTTTGGATCACGCTGCAGAGTCCCTGCCGCCTGAGAGGAGGGAGGGGAGCGGGCGCCCGGCACACAAGAGCCGCATTAAAGCGTGTAAAGAGCCGCATGTGGCTCGCGAGCCGCGGCTTGCCGACCACTGGTATAGGGAAAAGGTGACAGCAGCTGGCTTTGGTTAGGGATTCCGTGGAGCGCATGAGGATCTCTGTATATTTATAAAAATATAACTGTAATTTTTCAACTGTGAAAAAAATGTTTTTTTTTACCACAAAAAGTAGCTGTCATTTTTCAACTGCCATAAAATACTAATTTTGCAATTGCCATTTCTTTCAACTGTAAAAAATGAACTGTCATTTTCAACTGACCACAAAATAACTATCATTTTTCAACTGTCAAAAAAATAACTGCCATTTTTCAACTGTCAGAAAACCCCCTCTTTTCTGTAGGTGCGTTATCTTACACTTATAAACAATGAACTGCAGTTTTCTCTGTGTTCACCAATGTTCTAGCAATGATATGTCACCGTGCATATTACAGACACTTCCAGCGATACCAACCCTACTGCACACCTTTGTGTCACCTCAACATTAGAGGTGGTTTATTCATACAAAAGTAAATACACCTTTGCACATTGATACTGACTAATATTCCAGTGTTTTACTTCCCTAGTTTCTCTTCCCCACTCAGCAAATGTGACTCCAGTGCTGATACATAGGGGTGGGAGAGGGACAGGCAAGGATGCTGTGTAGATGCCTAATGTGCACCTTATCATCCAATTATATTATGAATTGTTTGCACGCCGACCAATGGCCCACACAGTGCCGAAGGTTGTAATGCTTCACAATGGAAACCAACGGCTTTGTTAACAAAAAAGCAGGGTTGATTTAACAGCTGTTATTTACAAGATGGTGGGGTCTCCATAGTGACATCATTAACTACATATATGGACATGACTAACAATGGATTTAGCACAAACATGTCAACATGATTGATGATGGATATACAAAAAGGGACTTTTTGGGGGAATTTATAGATAGATAGATAGATAATAGAGATAGATAGATACATACATACATACATACATACATACATACACACTATATGATCAAAAGTTTGTGAACACCTTATAATCTCACATACTACAATCAGGTCCATAAATATTGGGACATGGACACAATTCTAACATTTTTGGCTCTATACACACCACCACAATGGATTGAAATGAAACGATCGAGATGTGCTTTAACCACCTCCCGCCCGCCATATAGTACAATGACAGGCGCAAGTTGGTTCTCTCGTTCTGATAGGACGTCATATGACGTCCTCCCATTTTCACCGCGCATGCGATCACCAATGCGCTGTGTCCCTCAGATCACAGAAAGAGCCGAAGATGTCGGCTCGGTCATGTGATCAGCTGTGTCCCAATCACAGCTGATCACATGTAAACACGGAAATGCTGGTTATCGGCATTTCTCTCCTCTCGAGCTGTCACTCTGACAGAGGAGAGGAGAGCCGGTAATCAGCATTCCTCAGAGGGGACATGTACACTGATCATCAGAGCACTGAAAATCAGGTGTAGCCCCAGAAGTGCCACCTGTCAGTGTCCATCAGTGCCACCGGTCAGTGCTCATCAGTGCCACCTGTCAGTGCTCATCATTGCCATGTGCCAGTGCCACATCAATGACACATATCAGTGCATACCAGTGCACATCAATGCCACATATCAGTGCCCATCTGAGCTGCCTTTCAATGTCACCCATCAGTGCCAGTCAGTGCCGCCTAACAGTGCCAGTCAGTGCCGCCTATCAGTGCCATATATCAGTGCCATGTATCCGTGCTGCCTTTCAGTGCCCATCAGTGATGCCTGTTAATGCCCATCAGTGCAACCTACCAGTGCCTCCTCATCAGTGCCCATCAGTTCCACCTATCAGTGTCCATCAGTGCAGCCTATCAGTGCCCATCAGTGCAGCCTATCAGTGTCCATCACTGCAGCCTCATTAGCGCACATCAGTGAAGGAGAAAAATCACTTATTTACAAAATTGTATAACTAAAATTTTCAGTGGTTTTTGGTTTGTTTAAGAAAAAATAAAAATCCCAGAGGTGATTAAATACCACCAAAAGAAAGCTCTATCTGTCTCAAAAAATGATAAAAATTTCATATGGGTACAGTGTTGCATGATCGTGCAATTGTCATTCAAAGTGTGACAGCGCCGAGAGCTGGAAATTGGCCTGGGCAGGAAGGGGGTATAAGTGCCCTGTAGGCAAGTGGTTAACTGCAGACTGTCAGCTTTAATTTGAGGGTATTTACATCCAAATCAGGTGAACGGTGTAGGAATTACAACAGTTTGCATATGTGGCTTCCACTTGTGATCCATAACAAAAACCCACACTGCCTGAAATTCATAGGGATAGACAATATCACCAGTCATTGGAGAGGTATTTTTAAGCGCCGCGCAGTGTCGAGGCTTGAAACCAAGTGGATCTATTTATTACGGACTTCAGCACCACTTGGTCTTAATGTCGAATTGGATATCAACTGTTACATAGACACTAGTTAATCCTCCCCGTTCCGAGATGCCAAAATAGTTCAATAATGATAGGTGGATTTTATTACACATTATTTTGTCTTTGGTTGTGTTTTTAATGGATATTTTTTGATTATTATCATTTTATTAACACTATTTACACTTAGTATGTGGGTATGGAGTCCAACACAGGCGCCACATTACCATAATTTAGGTGCGCATGCCATTTGAATATTATATTAGCAATTGGTTCTTTGCTTTCTAGCTACAGCATTACAACCAATAATCCAAAGGATGTAACTGATAATAGACAATATTAGTAAAATGCATTATGCAATAGCTGTCATTTTTTTTATCTCATTTACACATGAAGTACTTTGTCTGAAAAGATGTTTTATATTCAGATATGTTGTTAAAAACAAAAACATTTTTTTATAATATTTTTATTTATCATAATTTCAATACCTATATATTTATATATTTTTTTATATACCTTCATATTTATATTTTTACGGGGTATTAATATTCTGAGTTTTTAACATGTCCAAACGTCAGCATATTGTAAGTGTTTTAACCATTGATTGATCTATCTATTCCATATACTTGTGGGTCTGCGCATGCTATACAAAAAGTTTTTTGATTTGCTGGCACTGGTAGTTCTACTATTATATTGCACAATTCCAGCCATACTAATTATGATTGCCAATCTCCTACAAACATGGCTTAACAGCATAAATAACCATGAGATCAGGCATACATACAGGTGAAACTCAATAAATTTGAATATCATGCAAAAGTTCATTTATTTCAGTGCAGCAACTTAAAAGGTGAAACTAATATATGAGATAGACTCATTACATGCAAAGCAAGATAGTTCAAGCCGTGATTTGTCATCATTGTGATGATTATGGCTTACAGCTCATGAAAACCCCAAATCCACAATCTCAGAAAATCAGAATATTACATGCAATCAATAAAACACGGATTGTACATAGAACAATATCGCACCTCTGAAAAGTAGAAGCATGCATATGTACTCAGTACTTGGTTTGGGCCCCTTTTGCAGCAATTACTGCCTCAACGCGGCGTGGCATGGAAGCTATCAGCCTGTGGCACTGCTGAGGTGTTATGGAAGACCAGGATGCTTCAATAGCAGCCTTCAGCTCTTCTGCATTGTTCGGTCTTATGTCTCTCATCTTTCTCTTGGCAATGCCCCATAGATTCTCTATGGGGTTCAGGTCAGGCAAGTTTGCTGGCCAATCAAGCACAGTAATCCCACGGTCATTGAACCAGGTTTTGGTGCTTTTGGCAGTGTGGGCAGGTGCCAAGTCCTGCTGGAAAATGAAGTCGGCATCCCCATAAAGCTCGCCTGTGGAAGGAAGCATGAAGTGCTCCAAAATCTCCTGGTAGACGGCTGCAGTGACCCTGGACTTAATGAAGCACAGTGGGCCAACACCAGCAGATGACATGGCTCCCCAAATCAACACAGACTGTGGAAACTTCACACTGGACTTCAAGCATCTTGCAGTGTGTGACTCTCCATTCTTCCTCCATACTCGGGGTCCTTGGGCCTCTCCATTCTTCCTCCATACTCGGGGTCTTTGGGCCTCTCCATTCTTCCTCCATACTCAGGGTCCTTGGGCCTCTCCATTCTTCCTCCATACTCTGGGTCCTTGGGCCTCTCCATTCTTCCTCCATACTCGGGTCCTTGGGCCTCTCCATTCTTCCTCCATACTCGGGGTCCTCGGGCTCTCCATTCTTCCTCTATACTCGGGGTCCTTGTGGCCTCTCCATTCTTCCTCCATACTACTCGGGGTCCTTGGGCCTCTCCATTCTTCCTCCATACTCGGGGTCCTTGGGCCTCTCCATTCTTCCTCCATACTCGGGGTCCTTGGGCCTCTCCATTCTTCCTCATACTCGGGGTCCTTGGGCCTCTCCATTCTTCCTCCATACTCGGGGTCCTTGGGCCTCTCCATTCTTCCTCCATACTCGGGGTCCTTGGGCCTCTCCATTCTTCCTCCATACGCGGGGTCCTTGGTTTCCAAATGAGATGCAAAAGTTGCTCTCATCAGAAAAGAGGACTTTGGAAAACTGAGCAACAGACCAGGTCTGTTTTTCTTTAGCCCAGGTAAGATGCTTCTTGTTTATTGTTCAGAAGCTGTTTGACAAGAGGAATACGACATTTGAAGCCCATGTCCAGGATCTGCCTGTGTGTGGTGACTCTTGATGCACTGACTCCAGCCTCAGTCCACTCCTTGTGAAAGTCCCCAACACTTTTGAATGGCCTTTTCCTGACAATCCTCTCCAGGCTGCGGTCATCCCTGCTGCTTGTGCACCTTTTTCTTCCACACTTTTCCCTTCCACATAACTTTCTATTAATGTGCTTTGATACAGCACTTTGGGAACATCCAACTTCTTTTGCAATTCCCTTTTGAGGCTTTCCCTCCTTATGGAAGGTGTCAATGATGGTGTCAGGTCAGCAGTCTTTCCCATGATTGTGATTCCTATTGAACCAGACTGAGAGACCATTTAAAGGCTCAGGAACCCTTTGCAGGTGTTATGGCTTAATTATCTGATTAGAGTGGGACACTTTGAGCCGAGAATATTCCACCTTTTCACAAGATTCTCATTTTCTGAGATTGTGGATTTGGGGTTTTCATGAACTGTAAGCCATAATCATCACAATGATGACAAATCACGGCTTGAACTATCTTGCTTTGCATGTAATGAGTCTATCTCATATATTAGTTTCACCTTTTAAGTTGCTGCACTGAAATAAATGAACTTTTGCACCATATTCTAATTTTTTGAGTTTCACCTGTAGCTTCTGATCTTTTTCTAAGAGGAATCGTGTTAATTTAGAACTACTAGGACCTATGGAGAAAGGAATCCTATGGAGAGTGAGTAGAGAGGCAGTTTTCCTCCCTCTCCCTATGTTCTACTATGTCCTCAACAGAAGTCTATGTAATCACTGGACTTCTAGAAAATGGCCGCACGCGCGAACGAACGGCGATGATGTCATGGCTTCCTAATGAGCATGCGCCGCCCACAATATATAAGAACTGTCACTGAGAGTGGCCAGCTTTCTTTGAAAACGTGCTATCGCACGAAACATGTCAGGAAGCGGCTCTCAGTGACTCTACCACGTGGACCCCTCAGCTGGCTAGGTGCCAAAAGTGTTTTTTTAACAAGTGTAAGTGTCATTCCTTTTAACTGATGTTCTTCACAGTAAAGCAGTGTTGCACTATGGCATTCTTTGTGCTTGGGCTCTTTCTTCTATGAGCCTGCCTCTTAAAAGGAGGCCACTGGATGACATCTTAATTGCCGGCTCCCTCTGGTGGATTTCGTGTGTACTACATACTCCCTGATGCTGGGTTTAAGACCTGTGATGACATCCTGATCGCTGGCTCCCTCTGGTGAATCCTGATCGCTTTGCTATTATCTGGAAGAGTGGCTGATAGGCTGGAATTCCTGTGGCTGTCCATCAGACGATCCGTATCCTAGATGTCCAAGTGCAGATGACCCATGTATCATCATTCATATGCGCAATTAATTAGCACTATCTGATTAGTGTAATCTACACCTATACGTACCACCAATGTCACCATTGCTATTCTGACCTGTGAAAGACTGTCACGAGTTTACCACACATTCAGAGTGTTGTTTAATGTAATTTCTTCAAATATCAAGAGACGCTGTATATATCCGTATGCCATACGGGTTTTGTTATTGGTAATGATACCTGCGGGTAATTACCAGCTGGGAACCAGTGATTGACATCGGCGGGGGTAGGGCGTGCACGCGGCTCGAGCGCGCCCCCTACCCAGAAATGCAGAATCACTTATGTGTACGTGATCCTGCGCACAGGGGCTGCCCTGTAGCAGAAAAGGTACTGTGGGCGGTCCTAAAGTGGTTAATATTGTTTCAGTTCAATAGGCCCTCTAAAATAAACATTCATAGTGTACATGTGGGACATGATGAAGGATAAAGGATTATATACAGTCAGGGAGAAATCTGTACATCACATTCTCGGTTGAATTCACAGGAACTGTACTGTAGCGTCCAACTTGTAAATCCACATTCTTCCATTTTACACCAGAATTGTGTAGAAATTTACCTGTTAGGGGATACATGAAGGGCATCATTTCCTCTTCTAATTCTTTTGGTTTCTTCCTTATACATTTGGTGGAAATGTTGAGCAATGTAATGTTCCTCAAATGGTCTGGATCAGGGGTCTCCAAACTTTCTAATCAAAGGACCATTTTATTGTTCTTCAATCTTTAGGGGGGCCGGACTGTGGCCAGCGGGCGTAGAAAAAGTCCTGGAGTCAGTGGCAGTAAAAAATGCCCCCTGACTGGTGACAGTGAGAGGAATAGTGTCACTCTATTGGTAAGAGTGGGAGGAATAGTGCCTTATCATTGGTGTCAGTGGGAGGAGGAATAGTGCCCCATCATTGGTGTCAGTGGGAGGAATAGTGCCCCATCATTGGTGTCAGTGGGAGGAATAGTGCCCCATCATTGGTGTCAGTGGGAGGAAATAGTGCCCCATCATCATTGGTGTCAGTGGGAGGAATAGTGCCCCATCATTGGTGTCAGTGGGAGGAATAGTGCCCCATCATTGGTGTCAGTGGGAGGAATAGTGCCCCATCATTGGTGTCAGTGGGAGGGAAATAGTGCCCCATCATTGGTGTCAGTGGGAGGAATAGTGCCCCATCATTGGTGTCAGTGGGAGGAATAGTGCCCCATCATTGGTGTCAGTGGGAGGAATAGTGCCCCATCATTGGTGTCAGTGGTGAGGAACAGTGCCCCATCATTGTGTCAGTGGGAGGAATAGTGCCCCATCATTGATGTCAGTGTGGAGGAACAGTGCCCCATCATTGGTATCAGTGGGAGGAATAGTGTGCCCCATCATTGATTGATGTCAGTGGAGGAAAGGAACAGTGCCCCATCATTGGTGTCAGTGGGAGGAACAGTGCCCCATCATTGGTGTCAGTGGGAGGAATAGTGCCCCATCATTGATGTCAGTGGAAGGAACAGTGCCCCATCATTGGTGTCAGTGGGAGGAATAGTGGCCCATCATTGGTGTCAGTGGGAGGAATAGTGCCCCATCATTGGTGTTAGTGAGAGGAATAGTACCCCATCATTGGTCAGAGAGAGGAATAGTGCCCCATCATTGGTGTTAGTGAGAGGAATAGTACCCCATCATTGGTCAGAGAGAGGAATAGTGCCCCATTGGTGTCATTGTGTGTCAGTGGGAGGAATCATAGTACCCCATCATTGGTATCAGTGGGAGGAATAGTGCCCCATCATTGGTATCAGTGGGAGGAATAGTGCCCCATCATTGGTATCAGTGGGAGGAATAGTGCCCCATCATTGGTGTCAGTGGGAGGAATAGTGTCCCCATCATTGGTCATTGGAATAGTGCCCCATCATGAGAGTTGGTGTCAGTGCCCCATCATCATTGGTGTCAGTGAGAGGAATAGTGCCCCATCATTGGTATCAGTGGGAGGAATAGTGCCCCATCATTGGTATCAGTGGGGGAGGAATAGTGCACCCATCATTGGTATCAGTGGGTATCAGAGGAAGAGTGCCCCACTGTTGCTGACAGTGACAGAATAATGCCCCAAGGGCCAGATAAAATGAAGCAAAGGGCCACATCTAGCCCTTGAGCCGCAGTTTGGAGACCACTGGTCTAGATGTTTAGTTTTACCAGTATAATGTTTTTTACATGGACATCCCAACTGATAAATGATAAAATTCAGTCCTGAATCTCTTTGACTTATCTGATTTGGAAAATTCCTTAGTTATGTTCAAAACTGGCAAACTTGATAGGAACCATAACCTTTACTATGGGGAGGTCTGACAGCCAAGAACCAGATTTTTTTTAATACATTCTGAATAGACCAAAGATCCCCCAAATTGTTAACCCTTTCTGGCTGCTATCTGTGGATAAGGGCCCACAATTTCAGACAATCCACCTCCTATAAATACAGTACATATCCTCAGACATGAGGACAGCATTGCCTCCTATGTTTTTTATTTTGATGACAATGCAAGAAGCTGTCTTCATCTCTTGCAGTGTGCAGGTAGGTAGAGGTTAATGCTGCCCCAGTTGGAAAGGGTATGGTTGATTATGTTCCTGGGTTTTGTTTTTGGCAGGCTTTGTGGGGTTTGACCCACTGGTTCTGTGTGATATAAAAGGAACGGGGTTCGCTCCCTGGGAGTCCGGGGGCCTGGGGCTCTGAGCTAGATAGATGTGCTGCTCATCGCCACTGCCGGAGTCTGGATCACCAGTGTCATGCCGGAATCAGAGTTCCAGCTATTCGGGGAGATTACTGGGACTTGTAGTTCTCCTTGAAGAAACCTCCTATGGACTAAACAAAATATAGACTTTCATCTTAAGCAGGTATGCTGGGGCAACCACAAGCCTGAGTTAAGGATATTAGGAAAGGACTGCACTTTATGTTGAAATGTCATGTTAACCTCTTCTTCAGTAAAGCTTTTGAAACTTTGTCTTTGCCTGGTCGGTGGTTACTAAAGGGGTTCCATGCATGGAGTCAGTGTTAGGTGAATAGTGGGGCTCCATACCATTACTGGGAGTGAGGTAACGGGGATATTCTGGATAGGTGGGGAGGACAAGGACACTGGTGGTGTACAGTAACATCGAGAAAGTATATATTAGAGGTCAGTCGTCTGTTCCAGTAAAGTGATCCTATCTACAGTGCCTAGCATAGACCAGAAGAACCCATCCCAGGGTAGGGCTCTCATGCAACCCTTGCTTGGTGCCCAGTGAGAAAGGAAACATGGAGGAAGTGATGACCACCCCATGACCCTAGCCCCCTTACAAGTGCATTCCTTTCTTTTGGGGACAAATTGTCCCCTCTCCTTTTTTGACCATTTAATACTATAAAAAAATATATATATCAATTCCAAAAACATTGATATTGCGATTGTCTGCTAGAGGTGGCAATGTCTTTGATGTTGGTTTTACGCTGGTTACTGTTGGTGCATCTAAATCTGTAGGTATAAGGTTTTTTTCCCTCAGTTTTCTATTTGGATCTTGTCAAGTCAACTATCCTGCTACCATAATCTGAAAGAAAATCTTCATGAACAGAGATATTTTCCTCACACCGGTCTTACGTACATAGACTTAGAATAAGTTCAGGTTGTTATACAATGCCGATTTAACTTCACCACTTCATGTCAAAATAAATTCCACCCGAAGCACAGAGTTCAGAGCAAGTTTAAAGAATATAGTATGTGAACCCTCACCTTGTAAAACAACACATTCCATTTAAAGAAGAAATGAAAAGCAAACCATTTGTGTATAGATATAAAACCATTCTAAATACATTTTCCCTTTCTTTTTATCAGTGATCACATTCCCTCTGTTCTCAGCTGCATAGAGACGTGGGGAAGGAGAAGCAGCAGGGCACTGGTCTTTCCAGTGAATGACTGTGCAAGAGGTGGGGGGGGGAGCAGAACTGTGATCATTGAAGGGGAGCTGAGTGAGCTAGAACTGACCACACGGTGGTCTAATGAATAGCCTGGTCAGTTTTTAATAGGAAAGCAGGGGGCTGACAGGAACATCAGGAATTTCACAAAAAGGAAGCAATACAAAGAAAACAGGTTGCATTTCCATACACGTACGAGGTACAGCAGGAGCAAATCAGGAATATAAAGTGCTGGTTTACAGATTCTATAAAGTGGAGTTAAACTTCTGCAATTTCTTTTTCTTTTCAATTGGGCCCCAGGAGCTTTTACTGCTCCAGACAGTATGGTACTGAGTCTGGTTAGATATTTGTTCCTTGCCTGTATATTTTGTTAGGATGTTTCAGGATATCAAAATATATGAACATATAAATCTCAACTCCAGTCGAAAAGCTCAATACACAGTTAAAACACATATACCAGTGAAAGCAAGTTGAAATGCTTGTTAGTGAGATAGCTGCTGCCCCATTCAGGAGGGAAACAGTTAACCCGGTTTCCTGCACTTTCTGCTGAGCTCTGCCTCTTTCTACCTGTGCTGATAATAAAAGGGGGGAGGGCTCTGCTCAGAGAGACAGAGTCTGCTGCATAGGAAAGAAGACACAGACAAAGCCACTGTGAGGAGAGTCCCTTTGGGTGGGGGGCCCATGGAACCCAGCTCACTTTGGAGAGGTGGGGAGACCCCTGTCCCAGCTCCCCATATCCCTCTTATGTGTAAATCACCCTGTGCCTGTTACAGGGTGATCTGTCCTAACATTGTGTGGGCTGTGTCTCAAACTGTGTAGACATGTTTAGGAGATAGGTAGGGTGGGGTTTGTTGATTGTTTAATGTCACATGTCTGCATCCCATTGTTCTATTGTTTGTCTGGCTTGGGAGCAAACTATTATGGGATGTATGTGTTTATGTGTATTAGCTTAGTGGGGGAGGGGGTGTCTCCAGCAGCCCCCCCCTCCTGATGGGACTGTCTGCTGGTGTGAAGTTTGAATACCTGTGTGTCTCTTGTTACTAAATGTAGATTGCCCCGCCCTGTGTTATTATGCAGGGACGGGGGATTGTCCCCTGAGTGTATATATCTTGTATCCATTTTCAAATAAAGTAGTCACCAGTAGTCACTGGTCTCGTGTTCCAGAGGCTGAGAAGCAGCTTTTGACAAAGAGAAAAAGTCCAAAAATTTTGAAAAAAGTGTTTTTCTTATAAAATTTGGCCAAAATTAATTCAGTTATTTTAATTAAAAAAAATAACCCAAATTAGTTCATAACCAAAAATTATAATTTTTAAAAAATTGTATTTAATTTTTTAATATTATTATTTATGTTTTTTGTTGTTTTTTTTTTTTTTTACATACTGTCACCCTAGCAGTACAGCGTCACCATGGTGACACTGGACTACTTGTGGGGGGTGATGAAGATTTTTTTTTTTTTTTTTTTTTTACACTGATTGCTTTTACACCCATAAAGGCTGTAAAAGCAATCATTTCTCCTTCTCCCTGGCTGCATTCTTGCAGCCATTGAGAAATACTGTGTGAGCTGTGATTGGTCACAGCTTGTCACATGGTACAAGGCTGTTGTGAATAGCCCTGTACTGTGTGACCTCTGTGATCATTCGCAGATTTCACACGTAGTAAGCAATGATGTCAGAAGTGACATCTTGCTTACTACTCTGCATGTGATCACTGATTGGCTAATCAGTGATCACATGATCGGGACCTCACACAGAGGTCCCGTACGAGGATCGGTGTTTCACTGTGTCACGGTGCTGCGCGCTCCCAGGAAGCGCGCACAAGCAGAGGGCTGGGAAAGCCATTTATAAACGGCCACCTGACCCTGCACTGCCACCGTCTGGCCGTTTATATACAACGGCTGGATGGGAAGTAGTTAATCGTGTTACTAAACCCACAACGGTACAATCAGTCTGTAGATGCAGTAAAGCTTGTTATACTCCCTGAGGAACCTAATGTTCCTAACATTTAGGTTTGATGGTTTAAGATCACGTGATCCCATGGGTTGCTTTATACTGGTAAAAACATTTAGTGTAATAAATAAATACACAATTCACATGACTATATTGGAACCTTGCCAAAGAAAGAATTTGTAAAAAGAAAGTGTCTGGTGCCGGAGATCAAAGGATCTGCCACAAACTTGTAGGACACGAGAAGGATCAGTGACAGGAATCAGAGAGCACAGAACTAGAAGTAGAAGGTTCTGCTAGTTGTTGTCTATTAAAGCTGAGAGAGCCGCTAGCTTTATCCACTTGCCCCCGGAAGATGAAGATGCCCCTCCCTGACCTGGCCATTTTTTGAGATACGGCACTGCGTTTCTTTAACTGACAATTGCACGCTGTACATAAATGACATTTATCTCATTGTTTCCCCGCAAACTTTCTTTTTTTGGTGGTATTTGTCCTATTTTTATTTTTTTCAGGTAATTATATAACGCCATCAATGTACGCAGCGCTTTACATATATATATTGTACATTCACATCAGTCTCCGCCCCCGAGGAGCGTACAATCTAAGGTCCCTAACTCACATTCATACATACACATACTAGGGACAATTCAGACAGGAGCCAATTCACCTACCTGCATGTCTTTGGAGTGCAGGAGGAACCCGGAGTACCCGGAGGAAACCCACGCAGGCACAGGGAGAACATGCAAACTCCAGGCAGGTGGTGCCGTGGTTGGGATGCGAAACCAACGACCCGATTACTACCAGGCAGAAGTGCTAACCATTTGATCACCTCTGTTTTTTTTTTATTTTTTGCGTTATAAAAAACATAGATAATTATGAAAGAAAAATATATTTTCTCATTTCTGTTACAAAAAATATCCAATAAACTTAAATTTGGGTCAAAATCTATTTTGCTACACGTCTCTGGTAAAAAAAAAAATCCCAATAAGTGTATAATAATTTGGTTTGTGTGAAAGTTATAGCGTCTGTATTATGGTATAGATTCTGGAATTTACACCATTGTTGGCTATATGGCGGGCGTTAGTTTAATTGACAATTGCACAGTCATGCAAAGCTGTACATAAATCACATTTATGTCATTTTTTTCCCCACAAATAGAGATTTATTTTAGTGGTATTTGATCACCTATTTTTTTATTTTCTGGGGAGTAATTCCAGATATACCCACGCCATGTGTGAGCAATACAGCATTTAGGTGACAACTTTATGTTAAAAAAAAAGTTTATTTTTTACATTTTAAAAAAAAAAACGTGCAGTAAAAAAAATTCTTCTATTGACTCAACATGCCTCCCAACAAATAGTTTTGGGTGTGTACTTTCCAAAAAGGGGTCATTTGGTGGGGGGGGGGTGTTTATATCTTGGCTTTTTTTTTTTTTTCCTGCAACCAGTTGCAGTTTTGTGTAGAACTTCCGAATGGGCGTTGGCCCCGCCAAATCTAGTATTTCAAGATAAAGGTGTCCGTTTATGAACCAGCAGTAATAGATCACTGCTCAGTTTCTGGCATTCTCGGAGAACACAGTTCTCCTGTGAATGCCTTTATGAAGCATATGTAGATCAGTTCTCCAAACGAAGGGAGAACGGTCCCAAACGCTGGAAAATCTGATTTTATGTAATCTCGCGAGATAAGTAAAAGATCAGTTTACCTAAAGAGGTAAATTATCGCTCACTCCATGGAGAATCTGGAGGGAGAACACGGATCCCAGTGAAGGGTGAACATGTTCGATCTCTGAGTGTCATAAACAAAAGAGAATAGTTGTGATAATCGCAGAAAAGACAAATCTAAAACACCATGGATATTTGAGGGTTTAGAAAAAAAGGGATAAAGAAAAGAAAAAAAAACAGAAATATTTGTTTAGAAAAAAAGTTAAAAAAAAGAAAGAAAAAAACTGCACTCATAATGAGTAGAATTGTTAATAGTTTCCTAAAAAAAGTGAAATTCAACTCACTTTTTATGAAAAGGATTATTTTTGTACTATTTATTTAATTTCTCAAGAACTTACATAGGATGGAATATTCCACACTTTTGGAAATACAGAACCCACTGATGGGGAAGCCCTAAACTCACGGGTTTCAGTAACATTTTGAAAGCTGAAGCCAGATTGAAAAGTAGATGTTTATTATACAAGTGTATCGCTAGACCTACATGCAGGGAGAGCAGAACAATACATGTTGGATTCATAGTAATGCTCTAACTGGGGACTTCTAATACAATTTATATGTCCTAAGATGGGTGTGAACCAGGGGCGGACTGACCATTTGGAAACTGGGCACTGCCCGAGGGCCCGGGGTCAGTAGGGGGCCCCATGAGATTCCCCTGGTACCTTTTTCATAGTTTTTTTTGAGTTTGGGCAAGGACACAGGGGCCCCATGATCCCCTATTGCCCGGGGGCCCCATGAGTTGTCAGTCCGCCCGTGGTGGGAACCTCACTATCTAACTGCTCTGAAGTTTCATTCTGGTTTCTGGTGGAGTTCATTGAAATGTTAATGGACATTCACACAAGTATGTTACTTCCCACACAAGAAATACGACTGTTACATAATACGACTTCTAATAACAAGCCTTTAAAACTTTTACAGCCTTTATGGTTGTAAAAGCAATCAGTGTAAAAAAAAAAAATCTTCATCACCCCCCACAATCACTATGGTGACACTGTACTGCTAGAGTGACAGTATGTTAAAAAAAAAACATAAATAATATTATATATAAAAAAAAAAAAATAATAATAAATGCAAAAAAAAATTTTGAAAAATTGTAATTTTTGGTTATAAACTAATTTGTTTTTTTTTTTTTTATTAAAAAGATAACTGAATACATTTTTACCAAGATTTATGAAGAAAGATTATTTATTTGCAAAATTGTATAAGAAAAAACTTTTTTTTCAAAATTTTTGGACTTTTTCATTGATATAGCAAAAAAAAAAAAAAAACATTAAAATCCCAGTGGTGAATAAATACCACCAAAATAAAGTTTTATCTGTCTCACAAAAATGCTAACAAATTCATCTGGGTACAGTGTTGCATGACAATTGTCATTCCAAGTGTGACAGTGCTGTAAGCTGAAAATTGGCCTGGACAGGAAGGGGGGGAAAGCGTCCGGACTGGAAGGGGGGTCACTGGAAAGGGGGGGAGTGTCCGGACAAAGGGGGGAAAGTGTAAAGGGGGGGAAAGTGTCCAGACTGGAAGGGGGTGAAAGTGTCCAGACTGGAAGGGGGGGAAAGTGTCCGGACTGGAAGGGGGGAAAAGTGTCCGGACTGGAAGGGGGGGAAAGTGTCCGGACTGGAAGGGGGGGAAAGTGTCCGGACTGGAAGGGGGGGAAAGTGTCCGGACTGGAAGGGGGGGAAGTGTCCAGACTGGAAGGGGGGGAAAGTGTCCAGACTGGAAGGGGGGGAAAGTGTCCAGACTGGAACTGGAAGGGGGGGAAAGTGTCCGGACTGGAAGGGGGGAAAGTGTCCGACTGGAACGGGGGGGGAAAGTGTCCGGACTGGAAGGGGGGAAAGTGTCCGGACTGGAAGGGGGGAAAGTGTCTGGAAGTGGTTACCAATCAATATAGTAACTAGAGATGAGCGAATTTTTCAAAAATTCGATTCGGCTGATTCGGCAAATTCCAGGAGGAAATTCGATTCGATGCGAATTAATTCACTACGAAGTTAACTTATAAAAAGTGTTTCTAGGCTTCAGAGAGCCTTTAAATTAGTGCAGAACACTGTACCTTTAATTTAAATGCCCTTGGAGATGAGGAAGGAGAAGGAGAAGGATGAGAAGAAGGAGAAGGAGAAGGATGAGAAGAAGGAGAAGGAGAAGGATGAGAAGAAGGAGAAGGATGAGAAGAAGGAGAGAAGGAGAAGATGAGAAGAAGGAGAAGGAGAAGGATGAGAAGAAGGAGAAGGATGAGAAGAAGGATGAGAAGAAGGATGAGAAGAAGGAGAAGGATGAGAAGAAGGATGAGAAGAAGGAGAAGGATGAGAAGAAGGATGAGAGAAGAAGGAAAAGGATGAGAAGAAGGAGAAGGATGAGAAGAAGATGAGAGAAGAAGGAGAAGGATGAGAAGAAGGATGAGAAGAAGGAGAAGGATGAGAAGAAGGATGAGAAGAAGGAGAAGGATGAGAAGAAGGATGAGAAGAAGGAGAAGGATGAGAAGAAGGATGAAAGAAGGAGAAGGATGAGAAGAAGAGAGAAGGAGAAGGATGAGAAGAAGGAGAAGGATGAGAAGAAGGATGAGAAGAAGGAGAAGGATGAGAAGGACAGTTCTGTGACAGTTTCTGTCTATTTCTGACAGTTCTGTGACATTCACTCCATACAGCGGTTTCAACCGCTGTATGGAGGGAATGTCCCAGAACTGTCATAAATAGTCTATTTCTGACAGTTCTGGGACATGTATGGAGTGAATGTCCCAGAACTGTCAGAAATAGTCTATTTCTGACAGTTCTGGGACATTCCCTCCATACAGCGGTTTCAACCGCTGTATGGAGGGAATGTCCCAGAACTGTCATAAATAGTCTATTTCTGACAGTTCTGGGACATGTATGGAGTGAATGTCCCAGAACGGTCAGAAATAGTCTATTTCTGACAGTTCTGGGACATTCACTCCATACAGCGGTTGAAACATTGTATCTTTGTTTCCATAAATGACATTCTGCAGATACACTTAGAGGAGCTCTGCAGATACACTTTTTGCCGGCTTGGAATTATTCTTATTTTCATCCTACTTCTTCTTCTTCTTCTTCTTCATCCTCATCCTCATCCTCTTCTTCTTCTTCTGAGGATGAGGATGAGGATGAAGAAGAAGAAGAAGAAGAAGAAGAAGAAGAAGAAGAAGTAGGATGAAAATAAGATTAATTCCAAGCCGGCAAAAAGTGTATCTGCAGAGCTCCTCTAAGTGTATCTGCAGAATAGAGGAACTCTGCACATACACTTTTTGCCGGCTTGGAATTATTCTTATTTTCATCCTACTTCTTCTTCTTCATCCTCATCCTCATCCTCTTCTTCTTCTTCTGAGGATGAGGATGAGGATGAAGAAGTAGAAGAAGAAGAAGAAGTAGGATGAAAATAAGAATTCCAAACCGGCAAAAAGTGTATGTGCAGAGTTCCTCTATTTCTGACAGTTCTCTGACAGCTTCTTCACATGTACAGCGGTTGAAACATCTGTATCCTAAATGGAAACTAATAGATACAATGTTTCAACCGCTGTACATGTGAAGGAACTGTCAGAGAACTGTCAGAAATAGCGGAGCTCACTGCAGGGACACTTTTGCCGGCTGATCGGGAAATATTCGATTCGCGCACCCGAAGAAGGCAAAATTTCGGATTTGACGCAAATCGAATATTTCCTGAAATTCGTATCGAATTCCGGTTCGCCTGGTTCGATTCGCTCATCTCTAATAGTAACACTAACATACATTCATGATATTTCTTAGGATATTATAAGTGTTAAATAGAGACACACAATTATTCAACTCAATCGTATCAAACATCCATCTCACAATAATATAAAAACTTTATAAGACAGAAAATGCTTAGTTCTATTGTCACTGGTAATGGGGGATTTCTGGCTTTATCTGGTTGGTTTGGGGTCCTCTTGGGGTGTCGAAACTCATTAATACCAAAGCCCATACATGTTAGATCAGAACACACAACACAGAAGATCTAACACCCAATAAATAGGCAACTAGGAAAGTCAGTACAAACTCAAACGAATGCACCAATATCAGCTAATGGGGGTGAAACCCTTAAGTATCTACATGAGAAAACAGACTAATAAAACAAGGAAGAAAACAATTCGGAACAATACTTCCATTGGTGAGTTTTCTATGAAGGATGTGATCTCTTCTGTTCTGATCAGGGGCAAACTGACAACTCATGGGGCCGCCGGGCAATAGGGGATCATGGGGCCCCTGTGTCCTTATCCAAACTCAAAAAAGCATATGAAAAAGGTACCAGGGGCATCTCCTGTGGCCCCCACTGACCCCAGGCCCTCGGGCAGTGCCTGAGTTTCCAAATGGTCAGTCCGCCCCTGGTTCTGATAGCCTGAAAGAAGGCAAAGCAGGACATTGATCTAATCTGAGGAATACGCACCAATTACATTTAGTAACAAACATGACACTTTCCTCCTAACATAAACCAATGGTTAAAGATCGAACACCAACAAAGCATACAGTACATATTTGTAACATTTTCTCTCTTAGTTGTTCTTACAGAGCACTTTTCTAATACCAAAAATGATTGACATCAAATGAATTATTACCACGTGGATTGTGTTTATGGTATACCATTAAGAAAATATTATTATTGTTCTCCATGGTTATAAATGAGCAGCTCAATGTAGACCTTTTAGTAAACTAAAATTTAAAATTTGTCTGCAAGAGTTATCCTTCACCATACTGAACACATTGGAAACTCTTCAAAACTGTATTTCTAGCAAAACAAACACAATATAGTGAATACACGTAACAATTCACTATTCACAGCTAATTTCCTTGTAAGGCCCCATGTACACGGGACACTTCTGAATGATGGAAACTGACTGCTGGAAAACGTAGGTTAAAAAAAAAGTCTGTTTAGCCGTGTTTGCATAACGATTTTATGCGCGTTTGCATTTAGAAGCGTTTTTTAACCTTTTCACGCTGGCCCCACACAAATGTGTGGCCTCCCGGGGTCTGGGCCTAGACGCCGAGGGGTTGCACATTTGCGTTCTATCTATTAAAAAAGGACATGCGCTCCCTACACACATGTCTGGTACTCATGGAAAGGTGCCGATCTCCTCTTTCGATCGGGACCTTTCCCAATCATGTGACTGCAGTCACGGCGCGTCACGGCGGTCACATGACCTTAAACCCCGCCCCGCCTCCCGGCTTCTGGAACCCTTAAAGGGCCAGGAGGCTCTGAAATGAATTGGTTAAAGATAAGCACAGGAGAACCTCCCAAATGCCCAGAATGCCCTGAAAAGTGGTAAATTGTTAACTATTTCAGACTGTTTCAGAGAAATACAGGGAGTAGAAGCAGAGACAGCAGTATGTGTACAGTTTATTAGGTGTGAGTTGCTCATTAACATTTCATTTGTTTCCAAGGGTGGGAAAGGTGTCTGGTGGAGGGAGTCATTAAGGCCACCTGGCAGGGGGTCTTCATGAGGAATTTGAAGTGTAAATGGTCATTAACATATCTTTTGTTTCCAAGGGTGGGAGAGGTCTGAAGTGTGAATTGGTCATTACAATGTGTGACAAGCTTGGTAGGAGCATCCTGTGTTCAGTGTTTTGTACATTTGAGTACCTTGAAAACGCTTTGCATACATTTTTCATGATGAAAAAAGGCTCTGGACAGAATCGGGAACTGGAAGAGTTAAAAAAAATTTCAAGTGCTTATATACGCGATTTGCCGTGTTTAGCCACGTTTACAAGCGTTTTGAGTTTGAAACCTTGATAAAATCAGCTGCTGAACGGACGTTTTCTGCATTCAAAAAATGACTGTAAACTCAACTGCCTGTAAACGACTGTAAACGACGCTGTGTACACGGACACATAGGAAAACATTAGGGAGAGTTCAGGGGCTGCTGAAAAAAACACTGAACAGTTCCTAACCATGAGTTTATCAGCCGCAGTGTACATGGAGCCCTAAGGTTCACTCAGCTCAGTACATTTACAGGACCATACAGTTGTTCACAGTTACAAACCTTGCAATTAACCTGTCTCAAAGAAAGGGGGGTCAGCACTCGGTGGGCTGTCAGCACCTTAAACTATGAGACACACACCTGATTTTTAAACTTTGAACAACATCAGTGAAAAGGCTTTTTACTTCTCACTAATTCTTTTAACATTTCAATTGACTTTTTATTCATCAGTTTTAATAACTGCAATGGGTGTGGCTTCAATGACCAAACTATTAGTTACCCCAACAAGCGTTTCACAATTTTCAACTTTACAATTTTCTTGGATTTACTTTTTTCAGAATAAGCAATATATTTAAAAATGTTTTCTTCATTAAACTTATCACGTTCCTAAATTGGAAAGTGCAAAACATCTGCATATTGCGCTCGTTATTTTACACTTTTAAGTGATTAGTTACCCCATTCATAAGGCTCAATTTTTTATAACTTCTAAAAGTCAAAAATCAAAATTTAGTCATTTTAGGGTCAAAATTTGTTCATCTTCTAGATGTTGCCGTAACCAACATGGCAGGGACTCGTTACATTTACTTGTCACATCACATCACCGTAAAACATAAGTAACAAACACAAAACAAATCATTATGCCACTGATATTGAATCAGTTTTGTCAAATATTTTGCTGACACAGCACTTTAGGCACATTAATACAGTCAACCCGGACAACACAACTTACAATCCATGGATCTCACACGTCTTATCACTACAACATACTCTCACAATTAGCTAGCTTTAACTCTACACAAAAATATTAGAACATTTCTCTAATAAAGCTGCACTCTCTCTCTTTTTTTTTCTGGACTGTAACTCAAACCTTTACATAGACCATAGGTCTCATTTTTTTGCTTTTTTCCCTCTCTCTCTTTTTTTTTTTTTAAATCTGGTGTTCATACTTACAATAGGCTCTAACCCATGCCTCTAGTTAGGTCATAGTAAGTAGGCAGGGTGGTATTTCATGGTTTCATGTGCTTACAGGTATTTTATCAATATTATCAGGTTCATGTTCTTATATAGGACTAGAAGTCTCTTTTATTTTGCTTTTTCAACAGTTTTTATTCACATTGTTCACTCAATTGTTCAATTATCTTCGCTTTTGAAAGTATCTGGGTAGTACTTTTTACATTCTTTTATAGAGCTTAAGGTGAAATTTCCCTTCTAGGGGTACTAAACCCCGGTGTGCCTTGGTTCCATTCCTTGAGGGATTCAGCCACTTCTGTCCAAAGGTTATATATCATGTAATCTTTGGCAATCCAGGAGGAGCTCCCGGTGGGATCACACAGATACCCATCTGGGGTGCACACGGTGGTACTATTCCCCATCTCACATGGTAGTGAGACTTCCTCCAGAATTCATCTGTTACTAAGCCCCCCCATCAAATGCAAAGATACGATATACTTAGAAAATGTCAGGATTCATCTGTTTCTAAGCCCCCACCATCAAATGCACAAATATGATATACTTAGATAATAGCAGGAACTGTATATCTGGCCCCCAATCCTGGCCAAGGATATATACCAGACTATACAATGCATAAATCAGCCACACAGAACAGGCAACAGATTGAACAGCGACACCCCAGTCACATAGGCTGAGGGGATTCAGTTATACAGATTAAAACAATTCAGGAATGTAAAAAGTAATTCTTTCTAAAAAGAGGCAATCCACTTATATGTACAACACATGGCAGCGCATAAAGAGGTCAATACAGTACAGCAAAGTAACCAAAATTCAATAGGAGAAGATTATATAACTTTTTAGAGAAAGTATAGCCCACGAGATTGTTAACGACTTCCAAACGACTTCCAAAGCAAGATCGACGCAATTCGCAGGGACATCACCACTGCTCAGACTTCCACCCCACCTAGCATCCCTCGCATGAAAACCCCCTCAACACTCCTTTCCTTCGACCTCGCCACTGTCCAGACCTCCACCCCGCCCAACATTCCTCACACGAAAACCCCCTCAACACTCCTTTCCTTCGACCTCGCCACTGTCCAGACCTTCACCCCGCCAAACATTCCTCACACTAAAACCCCCTCAACAACACGCTACTCCCTCGACCCTGCTACCACTGAAGAGGTCCCTAAGGTCTTCTCTGAAGCTCGCCTTACCACCTTCCCCCTTGACCCTGTCCCCACACAACTCCTACGATCACCCCCCTCCTCCATCCTACGCTCCCTCACTCACATCTTTAATCTCTCCCTCTCTACTGGCGCATTCCCCTCCCCTCTGAAGCACGCACACTTCACTCCCATACTTAAAAAACCCTCCCTGGATCCCACCGACCTAAACAACCTTAGACCCATCTCCCTACTGCCATTTTCATCCAAACTCCTTGAGCGCTTAGCCTATAATCGCCTGAGTTCCCACCTCACCGACAACAACCTCCTTGATCCCCTACAATCTGGCTTCCATCCCCAACACTCCACCGAAACTGCCCTACTCAAACTCACCAAAGACCTGCTAACCGCCAAAGCCAATGGCTACTACTCCTCGACCTCTATGCGGCTTTCGAGACGGTCGACCACCCCCTCCTCCTCAAAAAAAACTGCACTCTTTTGACCTCAGAGACTCCGCTCTCTCCTGGCTCTCTCCCTATCTATCTCAACGCTCATTCAGTGTTACCTATAACGCTACCACCTCTCCCTCACTCCCCCTCTCTGTTGGGGTCCCCCAAGATTCTGTCCTTGGGCCCCTTCTCTTCTCCATCTACACCTCCTACCTTGGTCAACTGATACACTCCCACGGCTTCAACTACCACCTCTATGCCAAGGACACTCAAATCTATCTCTCTACCCCTCGCCTCACTCCTTCAGTCCCCGCCCGAATCACTAGTCTTCTGAACGACATATCAGACTGGATGTCACTCCACTTCCTCAAATTAAACCTTGCCAAAACCGAGCTCCTAGTTTTCCCCCCAGCCCGCGCCACCCCCCCCGACCTCTCCATCACGACCAACTACGCCACCATCAGCCCCACCCCGCAAGCCGAGTACTTGGTGTCATTCTAGACTCCAATCTGTCTTTCCAGCCCCAGATTCAATCGCTGACAAATTCATGCAGACTCCACCTCCACAACATCTCCAAAATATGCACGTTCCTAACTCCAAAAACTACAAAGCAACTCATTCACTCCCTTATCATATCACGACTTGACTACTGTAATTCCCTCCTCGCCGGCCTACCCCAACACAGGCTATCCCCGCTTCAGTTAATCCTGAATTCTGCGGCCAGACTCATCCACCTTACCAACTGCTCTGTATCTGCCACCCCCCTCCGCCAATCCCTCCACAGGCTTCCGATTGCCCAACGCATAAAATTCAAAATATTAACACTGACGTACAAAGCTGTTTATAACACTGCCCCAAACTACATCACCGACCTGATATCTATCTACCACCCAAAACGCACTCTCCGCTCCTCACAAGACCTCCTACTCTCCAGTTCCCTGGTCTCCTCCTCCCATGCCCATCTCCAGGACTTCTTCAGGACTTCCCCCATCCTCTGGAACTCACTACCCCTATCCATCAGACTGTCACCTACCCTCTTCACCTTTAGCCGCACCCTGAAAACCCATCTCTTTAGAGAAGCCTACCCCGCCCTCACCTAATTGCTGATCTCCTCCACTCTTCCTACCACTCCATCCCCCACAGCTATTTCCTCCTGTACCACTATCCCCTCCCTCCTAGATTGTAAGCTCCAAGTAGCAGGGCCCTCGGTCCCCTCGTGTATCGCATTGTATTGTTACTGTACTGTCTTGTGTACTGTCTCCCATTATAATGTACAGCGCTGAGCAAACTGTTGGCGCTATATAAATATTGTATAATAATAGTATCTGACAGTTCTGTTTCCCTAAAAAGTCTTCCACATCAGTTTATAGACACTGCTGTTTCACTTTATGGAGAGCCACACAGAAGAGAAAAAAAGAAGAAAGATTTATCAACCGAAACAGGTACTAAGGTTTCAAGCAGCCTGTCACCCCCGGCAATGAACCACACGGCCCCACCACACTTAGTACCTTATCAGTCATACCTCAAGATATCTTGAGTCAGAAGACCCGATCCCTGACCTGCCCAGTAACAGGACCTGCAGAGATCCTACCTAGCCACACATTGCACCTGAAATAGGGCAAATCGTTCAGCAGAACACATTCATGCAAAAGGACAGTAATAAGTAACAGTATGGAAAGTAAAAAGAAAAAAAATTCAACAGTCAAGGTTCTTGGAAAGGGTACTTTTCCACTACATCAACTTTACAGAAATAAGCACAGCACAAGGAGAAATCATAGTAAGCAGAAAGTTAGCCTACCACTGCCGGCAGAGATGGATTCCCAGGTTGTGCCGCCCTGTTCTGTGTCTAAGCGATGTCCGTATAGTTTCACTTTCCGGCTCAAGAAGGACCACTTTGTTGGGGAAACCCAAAACTCATGGGTTTCAGTAACATTTTGACTGCTGAAGCCAGATTGAAAAGTAGATGTGTTTATTATGCCAGCATGTAGCTAGAACTACATACAGGGAGAGCAAAACAATCCATGGTGTGGATTCAAAGTATTGCTCTGTCTTACAACACTAATGCAATTTGTATCTCCTAAGATGGGTGGGAATCTCCCTATATGATTGCTCTGAAGTTTCATTCTGGTTTCTGGTGGAGTTATTGGAAATGTAAATGGACATTCACACAAGTATGTTACTTCCCATAGTTCCTTTAGATAGCAATATTCCCAGCTGTAGGTGTAAATAGCATTCTAATACAAGAAATACGGCTGTTACTCAATAAGACTTGTAATAACCAAATATACATTCAATATATTCACTTAATCAAAACTAAATGTTTGATAAATAAAATGGCTGTTCCATTTTCCCTCACACTGGGGTTGCCACCTCATCCTTTAAAACCGAACACATATTAATGACACTAATAGTTCTGGGGCTGATTAAGGTGGCAACTAAACTCACTTGGTGCCTTATCTGCATCAAATTGGCCTCAGAACCCGTGTCACTAATTGTGTTCAGTTTTTAAGGGATGAGGTGGCAACCCTAAACTTCACTCACTTTATTAGGTTCACCTGTTTAATTGTTTGGTAACACAGATTGCTAATCAGCCAATCACATGACAGCAACTCAATTCATTTAGTCATCTAGATGAGGTGAAGATGACTTGCTGAAGTTCAAACTGAGCATCAGAATGGGGAAGAAAGGGGATTTAAGTGACTTTCAACGTGGCATGGTTCTTGATGCCATATAGGCTGGTCTGAGTATTTCAAAAACTGCTGATCTAATTGGATTTTCACATATAACCATCTCTAGGATTACAGAGAATGGTCCAAAAAAAAAGAAAATATCCAGTGAGCAGCAGCTGTGTGGTGGAAAATGGCTTGTTGTTGATGTCAAAGGTCAGAGGAGAATGGGCAGACTGAATCAAGATAATGGAAAGGCAACAGTCACTTGTGTCAATATGGACCAAAATCTAGACGAGGTGAAGTTGATTTGCTGAAGTTCAAACTGAGCATCAGAATGGGGAAGAAAGGGGATTTAGGTGACTTTGAACGTGGCATGGTTGTTGATGCCATATGGGCTGGTCTGAGTATTTCAAAAACTGCTGATCTACTGTAATTTTCACACACAAACATCTCTAGGATTACAGAAAATGGTCCAAAAAAGAGAAAATATCCAGTGAGCGGCAGCTGTGTGGAGGAAAATGCCTTGTTGTTGATGCCAAAGGTCAGAGGAGAATGACCTTACTGATTCAAGATGATAGAAAGGCAACATTCACTCGTGTCAATATGGGCCATAATCTTTGAAGAATGTTTCCAACACCTTGTAGAATCTATGCCTAAGAATGAAGGCAATTCTGAAGGCAAAAGGGGGTCCAACCCGGTACTAGCAAGGTGTGCGTAATAAAGTGTCCGGAGAGTGTATAATGTATTTATATCCCTATATAAACCCAACCCTCATTTTAAGCTAGTAGTCCTTCATTGGAATGAAGATACCCAGTGCAGAGCACATTTTACAGACAGAAATGATACAAACCACACACTATGATCCTTCCACCAGGAAGAACGTTTTCTTGTGCCTTTGCTGAGGAGTTTTCTCTTTACTTTTCTCCCTGATGATACCATTCAGCCGGACATAAAATATAGAGAAGTCTCCTCAATGGGGACACAAATAGCAATAAAAACCCAGCAGAGGTACAAGGTCTGGGTAAAATCCTAAGAACAACACAGAAAAAAAACATAAAGACCAACATGTGGTTCCAGTAAACTTTGGGTGAGAAAGTCCAAACTAAAAAAAGAGGGGGCTGTGGACACCTAACATGGTCTATTATTACGAGGCAATATTACTCTATCTGCTGTCCTTCTCCCTACACCTTTTTTGTGTTTTTTGTCTTTTTTTCCATTCTTTCCATTTTCCCTCCACTCCTGTAATTACCTTTGTAACCACCAAACTTAAATTTAGTGTGGCTGGTGGTAGACAGCCTATGCTAATTCCTAGTTTATTTATTCATTTTGATTTCCCCCTTAGTGCAGTATTGTTGATGTTTCTCCCTTCTGCCTTTAGGTATTACTGTCATTAGAGTGAGATGCCACAGAAATGCTGAGATATGAATATTTATGCTCCCTCTGGTCATCCACTAGGAGGTTTTTATTACCAATTCTGCATTCTGGGGGGAGATATAAACATTTGGGGCTTTGGTCTGGAGAGGTGCTGCTCAGTGATCTGATTTGATAGGCCTGTAGCCTGTATAGGGCCTAACATGTGCTCTGTGTTGGGGCCTGGGGTTAGGCCAGAAGTGGTCCCCAGACGCTGTCCTGACAGGTCTAGGAAGAAGCCAAACCATTGATGGAAACCAAGAGGAGGTCAATGCTGGAGAAAGGAGGCTGGTTTGTGACTCTCATGGGAGGATGCTCAGAGGCATAGAGATATACTACAGAGATGTCTTCTAGACAGCTAGAGGTGCTACTTAAAGTGTTGATGGTCCTTTACTTTGTACAAACTGTCTGCCAATTTGGAGACTGTAAGGGTTGCTCGAGGTATCTGCAGCTCTTATCCTTCTCTCTCTTTGTGTGTTGAGCAATACGATCTCCAGAAGATGTTTAAATGCTTCTCAATCCCCCATATTTAGCCACAGACTCACTCAGTCCTTGTGCCCCTAGTCTGTGCATGTGCAGGCATCGTGTTGGTCTGGCTCCATTGATGTATCCACTGCTGCACTGTGTATGGGAGATTGCCCGGCAGCGAGATGTCATCCTATTGCTCTCCCTCAGATCACAATGACTGATTTGCAGGTGACTCGGGTTCTATGGGATTATGTAGAGAGGTATGTTTTCAGTAAAAAGGTTTAGTATCATTATTGCCATGTGCACTGGGCTAATATTAGAAATCATGGGGCCCCATACAGCCCACCTGAAGCCCCCCCCCCTACAGGCACTGCTTATACCCCCCTATTGGTGTCCCGGGGCCAGGCAGTTAGTATTTTGGGGTCAGCAATGGCGATCAACAGATGACGGAGTTCCCACTGCATTCACCAGTCTTGATGTGTGATCAGTGCAGTCCTCTCTCTCCTCATCTCTGCCCACCCTCTGCTGTCCCCCGGCATCATTCCGCTCAATCCTCCCCTCTGCCAACTTCACTGGCAGCCCAGATTCTTCAACTGCCTTAAGAAACTCTGCTGTTACTGCCCCCCCTGCCCCCACAATATGTGTGGGTTATACATTACAGATACTCACAGTGAAGGCTTCCTCTAGTTTAGAAGTTCCCCGGACCAGATATAAGTTGGCCTTTGGATGCAGTACAGGAGATTCATTGTCAGCCCACAACAGGACATTAGGAGCTGAGTGTATGTCTGCCAGGATCAGCAGGTATTTTCTGTACATACATGTACAGGTCATACATAGATGGAGGAGGAGGTGAAGGGGTTAACATACAGGTCACATACAGTGAGGGATGGAGGTGAAAGAGTATGTGCAGCATAAGGGAGGTAAGGGGTTAATATACAGGTCAGATCAGAGGATGGAGCTGATGTCTACAGTAGAGGGGTGGATGACATTAGGGGGTGGATGACATTAGGGGGGTGGATGACATTAGGGGGTGGATGACATTAGGGGGTGGATGACATTAGGGGGTGGATTTTTATACTGTTGATATTCTTACTGGATTGCACTGGTGCTGGTGGTGGTCAGGAGACTTTCTTTCTGATCATTGTATAAGGGCTTCCTGATCACCGGCCAATAAGTGACACACTGCTGGTAGCTGCAGTCTGTTTTTGTGTTCTGTGATGCTGTGATTGGTCACAGTGATCACATGGTACAAAGCAACTCTCAGGGCTCTGTACCTTTTTCCTTTGATCCACTCTGTCCAATCACAGTACGGTAACAGGGCTGCCAGTGTGCAGGAGCTCAGTCCTCCGAGGACATACTGGTACTTCCATGATAGGGGAGTGGACTGGTCATACATGTACAGGGGCCAGCCTGCGAGGGGTTAAAAGATAACACAAGACCAGAAGATGAGTATAAAAGTGTTTATTTATGTTCTCATTACCTCTGTTAGGTGTTCTTAGCACCAGTGAAATTTACAATTCATTGACAAAAACTGGTTATCACACATCAAACCCCGAGACTGTAATCTGCTTCCTAAACCCAATCCTTGATGTAGACCTCTCAGTAACTCTATAAGACGGCATGGATGGGTTAGTGACCGTCACAGTAAACACCATCATTTGTTATCATTGAAATCCATCCCTGAGCTCCAGTTTGCAACTTTGCCTAGACTTAGATGATGTCACCAGTCTACTGCAGGCAGGAGGAAGCATTTCCTCAGTCTCCCCTCCCCCAGTGATCAGACCACAACAGTGTAATTTCGTAGCTAGTCAGAAGGTGAGAGGCTGTGGCAGAGGCTGATCTGTGTCAGGCATATGTGAATGTTGCCAAGAACTGCACCGGCACCAGGATTTGCATGATTGTGTCATCTCTGAGACAACATCTCAGTCCTGATGATAGTGACCCTGGATGATGCCTGAACAAAGATGGTGATGTCCTTCTGGAGAGACAAGCAGATGAAGGTATAGTCAGGGAGCACTGTGATCTCTGTGAGAGGTAATGAAGACCTGGAAGTGCTAAACATTCACAATTATTTAGTTAAAATAAAGAGTATATCTGATGACAGGTCAGCTTTAAACAGACAATCTAATCTAACCAGCTACTTACACCTACCCACCCCCCCCAACCCTCACCCTCTGAACGTCACTTCTGACACCCAAATAATCATTACAAAAACAACACAATTCAGTTATCTTGGGTACAGCAAAACAAAGAGAATGAGAGGATATATATTTCCAAATCATACATGAAGCAGAAATAGGAGGAATACATGACTGAGATTACCATGATTGTGCATTGCGGTTATACATGGAATATACACACATGAAAAAGCATATTTATTTGAAAACCATATAGGTATATTTATATAAAAAAAACTGCTCATAGCAATTCACCCAGTGACAGTGAACGCACATTTGTTCTGGGTGAATGGGGCAAATAAACAAATGTCATTAGGTGTGTGTCCTGTGCTGGATGAACGCTTTTCATTTATTTAAAATCGAAAATACCGCGTCTGGCCACTAGATGGTGATAAATACGATAGGGAATTCCAATAATATTTAGCACCTTCTAGTGGCCAAATCCAGTACTTTCCAGATCAATGAAAAAACATTTGTTTTTGGTATTTTCCTTTTCGAGTTAAAAAAAAAAATCCAGCACAGGTAGTAGCCTAATGGCATGTGTTTATATTCACACAGAACACATGTACATGCACTTTCACTGGGTGGATTGCTATGAGCACATTTATATAAATCCATCCCTCAGTGTGAACAACATGATTTCTGACGGTTGTAATGGAAGGGCTGTTCAGGTCTTTGAATGTAACCATATAGTACCACATGGGCGTTGATTTACTAAAGTCAAATAGACGGTGCACTTTGCAAAGTGCAGTTGCTCCAGAGCTTAGTAAATGAGCGGAAGATCCATCATGACTTCCATCATCCAATCATGTGCAAGCAAAATGCTGATTTTTTTAATTTCCCTTACAGGTGATTGGGTATTCTTCACAAAGCAAAGCTTTACCTCTGTAATGGACCCCAAACACCCACAACTGGGTATCTCCGTCAAGAAGCTGCTTCTCAGGCTCTGGAACATGAGACCAGTGACTATTGTTACCCCAAGATCCAGACGACACCAGTCTTGAAGTGAACCAGGAGGTAGACTAATTTATTTGTACACAAGATATATACACTCAGGGGACAATCCCCCTCCCTGCATAATGGCACAGGGTGGGCAATCTACATTTAGTAACAAGAGACACACAGGTATTCAAACTTCACAGCAGCAGACAGTCTCATCAGGAGGGAGGGCTGCTGGAGACACCCCCCACTAAGCTAATACACATAAACACATACATCCCATAATAGTTTGCTCCCAAACCAGACAGACAATAGAACAATGGGATGCAACCACATAACACATCAACAACCCCCCCACCCCAATATTAGGACAGATCACCCTGTACCCCTAAGGGCACAGGGTGACTTACACATAGGAGGGATATGGGAGCTGAGACAGGGGTCTCCCCACCTCTCCAAAGTGAGCTGTGTTACATGGGCCCCCCAGCCAAAGTGACTCCTGTCACAACCTCATTTACTAAGCTCTGCAGTAACTGCACTGGCAGAGTGCACAGTCTATTTGCCTTTAGTAAACCAACCCCCATACACATACTATATACCGAAACACTATAAAGGGAATGGAATGTATCAAAACTGGAGCAGCCAGAATCTGGAGCAGCCAAGCATGGCAACCAATCAGCTTCCATCTTCAGCTTGCTTGGTTAAGCTTTGAAAATAAAAGCTAGAAGCTGATTGGTTGCCATTCTCAGCTGCTCCAGATTCTGTCTGCTCCAGTTTTGATAAATTCCCCTCTATATATGAGACTCCAGTGTTGTTGGGGAAAACAATCCTCTCCGGGGCTTCCACATACATTACAGATATTCTAACAAACCTTTGTAATAATCTTCCCGACTTCTGTTCTGTAGACACTGAGATGGTCTGTTTTAGAACAAATGCTGAAATCCATCAACATGAGAGCTAAATGGAGGTTCTGTCTTATTATATTATAATGTGTAGTACAGGGGCGGACTGACAACTCATGGGGCCCCCGGCAATAGGGGATCATGGGGCCCCTGTGTCCTTGCCCAAACTCAGAAAGGCCTATGAAAAAGGTACCAGGGGCATCTCATGGGGCCCCCTACTGACCCCGAGTTTCCAAATGGTCAGTCCGCCCCGGTGTAGTACAATAAAACATAGAATCAGATGATCATTCCTAGAGAGATATCATCTATAACATTTCCAGTGCAGTGTTAGGAATGTCATAGTCCATGGATACAACCACCACCTGTAATATGACTTGGAATGTTCTGGAATCTTCTGGGAGAAGCAATGATCCCATTATATCATGGGGGGGGGATGAGGATTCTCAGACATTCTGTCACACCCTGGTTACTTTGGCCGTGGTGGTGAGGGAAATATTTGAAATTAGAGAGAATACATGGAAAGGTTTTTATTTTTCATAAGTGTAAACGATTTGCAGACAATGACTTGGATGATGAATTACACGTTGTGGTGATTTGTCTTCTCTGTTTAGCTGTTGAACATTTTCTTTAAGCTTTGCAGAGCGTTTTCTTTTGTGATGGATTTTCAGCCGTCTGGTAGATCTGCTGGTTTGGAATGGTATGTTTCAGCAAATCTCTCATTAAATGTAACAAAAATATATTTCCAGTAATCTGATGACTCAATGCCGGAATCTGGTTGGATGGACCAGTCTGGATAAATGTTACGATACTCTTTGTATGGGTGTGGTTTGTATTCTGTGTCTGAATTTATAAATGATCTATTAGATACAACATCTGTACTACATATATCAGTGACTAAAATTTGAGTATAAAACCTTATGTATCCTCTCAGACTTCCAGGTCTGTGGATGGTAGCAAAGTGCTCCTTGTGTCCATCACCTCCAGCCTCACAAGGGACACCACAGAATGGACATTGCTTCCCACAGCCAACAACCTTCCTGAACAATTCATCCTGAGGCTTCACCTTCACCCTGGAGAGTACAGACTTTATATCCATAGATTGCAGCTCTGATAAGACTTCTGTTTCTGTATCTTGGAGGAAGAGCTGAATGTCAGATGAAAATTGGCCAACATCAGCCTTGTTCTGGAAAGTTATCACTTGCATCGCAATCTGTGGGATTACTAATTCTTCCTTTAGTATCTCACATACACTTTTCAAAAAATCTGAAACTGACAAACTTTTAAGAGAGTTGTCTTCAGTAAGAGCTGATCTTATCTTTGTGTCCAGTGAAGAGAGCAGATCTTCTTGTAATGGTTTTAGGATTTGGGGTGTTGCATATGTTTCAGTGTAATTCAGTATCCAGGCTCTTGTATATTTCTCATATGACAGTATATACTTCAGATATTCCTGAAAGGACATTTCTTCTAGCAGCTCCTTCAGTAAAAAATCTTGAAAAAATATTCTACTGCTGAATTTCTTGTTGTCTGAACTTTCTACTATGCTATCCATTATTTTTTGCCCAAGATGGTGGAAAACATGATCCATCATTGCAGGTTTTAGGCATCGATCACAGAATTCTTTGGCTTTAGTCTGACAAATATCTTTCTCTTGAAATAGACTGATAAATGTTTCTAAATATCCAGGCTTTAGTTTCTCCAAACACAGTTTTGGATTGTTCTCCTTAATGAATTTCTCATGCATCTCCTGAAACTCTCTGGGAAGCTTTCCCAAGAATGTGAAACTTGATATCCAGTTCAAACCATGTGGACAAATGAAGATTTTTGGACTCTTTGGAAATCTCTGTTGTAATCATATGAAGTAATTCCAGGCAGTAGTTGTCACAATAGTCCTCTCCAGTCCTCACCTTCCCTCTGATATATTTGTCACATTTATCTATAAGAGAATGAGCAAAATCATTTATTTTGTCAAAATGCTGCTTTCTAGGTCTAACACCTAAATTATGCAAAACTGATTCTGTCAATTTCTTGATCCATCCACTCTCAATATATTTCTCATCCATCTTGAAATCAGGTTGTGCGATAGCTGGATCCTTCACACCCAGTAAGTGTTCATTTACAGCCGATCCTTTATTCCTCATGTCATTCATTAGCTGATGTAACATAGATCTGCTGACAATGTGTGTTTTTTAATTTCTCAATCTGTAGGTCTCTCAGTGTCCTCTTCCACATCTCCTCAAATTCTCTCTTTAAAGCCTCATTGTCCAGCTTTTCTTTCTTCTCCCGGCACCTCCTGAGGAGATCTGTGATTTTGTTTCAATCAATTTCTGGGAATTATTTTTCATATTCTGAATCTCAAATTTTCCTTTCTGAATTGAAACCGCCTCATCCAACTTCACAAGAGAATTCCTGTTCAATCCCCTTCAGGAATGTTGTGCTCAGAATAAAATCTGTTTGTATCGTTCTATTAGATGAACATTTTCATTTTTTTGCTGCTCAAAATAGTTTTCTAGCAATTTCATCATTTCACTTTCTCTATTAACCAACAAATTGTTGTTGAGCTCATTCTTAAATATATAGTAAAGTTCATCACTTAGACTCTCTGCAGTCTGATTCTTAATGTTTGTCTCTGTACGGATCAGCCAATCATGGACGGCTTTTCTGAACTCCCATTCCCACTGTGAGTATTGTATAGATAGCTTATTATAAGCTCCTGCCACCAGGCTGTTCCTGAAACTGAAGATGAACTTCTCATGTTTTACAGCGTTCCATAAACTTTCTATCCATTCTATAAATTCAGCAATTTGTAGAGACCTGTGCAGGGATTCTTTTCTTGTCATTAATTCCAATAAATACTTTTTAAATTGAGACACATGTTCACTGTACCCAGAATTTACTGGAGCCATTGGTGGGTCCCCAAGCCAGAGTCCAGGAATGTACCAGTTGTCTTTCTCCAGATTGTAATCCATCACATCACTGAAAGTTTTGATTACACTTTTATTTTCCATCTCTGCAGCTACTTTTGTCATTTCATTCAGATGTTCCAGAAGTTTCTTCCTGTCTCTCATGTTCTTGTCATGAGCAGACACATCACTCACGTTCTGATGTACAAACTGGCAGTTGGGTCTCTTTCCTATTTCTTTCATTCTGAGAAAAGCATGGACCACAATCTGTAAGATATCCTTCATTTCTGTTGTGTTTTCCATGGCCATGTTGACTATGGTGATATTACTCAACCCAACCACTAGTGTGGCCAGTTCATTGTCATGTTCATAACTGCCCTCCAAGGAAGCCAACTCTGGAGCTTTCAGCCCCTCAGTGTCAATCACCAGGATGAAGTCACAGCCCAGCTCCTCCTGGAAGTTCTCTTTCACACTAAGAAGAGTCATGAAGGCTCCTCGTGTGCATCTTCCACTGGCCACAGGGAACTGCAGACCAAAAACATGGTGTTGAGAAGAGTGGATTTTCCTGTACTCTGCACTCCCAGCACAGTGATTACTCTCATTCTGCATTTCCCCCCTGTTTTGGTGTCCAGCTCCTTTAGAACATCAGATAACCACCGTAGGGGAATGTTGGAGGCATCTCCATCTATTAGCTCCAATGGGAAACCATTCAACAAGAGATCGGCAGCAATTCCTGGCAGTCCAAAATTGTTTTTGGCTTTTATGTATTTTGTTTTCTTTAGCCATGAAACATTCAGCTTCATAAAACTGTCCCATCTCACGTAGGAAATGTTCAATTCCTAAAGAACTGTCAGAGATTTTCTGGTCTATCTGTCTGAGTTCTTCCTTATTGATTAAGATATCATTACATTTTTCTTTGTATTCAGCTTGAAGATTAGAAAGATGATTTCTAGCAATTGAATCGAGTTCAAATTTCATCCATTTCAGAAAATATTGTTTCTCAATCTCAGACAAATGAGTGATTGCATCAATAAAGAGCAGCATTTACCATGGGGCAGATCATGATTATGTTGTTCCTCATGCAGTGAAATACGTTTCTTCATCAGTTCATCTTGATAATGTTGTGTGTCTTTACCACCTTGCTTTGTCATTCTGCAAAGTTCCTTTTCCACATTAGATAACTGTCTCCAGAGATCTCCCTGTAACTTCATAGTGATGTTCTTATACTCAGACACGTTTGTTATTTCTCCTGTAATTTTCCTGGCACGTTCCCTGGCCTTCTGACATTCAGGAACTCTCTCATCCACTTGGATGTCCAATCCATGAGTTTCTTTCTCAAGGTCTCTCATTTTGTTTTCTTTTGGCTTACCATGTTCAGAAATTAATAATAGTACTTTGTAGTTTTTTTACAAATGTCGCCTCATTTGCTGTGCCTGCATGTATTATCACATATAGTTTTTTCATCTTTAGAACTGGCATTAAGTCTTGAAGGGTCTTCAGTGTCTGTGTACTCACAGTTTTGCCAGGACCAGGAGTAACAATGAAGTAATATTGGGGTGTCAGTGGTAGGGCAGGATGATAGCAATCGGAATTCTCTCTCAGAAATATCCTCAATGAATATAAACACAGCTGATGAAATTCTTGTCAGAAACATGAACTGGTCCCAGTTGGTCTCCAGGTCTCCTCCTCGTAGGTTGGTCACTGCGATGGGTTCTGGGAAAACATCCGACTTACCACAGGGAAAATACCAGGAAACTTCTACCAGTCCATCAGATATTTCCCTCTTAATGTTTCCTCCATCCATATTGTCATGTATGAAGAAGTTATTATGTAGCTGAGGTGGATTAAGAACTTGGTTCAGGACTTTTGATTTTGATAATTTGTTTTTTCCAAGTCTGACAAATGAGAAGATTGGCATGGAAGTATTCACCACATTTTCTTCTCTGAACCCTTTACTGTCCGCTAATGACTGAGGTCTCCACTTCTTCACTATGTCTCTCATTGCCCAAAGCATGAGGGTGCAGTGTGACCCGTCACCAGAAGGGAGCAGCAGAGGGGCAGCAAACTGGCACATGGACAATTTGGTTACAATCTCTTGTTGGAGAAAACTGTCTGAGCAATGCAGGAGAAGACACAGGACATCCAGGGGGTGAACGGAGGCTGAGGAATCATCACCTGTAATCAAAGAAGCATTAAATAGGTTGTCATCATCATCATCACCATTATCATATATGTCAACACCAGTAGACTGTTCTTTCTCAAGAAGAATGTCTCTTGCAGCCCTGTGTAAGGCCATGAGTTTCCTTAAGTAATTCCAGGGAAGATCTTCTATAGTTTTAGGAGGTTTGTCATGCACATTATCTAAGCCAAGACTCAAGATATCCCTCAGAGTCAATTTTGTAGTCAGGTGTGGTTCCATGTTCATTTTTTCTGCAAACTGATGAAAGGTAGTTTTTCTTGTATGAAGGTCTGTAAGAAAACAAAAATTGTTATTTTATTATATGTTTCTGTATTACCAGTCTACTTGCAACATTGTAATCAATTAATCAATTGGAAAATACAGATATGGTAAGAACACTACTACAACTATAGTAGCCTGTGATCAGCCTACGCAAGGGTAGAGAGGGCCTAATTTATGTCTGAAAGTGGAGTGCTCAAAAAGGTATGATTGTTATATTCCTTAGTTTTCCCATGGCAGTAAAATATACTTGATTGCTGGCTTTGGGTTTCAAAAGTGCCGTCTGCTTTTCTGTGTATTTATCTACTTACTCAAGCCAACTTCTGGATGAGCACAAAAAAGGAAACTCCCCCACCAGGATTCACAGCACAGACTCCGCAGACCACCATGTTTCAAAGTGAAAGTTGAACCACAAAGTAGTCCTGCCTCCACCTGAAGTCCATGGAGTGACACATTCAGACTGAATGGCTACAGCTTGTGTTCAGACTACTCAAGTCACACATGGGAAAGCTTCTAATCGGGGATCTATGAATGCATTATAGTCTGCCTACCTCAGACCCTCAGTGTTTAAGTAGTTTCAATTGGGGTACATTATAGATCTTGTCAGAGGAGTAACTAGAACCCTCAGGGCCCTGGTGCAAGAAACCATGAAGGGTCCTCCTGACCCCTGGCTGGGGCTCCTCCCTTTGGGAGAAGGGCCCTTTCCACTGATCCTGGGGCCCTTTACTCCCATCATGGGACCCTTTTATATGTTTTGCAGCAGGCCTTCTTCATGCTGTCATGGGGCTCCCCATGGTGGTGGAATGTCAGGGCCCAGTGTGACCTTTACGCCCTGGTAGTTCTGCCACTGGGGTTGGTAGTTATTAGTTTTTTTTTATTTTTTTACCATTATATTTTTATTTTTTTTTTTTACAGTTTTTTTCAATTTTTTCAATTTTTTTTTAGGAACCCTGTTGGACTTTGTTGAAATATCAGGGGTCTAAACAGACCTCTGATGTTCCACCTTTGAGACAGAGAAAGGAGATTGAGAACACAACCCTCCATCTCCATCTCTGCATCTTCAGGCACAGAATGAATGACAGGAATAGCCTTGTACAGAGCTTCCCGTTCATTCACAAAACTGAAGCATAGTAAACACAGTTTGATCGGTACCAGTCACTGACTGTCCATTCAGAAAAGGAAGGGGCTGGTAAAATACATATTTACTGGCCTCTTCCCCACTGCCCATCCTGCCTCATCCCCCACAGCAGCTGGTGGGAGAGGGAAAGGGGGATTCCGGCAGTGAGGAGGAGCCAGGGAGTACCCAAGGGCCCAGGGGGCAGCAGGACTTGGATAGGAGGAGAGGCGGGGGTGGCATATATAGGAATCAATCCCTTCCACTTTCCTCCTGCAGCCACTGAATGCCTCAGAGGGAGAGAAGGAGAAGCAGGCTTTCAATGGTTGCAGGAGAAAAAATGGAGGGGATCGTTTCCTCTACATGTCACCCCCACCTCCCGTCATATCCAGGTGTACAGGGGAGCTGCATGGGCCCCTAGAGTATGGGGCCAAATCACAATTGTTACCCCAGTGATCTTTGTAGGTATGCCCCTGGATTGATGTAATGTCAATATTTTCCTATGGGGTTCTGTGATTTCTACACGCACCAATATTCTGCAATACATTTTTAGGATTTCGGCACTGAAGCATTGGGTAAGCCCCAGCTCTCATAGCTCTTTACAAAATGTATTCCAATTCATGATTATGATCTCAAGGTTTAAGGGCCCATCCACACTAGAAACTGCATGTGAAATCGCACATGGAATGCTGTGAGCTTCCTGTCCAATTCACCTGCAGTTTGCAATAGGAACGCAGCTCTCCTGCACTGCATTCTAGTGTGAACGGGTCCTAAGGGAGGGTATACAGAACACAATCTCTCAAAACCCAACTCCATTCAGATCTCTTTAGCCCCCCTACACTTACCTGAGCCCCATCTGGATCCAGCGATGTGCACAGAAGCCTTGTCCCTCCTGGATCTCTCCCTCCTCGTTGGCTGAGACAGCAATCACAGCCAGTGAGCCAATCAGGAGAGAATGGGCCGAGGTCATGCTCAGTGTGTGAATGGTCACACAGAGCAGCAGCTCAGGAGCGAGCCTGCTCAGGTGCCCCCATAGCAAGCTGCAGGTGACCCAAGAAGAGAAGGAAAGGGGTTGCTCTGTGCAAAACTAGTGCACAGAGGAGGGGAGTATAGTCATGTTTATTTAAAATAATAATAATCTGCTTGTAATATCACTTTAATTGTGACTTGGAGAGGAGGACACATAGGACACAGTCTAAACTGATTGTGTACCGGGAATATGAGTGACAGAGTAGAAACTTTGAGGTTTGAAGGCTGAACCTGGACCTTTGTGATTGGGGAGAAGAAAGAAATGTAGATTGGGAACTGGTTGTGGTTGGCAGGTAAGGAAGCACACGAGAAGGTTATCATCACCAGGGAGGACAGTGTAGCAGATTAGGGGGATCATGATTGGAATGAGCAGAGGGAAGTTGTTAGTGGCAGAGCAAGATCTGAGCATGGTTGGGGGTGCAGGGGATCTTATAGTGTATGGGAGGCAGGCCAGAAAGTGACCATGGTCAAGGAGCAGGCAATAGGAGGATCATATTGGGGGGTGAGCAAGACAGACCAGGAGCTGGTTATAGCGTGGTGGGGGGGGGGGTAAAGTCGGAGTTCACTGTTTTCCAGGGGGATTAAGGACAATGGTGAGGCTGAGGCAGGCAGTGAGAGTAGTAGTTGGGCAGTCCACATCAGCAACAATCAGGCAATAGCAGGCTGCAGTATTATACGTCTCAGTAGCTGGTAAGAAGAGCCTTTTTAGAGGCTTAAATACCCTCCAGGCCACTCCTGGGATCATTAGTGCGGTTTGAAAACCAGGAAAAATAAGGAATGAACTGTAAGAAGAGTCACAAGGAAATCCCAGGGTGTAGCAGAGTAGAGGATGAAACCAGGCTGGAAAAAAGCAATACCTGAACAGAGCTGGAACAAGCAAGTGCAGGAGAAAACTAGGACTGAGCTATCAGAAGAGGAACAAGGAAATTCTGGGCTGTAGCAGTGCAGAGAGAGCAGGAACGCGGTGGAAACAGGAATCCCTGAACAGAGCTGGATGGAGCTGTGATAGGAGCACTGGGGGTGATGGGGGCTCTGTATCTGGCTGCTGCTTGAGGAAGAGGCCCTTTGTGGCCTCCAAACATCACTTTTGGTTGGTGACAATAAAGTGTTCTGTCTCTTTGCTTCACCATGATGTGATCATGATATCTTGGACTGTAGCAGGCTGTAGCACATTGTGGGACAATGGGGCTTTAAAGGGGTCTAAGGGGTGGTCCATGCACACAGTAATGTAATGTATGTGTAACACCTTCCTAGTTACACTGGGGGGGAGTTAGATCCCAATAATGGTTTGTCAAGAGCTGTTAGGAAGCTCAGAAGGAATAGCTCTTTAGGGACTTTGGCCAATCCTGAACAGGAGGCTGGAAGGGGACAGATTCCTTAAAAGGGCAGGGAGCTTGCTTAGTCAGGAGGAGTAGGAGGAAGGAGGAGGTGTGAGAGGTGATGGTCGGGTGGAAGACAGGAGGAGAGAGGAGGTGCTGGGAGGCAGCCACGGGGCTTGATGAGATGGAGCCTGCCTGCAAGCTGGTCCCTTCGAGGAGGATCACTTGTGGAGCAGGAGGGAGCCATCCAGCTCACAAGCCTGGTAACTGCAGCCTTCCACATGCTGTGCAGGAGAACACCCTGAGAGAATAAACCTGAAACCCCTGGGTGGATTGGGGAAGGAACACTCGGGGTGGGAAACCAGATTCACCCCATGCTAGTGACTGTCTACTTTATGAAGGACACAGGTTCTGGGTCCCCTGCTTAGGACATTAGTGACTTTGTCATTTGGGGGTGCTGGCTAGCACCCCAACCAAGTTTGTTGAGGCTTTAAAGAGAAAGTTGTATAATGTTCAGGAAAGCTGTCCTCGAGATTCAGTCCATGAGGCATCCCGTACACCCCTATACCCCTTACAAGTTTATATCCCGCAATAAAATCAACAAAACCAACATTTCATGACTGGATTCCTGACTGTGAATGTGTGATGTGTGGGAGTGCTGAAGAGCTGGTAACGCAGGACTATAGAGGGACCCACATTAAATATTCTTGAGCAGCTCCTACGGGGGTAGTGCTACATCTGTCCTGAAGTTTCGGCTTTGACAGATAAGTTAAGGGATCCTGCTTGCTGGGTGAGCAAAGGTGTTAATATTAACCAGCAACACAAGTCTAGATTACAATTTTACATTTGTTATTACTAAATCCGATCCTTTGAGTTACGGGGCTTTGACCATAAGGGAGTAAAGAATGTTCACTGATTGTATTGAATACGGGAAAGACAGGAAATGTTCAAACATTATGACGGTTCTGAATTATTGAAATGAAAGAAGATAACTCACTCAAAACTGTAGACACACCACGCAAGTCTGGAAACCTGGAAATCATGTTCTCGAGATGATCCCAGAACTTCTCACAGGCCGGCTCTCCCTTCTGTAGAATGAGGTCTATCAGTCTCTCCGTTCTCTCTCCATGTTCCTGAGTCGTGTACAGATCTATATACTCCTGATGGGTTAGGATGCAGAGAGATCCCACTTCATCATATAAGCCGTCCACATTCTCCGCAAACACTTGTGTTAGTTTTCCTTTTAGATACTTAATCATCGCTGATGCCTTCATGGGGCAGGTCATGATGTCTGGATGTTATCACCTGAAAAAAGTACATCATGTTACTATTGACATTAAAGTGAAACAATGATGATTTGGGGTCAGTTTTATTTTTGACCAGTTCCTGGCCGCCCACGGTGCATTTACTGCAGGCATGTGGCATGGGCAGGATGGATCACAGACATGTACTTCATCCAGCCTGTTCCAGGTTAGGGGAGCCCATGCATGTGCCCCCCACTAACGTACGCTGTCACTGGCCACAGCAGGATTTTTGTCAGCAGGTCCTGGCCAAGAGACCTGCTGATCGTCTGTAGCCAATCACTGCACAGTCTCGTGTTTACAAACACACAGGGCTCTGTACACAGATCAGCAGTCTGGCTGTTTCTTCCCCTGCAAAGCAGGGAGACAAAACAGCCAAATCCGCTTGTAAAACCAGCACATATTACACACCTTACACATGTTAAGCACACAGCTAATCCCTTGATTGTCCCTTGATGTTAACCCCTTCCCGGTCAGTGTATTAATACAGTTTACAATATAATATCTGATCACTGTATTCATGTCACTATTGCTGTCAGTTAGTGTAACTCCCAGCGAGGGTCTGTAAGCGCCAGATTGTCCTCCGCACTATCACAGTCCCACTATAGGTTGCTGATCACCACCGTTACCAGTATAGTGTCATAGCTGTGTAAAGTCCAGTATATATACCATAGGTTTTAGACCCTATAACCTTCATACAAACCAATTGATATACACTTATTCAGATTTTTAGGTTTTTGCTTTACCAAAGACATGTGCAGAATACATTTTGGCCTACATTTATGAAGAAATTTGGTTTCTATTTTTATAGTTTATTAGATATGTTTTATAATAGAAAGTTGAAAATATTTTTTTTTCTAAAATGTTGTCTTTTTCAAAATAAAAAAGAACAGCAGCGATCAAATATCACCAAAAGAAAGTTCTATTTGCTTGAAAAAAATTATATAAATTTCATTTGGGTGCAGTGTTGTATGACCATACAATTTCCAGTTAAAGTAGTGCAGTTCTGATTAGCAAAAAAATGCCCTGGTCATAAAGGGGGTAAAACCTTTCGGAGTTAAAGTGGTTAAAGTGTAACTGATCTCAATTTGTTTACATAATTTGTTCTATAATATCAAGTATACCATGGCTCTGATTTTTCATGCTTCCTCCTTGTCCTGTGAACGCTCCAGATCCTCCACTGATGCCCCTCACAGCTGTTAGTGTAAATCAAGCAGTGCCATTAATTCTGCTCACATGCTCCACTCTATGCATTCTGCAATTCCCATAGAACTGAATGTGTCAGCATACAGATGTGTAGAACATCTTGGGGCCAAAAAGAAAGGGTGGCAAAATTCACATACACGAGGGGGCATAGAGATATACATAGTCACCCTAGAACAGGAAGTCTGAGAATAGTAGGAAAAAACATCTGAGAGATGAAAATAATAAAGAGAGAGATAGAAAGTACATTCTACTGCTATTTAAATATTTTTCAATTGTTTTATTTTTTAAAGGTGTATCTTTGATCCAGGGCCATCTTTAATGCGGGGCAACAGTCCCATTCCCCAGGCCCAGTCATTGTTGGTGGGGCCCTAAGTAGCTGTCCCTTGAGCCTGCGCCAGCGGTGGACATACCAGCAGGGCCGAAACTGGGGGAGGCAGGGGCACACCCTGTGGAGGGTGCCGAGCAGTGTGCAGCACAATTACAGATCCTGCAGGGAATATATGTGGAGGAAAGGGTGGGCACCACAGCACTGCATCACTCCCTCTGCTCTTCTAACCATGCCCATCCCACACCATCACCACCTACACTGACTGCTCAGGTCAAGGACACTCCCTCCTACTTGGGATACTTTTTCTCTGGAGACATTGTGCATGACATGGCGAGGTGATGTCATGGATGGGCTGTCACTGGTCCCTGGTATGTGGTGACTGTGGAGAGGAGAGTTCTGCAACTGTCAGCTGGGAATCGGGATGGGTCAGAGGAAAGAACAGTGTCCTCTAGCAACCAATCAGTGAGCAGTAAGGATGTTCAGTAAGATCTATTAACCAATGGGTGAGGAGTAATTATGTGCATTAGCATCTAGCAACCAATCAGTAAGCAATAATGATGTGCAGTAACCTCTAGCAACCATCAGTGAGTAGTAAGGATGTGCAGTAACCTTAGCGACCAATTGGTGAGGGATAAGGATGTACAGTAACCTCTAGCAGCCAATCGGTGAGTAGTATTGTGTGCTGCATCCTCTAGCAACCAGTCAGTGAGCAGTAATGATGTACTGTAACCTCTGGCAACCAATCACAATTGCTGCCTGATCTGCTGCAGTAAACTGATTTTGAGTCTAGCTGCTATTTATTGTATGTCTCAGAGCAGGTGGAAAGCAAAGTCGCATGGGGGAAGGGGCCCAACAAAAATGTTTGCCCAGGGTCCTGTCAATATTAAAGGTGGCCCTGCTTAAGTCTCAGTTCAAAGAATGCGACCTGAAAGTTGCCCAACTTTGTCAGGCGACTTCAGTACTACTCTGAAGCAACTATCAGGGAATGCTGGGTAATCTTCCTGTAATGTCGGATCCAAATCACACCAATACAAATGGGAATCCAACTCGGAGGCGACTTCCATTAACCCCTTCACAGCTAAGGGTAAAACAAATCTTAATGCCCAAGCACAATTTTGCAACATTGACCGGTGTTAGTAAAACCATCCGTATCATCACAACTACTCTGTACATCCAGGTGGATTATACCGCGTTTTTTTCAGGACAAATTGGGCTTTCATTTGGTTGTAAATGGTAATGGATATCTCCTGATATTTATTTATTATCAAAGGAAAACTGGCCCAAAATAGTACAAATTTGTTTTTTTTATTTTAGCTGTGTGTTTCTTGTTTCTACCATATCCAACCACCAAAGAACAACCCAAAATAAATTTTCCAGCTTTTGACGTTTGCAACAATACCATATATGTATATGTGTGTTATTTGTTGTTTGTACCTTTAGTACTGCCCAGAAACAATAGTGCGCATTTTGTTTTTGTTTTGTTTACCTAAATGAAACACCCAGCGGGGATTAAATACCAGCAAAAGAAAGCTCTATTTGTGTGAAAAAAATGATAAAAATTTGATATGGATACAGTGTTGCATGACCACGCAATTGTCATTCAAAGTGTGACAGCGCTGAAAGCTGAAAAAATGGTCTGGACTGGAAGGGGGTAGAAGTGCCCTGTAGGCAAGTGGTTAATATTTATTTATTTATTTATCTTTTTTTTTTTTTTTTTTTTTCTTTTTAGCAAACATTTTTTCCCTCTATGGAAGGAGTTAGAGAGATACAATGTACCTCTCTCCTCCATTCATAGAGAAAAAAAACAAGGGGGGGTGGGCTGTACAGTGACTGATCACTGTGATAGCCAATCCAGAGGCTATCACGATCATGTGACCCGGAAGTCGGGAGTCCCGGGTCCAGATCGATAGAACGGGACCTGGGGCTCTCAGTGACACTGTGTGGCGCGCTCCCAGCAGAAAGACAGGTACGCAAATATGTGGTAAATCCACCTGCGCTGCTGCGTTTACAATATAGAATATAAAATATAAAGACAGCCGCCAACATCCAATCCTCACCTTTTAGATGGACATATATATATACAAATAATCAATATTGATGCAGCGCTGTGAGAACTAAGTATCAAATCAAATATAATAAACAATAAAGTGGGTTACAACCGTGAAAAAATAGTGAATTCTGTGTCAAATAGCCCGCACAATCGGCACACAGTGATTCCCTCTATAACATATACATAGCTATTTATAGATGGTAAAGGCAAAAAATGCAGTCCACAGTAAGTACAGGTGTATAAACACGTATTTAGAGGACACACATGCTCCTGTGCTCGTGCAAAGTGGTAGGTGACAATCCTTGTATGGCTAGCATTGTGTGCCCGCTCACCTTCCCCCTGCGACCCACAGGGGCCAAAAAGCCTTACGGGTCACACCTGGACCCTATGCGTTTTCCTCCAGGTGCAAGACACTCTTCAACTCTCCAATGCTCTCTCCTTCACCATCTGCTATTCCCCCTGAATAGGTATCGCTGTGCATGTACTCAAAAATTCATGGGATGGTGGCAATCATGAAACAAAAGCACAAAGATCCTCCATAGTGCAAAACTGTATATCACATTTATTAAGTTTTTAAAACCGCCAGGTTACAACTCACATTTCAGCAGACAAAATTTCACTTGTGACACCTCTCATGGGTGTACTGATGCACTTCGTCCTGACGAAGCTACGAGGGGCGTGGCGTAACGCTTAGATGTGACGGATGTGACGTAGTGACGTGGTGACACACTTCCGGGTTGGCGCCATTTTGCTACACCAGAGTGCATCAGTACACCCATGAGAGGTGTCACAAGTGAAATTTTGTCTGCTGAAATGTGAGTTGTAACCTGGCGGTTTTAAACTTAATAAACGTGATATACAGTTTTGCACTATGGAGGATCTTTGTGCTTTTGTTTCATGATTGCCACCATCCCATGAATTTTTGAGTACATGCACAGCGATACCTATTCAGGGGGAATAGCAGATGGTGAAGGAGAGAGCATTGGAGAGTTGAAGAGTGTCTTGCACCTGGAGAAAACGCATAGGGTCCAGGTGTGACCCGTAAGGCTTTTTGGCCCCTGTGGGTCGCAGGGGGAAGGTGAGCGGGCATGCTAGCCATACAAGGATTGTCACCTACCACTTTGCACGAGCACAGGAGCATGTGTGTCCTCTAAATACGTGTTTATACACCTGTACTTACTGTGGACTGCATTTTTTTGCCTTTACCATCTATAAATAGCTATGTATATGTTATAGAGGGAATCACTGTGTGCCGATTGTGCGGGCTATTTGACACAGAATTCACTATTTTTTTTCACGGTTGTAACCCACTTTATTGTTTATTATATTTGATTTGATACTTAGTTGTCACAGCGCTGCATCAATATTGATTATAGGTACGCAAATATGCGGCCCCACAGAAAAAAACCCCAGTTCTGTGAGGCTGCATATTTGTGTGACATCGGCGCGAAAAGGATTAAAGTCTATGGGCACAAGTCGGCTAGAAGTCGCCTTGAAGTAGCACAGGAACCTTTTCTAAAGTCGGAGCGACTTCAGTGGTGCTAATTAAGACAACTCTCATTGACTAACATGGGATTTCACATGTCATGTGACTTGGGGGTCTCACAAGTCGGATCCTAAGTCGCGGCAGTGTGAACCGAGCCTTAATCTGATGATATATATCTTTTTTTTGCTATTTATGTAAAAGCTTTGGACTGTAAATAGTCAGAGTGCCCCAATGGCACATGATTCGCACAGCAAAAGCAGTTTGCTTTTCAGTTCTAAATGAAATGTAGTGAGTGCCACCTAAAAGGGTCACTCAAAAACATTCAGTTATTTGTACACATTTCAGTAAACTAGTTCAGGTCTTTGAACGTGTCTATCGAATCCAAACTCTGAAAAGGAAAAAACAAGTTTCACCAGCCAGTTCCTGGCTTTAATGTAAAAGTGATTCAGGTAGCTGTAAAGCTGCCCAATCCCTTTTATGGTACTTGCAGGATGCTGTCCATCCCACCATGTCCATTAGACCCCGATGTCTCCTCAAAGAAAGCCTGTCATTTGCCCAATACTATTACATAGTAGGCCTGTTATCCCTCTTGTGATGGCAATAAAGTTACTAAATAAATACATAAATAAAAGTGGTTTGAAAAATTAAAATATAATTAAATCACATGGACGCATGTATGTAAATGATCATACGTCACATTACATGTCGATGTGCACACAGGAGTGGGATAAAATCATTTTAGGTCACTTACAGTGCCTTGGAAAAGTATTCATAACCCTTCAAATTTTCCACATGTCATGATACAACCAAAACCGTCAATGTATTTTAATGGGATTGGATGCGATAGACCAACACAAAGTGACACATAATTGTGAAGTGGAAGAATAATGAGAAATGGGTTTCAAAATTTTTGACCAATAAATCTGTGAAGTGTGGCTTAAAAGGGGGTGAAGCTTGCTCAGTCAGGGGGGAGGAGGAACAGGAGGAGAAGGAGAAGTTGGTGGTGGAGACGCTGATGGAAGGAGAGAGAAAAGTGCTGTGAAACTGTGAGGAGGTCTGCCGGGATGGGAGCTGCCTGCAAGCCTGGAGTCAGAAAGGGGTAAACTCAGACCTCAAGGGACTCTTTTTAGAGGAACACTTGTGGAGCAGGAGAGAGCCGTCCAGATCACAAGCCTGGCTGCTGCAACTGTCCATATGCCTTACAGGAGAGCACTCTCTTAGGGCCAGTTCTCACCACAGGCAGTGCAGTGCTTTTTTCTGTATCAAGGCATGGGAAGGAGGTTACATGGGTTCTAATGGTATAGTTCATATACACCCAGTGCAGTCAGTTCCAGAAAAAAATAATAAAATGTGCTGTAATTTTTTCTGCACAAAACTGTACTGGGATGCTTTACAAAAGCATAAAAAATGCACCAGACCCCAGTACAGTGACAGGAAAAGGAAGAAAAATATATTTTACCCCCCCCCCCCCCCCCCCCCCCCATGGTCCTTATCTCCTCATGATCCACATCTGGACAAGATGAAGCATAGAAGGCTGTATCTGGACCCTGATGGGCTCCATCAGCAGTGGATGTTCCAATAATGCCTTCTCTTGTGGGCATGCAGTCTCAGCAGTGCAATGGCCATAACCATGAATAAGCCTGCCAGTGCAGACATCTTCTAAACACAGCAACATAAAGCACTCAAAGGACACTTCCAAGCAGTGGTGGGGTCACCTGGTACGGTAAAACATGGTGTCAACCCCCAATAATAATTTTGCATATAATGGCAATAATAGCGCCGTTAAACAACTATCAAGTCAGGGAACAGTTGGCAGTAGATTCAATCGGTATAGTTAGCAGTAGATTCAATGATGGGTAAGTGAAGGTCCATTTGGCAATAGGATCAGTGAAGGGGAAGTTGGGAGTACAATTGGCAGTGAGATCAGTGATGGGGAAGTTGGGGGTACAATTGGCAGTGGGATCAGTGATGGAGAGGTTGGGGTACAGTTGGCAGTGGGATCAGTGATGGGGAAGTTGGGGGTACAATTGGCAGTGGGATCAGCAATGGGAGGTTGGGGTACAGTTGGCAGTGGGATCAGTGATGGGGAAGGTTGGGGGTACAATTGGCAGTGGGATCAGTGATGGAGTGGTTGAAGTACAGTTGGCAGTGTATCAGTGATGGAGAGTGGGTATTGGCAGTGGGATCAGTGATGGAGAGGTTGAAGTACAGTTGGCAGTGGGATCAGTGATGGGGAAGTCCAGGGTACAGACAGTAGATGCCACCAGCAGGCTAACTCACGTGCTACGACCCTGGTGCTCTGGTGTCCTCCAGATCATTGGCACAACCACTGTGCTCCAGCCTGGCATCAGACACTGCACAGCAGTAGCACAACACACACGAAGTTCAGCAGATAGTGGAATCCACCGCGTGGAAGTTCTCCAGACATTGGAATCCCACCTGGTAATTGCCGGCAGCATCCACCCAGCTGTGACAGTACTCCCCCTGAGCCCTGGCACTGTCTCAGGAGAGCACCAAGTAAGCTGCTAGCAAGCCCATAGTAGTGTCCAGTGGGAATGACACCATCGTGGTCGGCTATCACTTCCTAAATGATGGTGTCACCCTTCTGGCAATTGAATTGTTGATGAAAAAAAAAATGATTTTGTGCATGCAGAAACGGAAACATCTGCAAAAACATGTTAAAAAAGTGGAAACGCATCTGGAGGATGTTTTTGTGGTGTGAACTGGCCCTCAATGCAGAAAAAGTTCTGTCCCTCAGACAATAAAACATGAATTCAAATATACAAAATATTAAAAAATAATTTCACTCCCCCCTTCCCCTCAATTCCTTTCCACCCTCTTTTCCACACTCCCCCCCCCCCCCCTTTTTTTTTCCTTCCTTTCCCTCTCTCTCTCTCTCTCCCTTCCTCTCTTCTTCTTCCCCTCCCCCTCTCATCTATGTTTTTCTCTTCTTTCTCTATATATTCGATCTCCTTTATTCGCTTGTCAGCTGATTTCTGATACTTTCCTGTCTGTCCCCCTCTTGGTCACACCTACACCTCCTGCTGCACAACTGCCCCTTCCCACATACTGTATCAATTTACAATATATGAAACTCTCATTGCTTGTACTCACTATGAAAGCTTGCATGGCAGCATGTCCTCCTTGGCATAGGACCCCGCCCCACTTAGTCTCATTTACAATGCACCGTATGATACCAGTATACTCGCCCTTCTTTCCTTACCGCCCCTCTCACCGAGCTCATCAGACGACTCTGGTTGGTAGTGGATTGAAATATCGCCTGCTTCGTGTTATGTTATACATGCTCTTCCCTTACTCAATGTGTCTGTTTTGGAGAGAAGTTATTATCATTTTTTGTCGATGTTTATTGTGTGCTCCAGGATTACACATGTCGCTCAGTTCAGTGTGACTTCTATGTCCAACTATTCAGATGTACACCTCTGTTTCTGTTATGTTGGATTTTCATTCTCAATAAAACATTATGAAATAAATAAATAGATAAATAAAATATATCATGTATTAGTAAGCCCCCTTGTTCCCCCCAATTAGCAGATCACACCCCTGGATTATCTTACCTGCTATAGGAGTGCTGAGATGCAGCGATGCTATACTGTCAGTGCGCAACTTTCAGCTGCTCAGGAAGAAAATGAGCTCCTTCCCTCCGTTCGCATTATACAGACAATGGCAAATGATTCACCGATTTTCACTTTCACGACTTCTAGTAACCCTTTTACACCATTACAGTCTCAGAATGGTGTTTTCAGAGAAGCCCCGTGTTTTATGTGCAATAACGTATTCAAGGTCATACACTCTAAAGCTAAAGTTCAGGCAAACAGCTATATAAACAAATATGCAGCGTTGGAAACAAGTAATGAAGTGATTGGTGCAAGCAACTTATAGCGCTATAGGTGAACAATAAAAATGATAGGAATCATCCAATGATGACGTAGCAGCAAAGTGAGAACAAATAGATAAATTAATAAATATATAAATATAAAGTGACTTGAGTGATTTTTTTTTTTAAATTGACATATGATCAGAGTCCAGCAATTAGGTGATCCGTGTCGGTGAAATCCGTAACAGGAACTGATAATGTGATTGCACTCACCAGAAGAGCAATTTAAGAGTGCATTTGTGTATATATTATTATCCCGTAGTGGTCATCTGGGTATGGATAAGCATGGTGGAAATCATCTGGCACACGTTCGGCATGCAAGGCAACTTCAGACCTCTCTCACAGTATCCAGGGATATGTGCTCAGACCTCATAGACCACCGGATGAAAATCAGCAAGAAACTGGAATATCTCCATGTGACGGGAGTGACTTTGGGTGGGGGGCCCATGGAACACAGCTCATTTTGGAGGGGTGGGGAGACCCCTGTCTCAGCTCCCCATATCCCTCTTATGTGTAAGTCACCTTGTGCCTGTTAGGGGTACAGGGTGGAATGTCCTGATATTGTGTAGACATGTATAGGTGGGGTGTGGGGGTTGTTTATTGTCTACTGCCATGTGGTGCATCCCATCATTCTATTGTGTGTCTTGCTTGGGAGCAAACTATAATGGGATGTATGTGTTTGTGTATTGGCTTGGTGGGCGGTGTCTGCTGATGTGTCTCTGGTTACTAGATTTGGTTTGTCCCACCCTGTGTTCATATGCAGGGAGGGGGGTTGTACACTTGAATGTTTATATCTTGTGTCTGTGTTAAAATAAAGCAGTCTATTTCCTGATTTTACTTTGAGTGGTGTCCGTGGATCTGTGTTCAGACAGGGAAGCGGGAGTCTAAAGGAAATACCCTAGTGCAGTCGGGTCCGGGTCCGTTACAATGGTGGCAGCGGTGGGATTGTGCTTCCAAGCTGTGAACACGCCCAAACCACCACTGGGATTCAAGATCAGGAAAGGAGACATCGGTCACCACAATGGAGATATGGACCTGGCATCAGAGTTTCCAGGGCTGCTGCAGACCGTTCCTGCAACATACCCCGGGACTGTGTCTACGGATGAGTACCTGGAGCTCAGGCAGCGGATTTGGGAGGTGCTTTGGAGAGGAGCCCTCCAGGTTGCTGGTATTGACAAGGGCAAGTGCTATCCAACCCCAGGGGAATGGGCCAGGGACAATCGGAAGTTACGGATGCCATTCCCAGGAGAGCGACCCCAGGAGCAATAGGTGACTGAGTTGGACAGGCTGGTCCAGCAGGAGATTGAGCTGGACAACCGATATCGGGCTCTGAAATGGTACGCAGAGCAGAAATATTTAGGGGTGTCAACAGAGTGCTCTCAGGAGGGATATGACTTTGGTGGTCCTGGATTGCTGTGGGAGAGCCTTACAGATCTTTTTGTGTTTGGAGATGAAGGAGAACCTACCCTTGAGGACCTGTGAGAAGACAGAGAGGCTATGTTCAGTCTCACAGGTGTCTCAGTGCTTGAACCAGATCTGGAAATACCTGCTGATGAAAGAACAGGATCTGGATAGGGCATACAGGAAACTGCTAAAACATGTTCAGCAGCAGGCCCAAGAATTGGCAGTAGAAATTCCAGAGACTGGGGATTTGATAGACTTCTTTGCTGAGGAAAAACAACCTGGTGAGCCTCCAGCAGAAGAGCTGGCAACAGGGCCACAAATTACTGAACTCTGCCCAGCACTAGAAACATCTTCTGGGTTCCACGGACAGGAGATGGTGAACCCCTATCCCCAGACACCAGTTCCAGAGACTGGGGATTTGATTGACTTTTCTGCTGAGGAGGAACCAGCCGGCGAGCCTCCAGCAGAAGAGCTGGCAACAGGGCCAAACATTGCTGAGCTTTACCCAGTACCAACAACAGCTTCAGTCTCCCTGAGAGAAGAGGTGGACGACCTTTCTCCTACACCACTTACAGGGACAAGGATTTCCTGCCAGCAGCAGCTTTGGAGGTAGAAGAAACTTCTCCAGCTGAAGTGCTGACAACCGGACAGAGGGTCCAGGACCTCTGCCCCACACCTGCGGTAGTTTCAGAGGCCCAGGAGGAGAAGGAAGAGGAGGATGTTGTCCTCCCTCCCCCACAGTCAGCAAGAGTGTAGGAAACTGTCTTCCCTCCCAAGCCAGGATTTGTGCACCAGGGGGACAGTGATAGAGGAATGCCATCCCAGCAGCAGATCCACAGTCTGGGAGTGGAGGAAGCCAGCCTCCCTCCCCTACGGTTAGCCGGAGCAGATGTGGGGTCCCCAGCAGAAGTGCTGGCAACAGGACAGAGCGCCGCTGGCCTCTGCCTAGCAACTACAGTCACCACCTGGATACCCCAGGGATGCTGGGCAGTCAGCCCAGATTCACCACAGCATGATGGAGTCGGCCCAGCCACCCTGTCTTCTCTCCAGTGGCTGAGAGAACTTCAGGGAGAAGGACCAGTCCGTATTTCTCCCCAGCGGTGGGTATGTTCTCCGAGAGAGGCAGAGCTTGGCTGGGTGAGTAATGCTTTGTTTGGGACAATTTGTTTGGGGTACTATGTGGGTGCTGGCATTGGGGGACTGGAAGTACAGATTAACTTCGGAGTCCACCCGTCTGGGGTTTACTCCTGCCTTAGTCTGCTGCCGAAAGGGGAGATATATGACGGGAGTGACTTTGAGAGGGGGGCCCATAGAACACAGTCAGACAGACCCCTGTCTCAGCTCCCCATATCCCTCCTGTGTGTAAGTCACCCTGTGCCTGTTAGGGGTACAGGGTGGAATGTCCTGATATTGTGTAGACATGTATAGGTTGGGTGTGGGGGTTGTTCATTGTCTACTGCCATGTGGTGCATCCTATTGTTTCATTGTGTGTCTTGCTTGGGAGAAAACTATAATGGGATGTGTTTGTGTATTGGCTTGGTGGGCGGTGTCTGCTGATGTGTCTCTGGTTACTAGATTTGGTTTGCCCCGCCCTGTGTCCATATGCAGGGAGGGGGGTTGTACACTTGAATGTTTATATCTTGTGTCTGTGTTAAAATAAAGCAGTCTATTTCCTGATTTTACTTCAAGTGGTGTCCGTGGATCTGTGTTCGGACAGGGAAGCGGGAGTCTAAAGGAAATACCCTAGTGCAGTCGGGGACCTGTTCCGTTACACTACACCTTAGAGAATCGTCAGTAACGAGCCAGAGAATAAAGTGCTGATAGTGAAGTAATTTTATTAACGTGCACGAGCACGAAACGCGTCAATGGAGCTTAACTGTTGTGAAGTTACGCTGCCGAGGTCGCATGGAAGGCCGGCGGCCATTTTAAATGACCAAACTGCAGATGTGAGTGTAACTCCTGCTCTGTACTACTTATTTATATTCCGATTTCAACTAAAATTACTGCACTAACAGCATTTTATTCTCTGATGAGCCTCCAAGGTGGAGATATTCCAGTTTCTTGCTGATTTTCATCTGGTGGTCTATGAGGTCTGAGGAGATGTTGTTGGATACTGTGAGAGAGGTCTGAAGTTGCCTTGCATGCCGAACCCTTAAGGGTTTTGGATTTGAATTGGGTCCCCCTAAGCTCTGCACAGCTAGGCAGCACACATTTTCAACAATTTCTCCTAGAGTCAGCAAAACATTCCTTGAGCTTGTTTTTTGTAGTTTTTATTTAAGGGTTAACAACTTGGATGGGGTCTAGTGTGTGACAAACGCGGTGCCCGACCCCCGCCCTTCTCACCAACTCATGATAAAGGACCAGCCAATCTCACACCGCACTGTCACTTGCATAACAAGGCCACTCTCAGCTGCACCCTGCACAAAAAATGTCCAGCTTGCGGGACCTAAATCTATGTGCCAGCAGCCCGAGAGCTATTGTCACTGGGTTAATTAATGACGCAATTAACCCTTCAAACTCTAAGCTGCCACCATAGTTTTGGGACTATCAACCCTTCACAATGTTAGTAAGAACAAATGTGAACAATAAACATCTGTAACACACACTGTCACCACAGACAGGTATATTCAGAGGATTATTATATACAGTAGCACTCTACAAGAGACAAGGATTCTTTAGTTTGCATTAAGAGCCTTAGAGATAAATTGAACACTTTTCAAAATAGGAAATATCCAATAGAGAAGATGGGACTTTCAAGGTGCATGGACATGAATACCACACATTAAAAGTTATATAATTTTTATTTCGTATTTTTGTAAAAACCACAAGAAAGGAAAAAATACAGAAACATAAAAACAATTTCAGTTCTAAGAATACCAACCGAGATTCAAACTTGGTTAGGTAAATGTAGTTACTCCCTACATGTTTCTCCCTCACGGGTTTCTTCAGGGGAGATTTTTTTGAGGAAATTTTTACCGCCAAGGCAGTCTAAAGGTATATCAAAGGAAAATTGTTCAATTACCAAACAACTTTATATATCCAATACAAGGTATTTAATCAAATATACAGCGAGGAACAGAAGTATTTGAACCCCCTGCGATTTTGCAAGTTCTCCCACTTAGAAATCATGGAGGGGTCTAAAATTCACATTGTAGGTGCATTCCCACTCTGAGAGACAGAATTTAAAAAAACAATTCAGGAAATCCCATTGTATAATTTTTAAAGAATTTATTTGTCTTGCACTGCTGAACATAAGATTTTGAACACCTAAGAAACAGCAAGAAATCTGGTTTTCAAAGACCTGTTACTGTGCCTTTAAAAAGTCCACCTCTACTCCACTCATTAATCTAACTTAGTAGCACCTGTCTGAGCTCTTTAAAGACACCTGTCCACCCCACAGTCAGTCAGAGGCCAACTACTACCATGGGCAAGACCAGAGAGCTGTCAAAAGACACCAGAGACAAATTTGTGGACCTCCACAAGGCTGGAAAGTGCTTTGGGGCAATTGCCAAGCAGCTTGATGAAAATAGATCAACCATTGGAGCAATTGTTAGAAAATGGAAGAGGCTAAAGATGACTGTCAGTCTCCCTCGGACTGGGGCTCCATGCAAGATCTCACCTCGTGGGGTATCACTGATGATAAGAAAGGTGAGGAATCAGCCCAGAACTACAAGGGAGGAGCTGGTCAATGACAAGAAGAGAGCTGGGACCACAGTTTCAAAGGTCACTGTCGGTAGAACACTACGCCATCATGGTTTCAATTCATGCATTGCACGGAAGGTTCCCCTGCTCACGTCATCACATGTCCAGGCCCGTCTGAAGTTTGCCAATGACCATCTGGATGATCCAGAGGAGGCATGGGAGAAAGTCATGTGGTCAGATGAGACCAAAGTAGAACTTTTTGGTCTAAACTTCACTCGTCGTGTTTGGAGGAAAAAGACAGATGAGTTGCATCCCAAGAACACCATCCCTACTGTGAAGCATGGGGGTGGTAACATCATGCTTTGGGGGTGCTTTTCTGTGAAGGGGACAGGACGACTGCACTGTATTAGGGAGAGGATGAATGGGGCCATTTATTGTGAGATTTTGAGCAACAGCCTCCTTCCCTCAGTCAGAGCATTGAAGATGGGTCATGGCTGGGTCTTCCAACATGACAACGACCCGAAGCACACAGCCAGGATAACCAAGGAGTGGCTCCGTAAGAAGCATATCAAGGTTCTGGAGTGGCCTAGCCAGTCTCCAGACCTAAATCCAATAGAACATCTTTGGAGGGAGCTGAAACTCCGTGTTGCTCAGCGACAGCCCCGAAACCTGACAGATCTAGAGGAGATCTGTGTGGAGGAGTCGGCCAAAATCCCTGTTGCAGTGCAAACCTGGTCAGGAACTACAGGAAACGTCTGACCTCTGTAATTGCAAACAAAGGCTTCTGTACCAAATATTAACACTGATTTTCTCAGGTGTTCAAAAACTTCTGTTCAGCAGTGCAAGACAAATACATTCTTTACAAATCATACAATGGGATTTCCTGAATTTTTTTTTTTTTAAATTCTGTCTCTCAGAGTGGGAATGCACCTACAATGTGAATATCAGACCCCTCCATGATTTCTAAGTGGGAGAACATGCAAAATCGCAGGGTGTTCAAATACTTCTGTTCCTCACTGTATATACATATATATGGGACTCAATGGCTCACCCTGGATGTGAAAGCTCACAGGGCTAGGAAAAAATGACCTAAAAAAGATCTTAATTGTCCTACACATCCAAAACAGTTGTAGAGGATATAATGGGCATCAGATATCATCTAGGCACAATGGGATAGGCAAAAAAAGATTGATTAAATTTAACAGAAGATATGAAGAGATCATAATTCAATAGGTTGAGGTAAACTTTTGGCAGTTTTACCTGTGTAGCACCCTTGGGTGATGCTTGGCTAGATATATAGGTTCAGCTCTCACCTGAATCTGCTGACACCTCCGATTATACCCAGAACACTTTGACACTCTGAGAATATTTTTTATGGGTTTTATTGAAGAAAACAAACCCTGAAAAAAGAACTAGTTGATTTAACACAGGTAATGTACATAAAACACAGATACCACTTTGCATAACACAGTTAGTAAGAAGTCACAATTCACTCGCCAAAGACTCCAAAATCTGACTAGTATCACACTGACTAGGGTGGCACATGAGAGCGACATTGACACATGAACAATAACTGTTAATGAGATTTAGCAGCTTATTGACATTTGTTATAGCAGTACTATCTAGAGCAGAAATGTCCTACCTAACCACTGTCCAGGTGATGAAACTTACAGTCTCTCAACGTTGGGGCCCTTTAATCAATGGAAGAGCGCTCACTCTCTGCATGGGAGAGTATTTGTAATCCAGGGGTAGCAGGATAGCACAGTCTCCTTTAAGCAGAATCTTCCAGTGAACATTGCAATAGAAGAAAACAACACTTCAACAAATCTTTACCATACAGGTGAAATCCTGATATACTGACACTTGCTCAGTATATTCAGAGCACCAAGCTTCTGTGTGGACTTGGAACTAAACACACTTTTCAGCCACAGCACAAGTCTTGAGGAGTCAAACCAGTAATATACAGTTGCAAGAAAAAGTATGTGCACCCCTTGGGATTACGTGGAGTTTTTGCATGAATTGGGCGTAAAATGTGCTCTGAACATCATCTAAGTCACAACAATAGAAGAACACAGTCTGCTGAACATAATACTACACAAACATTAGATGTTGCCATGGTTTAATTGCACATAACATGTAAACATTCACAGTGCAGGGAGGAAAAGGCAAAATAGATCAACTCCTCAAGATTCTTAATCTGCAATCTCATCTTTAATGTTATCAGAGAGGCCATGGGAAAAAGCAGCTAGGAGAGCCTCATTGTTCCAACCAACCTCAGCTGCCAGAGTGCCGAATGCAATAGTGTAGTCGTCAGAAGTTCTCATACTCTGTTTAATGGCCATGAGAGCTCTTGGCAGCAGAGGTGAAGGAATATCAAATACCCTTTAAAAGGAGGCCACAAATTCAGGGTAATTCTGGACAACATGTTTTTGTGTCTCCCATAGAGGGTTTGCCCAAGCCAAGGCTTTGTCAGAAAGCAAGAAAAAATGACTCCTGCTTTGCTTCTGTCCATAGGGAATGCCTCGGGCAGCATCTCAAAATATATTCCAGCTTGCAGAAACCCTCTGCCGTGAGCTGGATCACAGCATACCACTGGGGAAGTGGAGCAGAACCAGTCATTCCTCTTACAGTGGTGGTATCAGAGGAGACTGCATGAACCGAGATGGGAGCAGCAGCAGGGATGGCTTGCAACACTGGTTGTACCGGAGCCGCCGGAGTAGGAGGATCCAGATGAGTATTTCAGATTAGGAGTCTTTGTAATACTATTGCAAACTGATCCAAGCGTTGGTCCTGCTCATCCAATCTGGAAAAAAATATTGCGACTAGGTGGATTGCCTTAATCTTCTGAATTCATTCTTTGCATATAGTCAGAACTATGAACCAAGCGGAGACAGAAAATGCACTTAAAATCACACCTTTAATGAAATAGAAAATATAACAGAGATCAGGAACGTAGTCAAAACGGAAGCCAGTGTTTGGATGCAAGAGCGGGTTATCAGACAACCCAGAGTCAGGAACCCAGAAGTCAGTGTAGTCAAGAGCCAAAAGTCGGGAACAAGAATCAGAAGAGAAGCCAGCCAGACCAAGTTGTACACAGGAACACACTGCAGATCATAGACCACGCAAGGGCAAGGAGGAAATGAGCTAAGCTGCTAAAATAGCAAAAAAGGTTGGCTGTAGGCCAGGGCTGGATCTAGGGGGGTGCTGGGCCCCCCAGATTTCAGTTGTGGTCCCCCCCCAGACTGCTGAGCTCCTCCCCCCATCCCTACACTCAGAGTTGGGGCAATCAAAAGGGAAAGTGACAAAGAAGAGAGAGCAAGGAGAAGCACAGGATTGCTCTGTCCATCGGGCTGTACACAGTTTCATTACCCGCACCTATTTCCTGCAAGGACCGCTTATCTCTCACAGCAGGAAATGTGGGTATGGGGAGGGTAATGAAACATGTGATGAGCCAGATGGACGGAGCAATCCTGTGTCATCAGCTATATGGAGCAGCACTGTTCTGACAGGAGAAGGGGGCAGAGCCCCAGCACGCTCCCCAGACTGTAAGTTTTGGATGATGGGGGGGGGGGGCTTACAGGAAAATTGTACATAATGAGGGGGGAAACAGTCGTCTGTGCCTGGGATGAGAAGGGCTATTTGTGCTGGAAAGGGTAATGACGGTTGGAGAGGGGGGGGTTCTGCTAGGAGAAGGATTTGGGGGGATTTAAGCCAGGAGGGGGTTGGGGGGAATTTTTGTGCCTATTTGTGCTAAGAGGGGGCAGAGGATTTGGAAAGGGAGAAGATCTGTGCTGGGAAGAGACTTTGGAAGGGGTTGTGCTTGAAGTAGGAATTTAAAAGAATTTGTCATAGGGGGGGGGATTGGAGGATGGGGATTTGGGGGAGGGGGGATTTGTGCTAGAAGGGGGGATTGTGGGGGGGTTGTGCTAGGTGAGGGGATTAGGGGGGATTTGTGCTAGAAGGGGGTGTAATGATTATGCGCAATAGAGACATGGAAGCTGTACATGACAGCCATCTTGTTAAGGTCTCAGATATTTTGTTTTTCATGAACAATCATCTTTCTCCCCTCCTCTTGGAAATGGAATTTGTAGCTGTAAGTTGTAACAAAACTTCAAAAGAGCCTCTTATCTTAAATAAAACACAAATAGAGCCCAGTTCCAGAGTTGTAAACCACTAATTAGTTCTGGCAGGATGTCTATTTTGCAAAGACACTTTCCTCTGCCCTATCGTAAAACAATAACTCAGCCATCATACATGATTATGTTGGCACATGGGAAAGGGAAGAAAGCAGTCTCTTCCCTCCTGGGTGACAAGGGTACGCTGTGTTTGGTATCCCTAGGTTTGAAATATAATTCTGAATATTAATCTGCCAGTTGCTAGAATGCCACCTGTACATACTGGAGCTTATTAATATTAGTATGAAATTGTAGTTGGGACTTAGTCATAAACTTAGTGACCTCCTAGCACCCATCCCTTAAACCAGGTGATTGGTCAGTTGTTCTCAGGCAACACCCCTTCCATATTCTAGAAAAGGACTGACAGGCCTGGTGAGGGAAGCTCTCGTTTAACATCAGTCAGGAAACATCTAACGGACTTGAGAGCCAATGCAATCTTTTTGCTGGGACAATTGGACTCTGCTAAACCAGGACTTTGCAAGTATTCTCCCTTAACGCCTCTCTTTTATCTCTCTGTTGGATTATTGTTCTCTATATGTCTTTGTTACATCTTTTTCTGTAAATATTATAATTGCATCATTTTGACCTTTTTAGTAATAAATCCTATTTTCTGAAAAGTGTTGAACTGTCTCTAAAGCTTTTAATGCAAACTAAAGAATCCCTGTCTCTTGAAGAATGCTACTATATATAATAATCCTCTGAATATCCCTATCTGCGGTGACAGTGTGTTACAGACGCTTATGCTAAAATCATAGTGTTATTGCTAGGATTTGTGAGTTTCCTCCTTCTCTGTAAAAAGGTGGTGGTGGCAGTGTGAAGGGTTAATAGCGTAATTAACCTAACCTAGTGACAATCGCTCTCAGGCTGCTGGCACAGATTGTATTCCTGCGAGCTGGAAAATATTTGTGCAGGGTGCAGCTGAGAGTGGCATCGTTACACAAGCGGTGCGAGATCGGCTGGTCCTTTGTCACGAGTTGGTGAGAAGGGCAAGGGTCTGGTGCCATGTTCCATCACAGGGGGGATTGGGGGGATTTGTGCTAGGAGGGGGGATTGGGGGGATTTGTGCTAAGAGGGGGGATTAGTTGGGGGATTTGTGCTAGGCATGGGGGATTTATGCTAGAAGAGGGGATTGAGGGAGACTTGTGCTAGGAGAGGGGATTAGTGGGGGATTTGTGCTAGGAGGGGGGATTAGAGGGGGATTTGTGCTAGGAGGGGGGATTAGAGGGGGGATTTGTGCTAGGAGGGGGGATTGGGGGTTTGTGCTAAGAGGGGGGAATTAGTGGGGAGGTTTGTGCCAGGAGGAGGGATTTATGCTAGAAAGGGGGGATTGGGAGGGTTGTGCTAGGAGAAGGGATTAGTGGGACATTTGCGCTAGGAGTGGGGTTTGGTGGGATTTGTGCTGGGAGGGAGGATTAATGGGGAATTTGTGCTGGGAGGGGGGATTTGTGCAGAAGGGGGAATTGGGGAGGTTGTGCTAGGAGAGGGGATTAGTTGGGTATTTGTGCTAGGAGGGGTGATTAGTGGGGGGATTTGTGCTAGGAGAGGGGATTAATGGGGGATTTGAGCTAGGAGAAGGGATTAATGGGGGATTTGTGCTAGGAGGGGGGGGATTGGGGGGATTTGTGCTAGAAGGGGGGATTGGGGGTGTGTGCTATGAGAGGGGATTAGTGGGGGATTTGTTCTACAAGGAGGGATTGGGGGGGATTTGTGGTAGGAGGGGGATTAGCGGGGGATTTGTGCTGGAAGGGGGGATTAGTGGGGGGATTTGTGCTAGGAGGGGTATTGGAAGGGTTGTGCTAGGAGGGGGGATTAGTAGGGGGATTTGTGCTAAGAGGGGGATTTGTGCTAGAAGAGGGGATTGGGGGGGTTGTGCGAGAGGAGATTATTGGGGGATTTGTGCTAGGAAGGGGGATTGGGGTGATTTGTGCTAGGAGGGGGGATTAGCGGGGGGGGGTTTGTACTAGAAGGGATTGGGGGGTTGTGCTAGGTGGGGGGATTAGTGAGGGGGGTTGTGTTAGGAGGGGTTATTAGTGGGGGGATTTGTGCAAGAAGGGGGAATGGGGGGGATTTGTGCTAGGAGGTGGTGAGGGAATTTGAGTTAAAAGGGAGGATTGGGGGGAAGGAATTTGGAGGCTTGTGCTTGGATGGGAAATTTGAGAGGAAGGTACATGGAGGGATGATTTTTTGGGTGAGGGAGATTTGTGCTGGGATTTATACTGGGAGGAGGCGGGATTTTTGCATTGTTGTTTGGGGAGAAATTTTGTCTTGCAGACAGAAGTTATGCTTGGGGGGAGCAGCTGATTAGTTTTTTTTTTTTTTGAGGGGGGGGGGATTTATGCTGAGACAGGATGAGCACACATTGGGGGGCTTAGTTTGTCATCTTCACCCTGGGAGCTAGATGACCTTGTCCTGGCACCACACACAGGGCAGTCAATAAATCTCCTCCTTCCCACTCAACACATTGCTGAAATAGGATTCCCTTACAGACACAGCCTCGATCTGCAGTGTATAGCTGGCTGCTAAGTTGCAGTTCTGACCCTGTCCTCTCCTCTTCTGAATCCTGTCATCTACCCTGCTGACCTTCTGACCTCTGTCCTCTGTCCTGCTGACCCCTTTCTCTCTGCCTTACTGACCCCCTTTTGTCTGCCTTTGCCCTGCCTGCTGCCCTACTGCCCTGTCTTTGCCCTGATAACCCCTGTTCTCCACCCTGCTGACGCCTGCAGTTACTGCAGCTGTGAATCTGTTTTTGAGCTCATCCAAGTCAGCGGGTAATGGTGTAAACATATTGTTTTACATATCCCAACAAGAAAAAATCACAGGGTGTAATGTCTGGAGATCTTGGGGGCCAAGAGTGTACTGCCAAGTCTTGGGGTCCTGTGCGACCTATCCAACATTGAGGCGATGTTTCATTTAGAAACCAAAAATCTTGGTTGCGCCAATGTGGTGGTTCTTCCTCTTGCTAAAAAGGAATTCTTCAGATTCTTCATTAAGTTGTGGGAAGAGCCAGTCCTTCAGCATTTCAAGATAGGAATGTCCCGTAACAGTGTTTCCCTCAAAGAATGGGCCATAAATCTTTGTAAAGGAAACCACACAAAACACATTAATTTTTGGTGAATCGCGCTCATGCTAGACAAGATTGTGTGGCTTCTCAAGTCCCCATATGTGAACATTGTGACGTAAAACTCAGGGGCGGACTGACAACTCACGGGGCCCCCGGGCAATAGGGGATCATGGGGCCCCTTTGTCCTCGCCAACACCCAAAAAAAGTCTATGAAAAAGCCAATGAAAGGTACCAGGGGCATCTCATGGGGCCCTCTACTGACCACGGGCCCTCGAATGGTAAGTCCACCCCTGGTAAAACTTTTCCATCATATATAGGATGTAGCGCTAAAACTCAATCCAAATAAATGAAAGAATAAATAATAAAAAAGTCCTTCTGGTATAGTGTCATCAGTCCATCACCAATCCCAATAGTGTATCCTGTCTTCAATAATCTTCAAAAACAATCTTCTTATTATAATTCTACTCAACTGTGCAACATGTGCGCTCACCTTCCATAGTGGACCTCAATATCAAATTAAGGTCATACAGGTGTGAATTCTCATATCCGGAGAGAGATTTCTTGATCGGTCAGCAGTTGTCTTCTCCTTCCTCTCCCGCTGTGGTTCAACTCTCACAGGTACGAGAACATGCAAAACAGAAAAAGACAAAATATGCTCTCCGTGCACAAAAAAGAAATTAAAAAATCAAAAGTGATATCAATTATATACTGTATATATGTGCAAAAAAAAAAAATCCTCACTCGGTTAAGCCTGGCTGCTCACCTCCTCAAATGGACCCCAATGCACATATCGAGGTTATAAGAGCTTATATTACTCTTCCCAAGGCAGCGTTCCAATCACTCCTCTCTGCTAAATTCCTTCTCCATCCCACAGAACTCACAAGCTCAGTCAAATGAAAATACAGAAATGGGACAAATCTCAGCGTAGCTACTGAAGAAGCCCAGTGGGCAAAACGTCTGTAGGGGCAGAGCATGCTGAGATTCGACCCATTTTTGTATTGAGTATACAGCTTCTTTATCTTTTAATCGTTGCCTATGTTCTAGTCTAGGTTTGTGCCAGGACTGTCGCCCCAGGTTTCCTATTTCAAGGTTGTCAATGGGGCCCATTCACCCTGTGGATGGGGACACTTCCATGAGTGCACTCATTAATGCCTGGGATCAGGTGGGGCCCACGGTCATGCAAGAATCAGCATTAATGCGACACTCTGTACTGAGAAGCAGAGTTCAACATTAAGCTTGAGGCTCATAGATAACCCATGATGAAGAGAAAAGAGCTAAATTAACATCCCACAGGAAGTATACTCTGAGAAATGTATTGGTAGATTAATTTCCTTACCATTATGCTCACCTTTGCTGTTATCCCTCTGTTATCCCTCTTACATGATGAAGGTTGGCTCTGAGGAAGAGGTTGTGTCCTCAAAACGCGTTAGCCAGTTGGTCATCCAGGGTTCCATCGTATAGACTCAGATGTTTTTTGGATCATACATCTTGTTCAGTTTGACATGCCTGTGTTATTATGTCCATTGTGAGTATGATACCTATTTTGTTTCTTCAATAAATTATTTTAAATGATAATGCACTAGGTCGGTGCGCCCTTTTTCTGTTTCTCCATTTGTATCCGGTGTATTTGGACCACCCCGGTTTGTTGAGGGCAGCAAGCAGTGCATACTCCAGAAAATTCCAGAACATTCCTATTGGGTCTCCTGAGTCCTTTCCTAGCGCAGGAGTAAAGTGTTTGTTGTGTTGGACATGATGACGTTTGTCTGAACTACTACAGACAGGGCTCTCTACCTTGATGGAAACAAGTTATAACCGTTGTTATAACCTTTCCTTCTCGTTTTATTTTTCTAGCATTAAGGAATTCCTTGTGCATAATGTGCATACTAAGCTGCTAAGAACTTTAGTTTGGTTTATATGACAAATGTATATTGGTGCTGAACTTTCACTGTTCTCAGGGTAAATCCTACCTCTATGGCCTTATCCCACTGTTACCCAAGAATTGCTAATGTGTAAAAGTGCTAATGGCTCTGATTTCTATTCTCCCCAAACTTGCATGTATATTGTATTTTGTTGTACTAGCTGTTTTCACCGTAATAACTATTACAGTTACTCTCATTTACCTCTTGAAGGACAGCTTCCTACACTCGATAGCTCCTCCAACTAACCCTTACATTTGGTAGAGTGTCTTTTTAAACTTCTTTACCGTGCTCCTTATATAACGATCTACTTCTGCTGACACCCTTATAACCTCAGTATACAGAAAACAATCTTTTATATCCTTTTGTTTCCTCCTCTCTGCAAAGTATCAAAGGTCAGTGATAGATACTAGTCTTCCTTTCTCTATCTCCTAGTAAAAGTCTATTTGCTATATCATAAACAGTACTTGCATGACATCGGCATGGCGTATAAATCACTAGGAAAAAAACCTCTGATCATTTCATGACACCGCGGGACCGAGGGACAGGTAAGTGGCTGTTTTTTAACCGTTTCAATACCGTGCAATTTTACACCTTCCTGCCCAGGCCATTTTTCAGGTTTCAGCGCTCTCACACTTTGAATGACAATTGCGCGGTCATACAACATTGTACCCAAACTAAAATTTTATCATTTTCTTCACACAACTAGAGCTTTCTTATGGTGGTATTTAATCACCGCTGGGGTTTTTATTTTTTGCTAAATTAACAAAAAAATACCAAAAATTTTGAAAAAAAAAAACACGTTTTTCTTTGTTTCTGTTATAAAAGTTTACAAATAAATAATTGTTCTTCATAAATTTAGGCCGAGAGATGTATTCTGCTACATGTCTTTGGTGAAAATAACCCAAATTAGGATGTATTATTTAGTTTGTAGGAAAGTTATAGAGTTCACAAACTATGGTATAGATCTGAATATTGATCAATCCTGAAGTACTGACAGCCAATCTAATTTCTTGAGGTCCAAGAATGTCAGGACAGTACAGATATCCCCCAAATGACCCCTTTTTGCAGAGTAGACAGTCCGACGTACTTCATAAGAGGCATGGCCAGTTTTTTGAAGTTGTATTTTTTTTGTCATAATTTTTCGGAAAATTAAAAAATTTAAAAAATTATTTTCACTATTTTTTTTTTTTACATACTGTCACCAGTGCAGTACAGCATCATCATATAACTGGCATGGCAGTGAAGAGGGACACTGACTGGTGACAGTATGAAAAAAAATATATATATATATTTTTTTTTTTTTTTATTATTTTTTATTTTTTTTACATTTTTTTTTTATTTTTTTTAAAGATTTTTTTTTTATATTTTACTATGACCAAAGTAGTACAATGTTACCATAGTAACATTGTACTACTTTGGGGAAGTGATCAGTATTTTTTTTTTTTACACAATTTGCTTATAGCAAAGAATTACTTTGCTATAAGCAAGCATTTACCTGAATTAAATCGATTCATTCAGCTTTTTTTTTTTTTTTGTGCTTAGCTGTGATTTGCTCACAGCTAATCACATGACATGTGCATGTGATTAGCTGTGACCATTCACAGCTAGGCACTAGTATACAATGGATGGCATGAATGAAGCCATCCATTGTATACAACTGTCATGTGACCTGCTGTGATTGGTCACAGCAGGTCACATGGTACCAGCAACGGGGGCCGGTACTCAGATCTGTCATCGGCCGTGTCCGAGGTACACGGCGGGTGACAGATCGCGCCGCTGCGAGGCTCTGCATTACCGCAAACTGCGCATGTGCGGGTGCACGCCAAATGGCGTGCACCCGGAATGCCGATGCGCTTTTGAAGCCGCCAAACGGCCATTGGCCGGGTGGCTAATGGTTAAAAGTAAGCAGCTACAGTTTTTGTAGCTGCTGACTTTTTTTTTTTTATATTGTGAGTGGAACTCCGCTTTAAGCTGTATTTTGATACCAACATGGCACAGGACACCCCTCAGATTACTGTGTGGGAAGCACATAAATGTGTTGTTCGCGGTGAGTTCATTAAGTGGGGTGATAAACAGAAAAAAGAACAAGATAGAAAGATTGGGGACATTTCCAGGGTTATAGCGGCCCCTGAATCCCAACACAAATTATACCTGTACTCAGCTTTGGCAGATAAACTAGTTAGGGCAAGGCATGAATTACAGTCCATCCTTGATACTAGCTACAAACGTTCCCTATTCTTTAAAAAACAAATTTATTATGAGGGTGCAAATAAAAGTGGAAGATTCCTAGCCAAGGCCCTACGAGAGGCTAAACTTAACGAGAATATCCATGGTATTAAAAACGCAAAAGGCAACCTAGAACACGATAACAAATCGATTACTTCTATCTTTCATTGATACTATACCAATTTATATAACTTGCCTCTACAACACACTCCCAAAGACCTTAAGGGTGAGAAAATAGATTTAAATAATGATTTCCTTAATAAAAAGCAAACTACCATCACTCAAGATATCTGACGCAAAATACTTAGAACACCCTATAGAAGAAACAGAACTAGCCTCAGCTATTAAAGAACTAAAACTGGGTAAAAGTTCAGGCCCAGACGGTGTTATTTCTCAATATTATAAAACTTTTACCACCTTTCTTACAACGCCTTTACTCAGACTTTCAACTCTCTGAGTAAACACCAATCTATACCTAACTCCTCACTGGCGCATAGTTCTGTCATTCCTGTAAAAGACAAGGACCCTACTGATTGTACGAGTTACAGACCAATCTCCCTCCTCAATGCAGACATAAAATTACTTGTGAAAATACTAGCTATCCAACTTAGACCATTATTATCTGTTATCATTGGCCCAGAACAAGTTGGCTTCATGCCGGGCACAGAAGCTAGGGATAATATTGTCAAAGCATTGAAGGCCTCCTCCTCTCGCGTTTCCCGGGACTTTATGTTTGCTACTTGTGCACATATTGGCCTAGAAACTAATATGATGAGCTGGATCACCACACTTTATCAAAATCCCACAGCAAGGATTAAAGTCAATGGATATCTGAAACTGTTACTATTAAAAATGGAACGAGACAAGGCTGTCCCCTATCCCCCCTTCTGTTCATCCTCACACTTGAACCCTTTATCAGGCTAGTTAACCAGAACGATGCTATACATGGTTTCCAAATAAATAACACTGGTCAACACACTGTTTCTGGCATAAGATATTCCAACGGTTTCTAAGGTAATTTTGGGGTGCTGATTCCAAATCTGCCATCAATTTTTGTCTATCACATCAGGTTTTTGAGATATCAAATATTGCATTTTCAATAAAAACAGCAAAGTTATGATCATATACGAATAGCTATACAGCAGGGGCGGACTGACCATTGGGGAATTTGGGCACTGCCCAAGGGCCTGGGGTCAGTAGGGGGCCCCATGAGATGCCCCTGGTACCTTTCATAGGCTTTTTTGGGTGTGGTTTAAGTGTGGGCAAGGACACAGGAGCCCCATGATCCCCTATTGCCTGGGGGCCCCATGAGTTGTCAGTCCGCCCCTGCTATACAGGCATACATACAAGAATAAGACAAGATACAATAATAATGAAACAAACATTTAATGAGCCGTAGCACAAAGTTGTGAGTGACTGCATATCAATGTGAGTGAATGCATATTACCATGTAAGAATTTAATTGTGAAGATAAGAAAAATATGTCCAAAAAGGTCATTCACAATAGTGATGTTACATCTGCATAAACGACCTCTTCTTTGACGATCTCCGATGTACAGCTTGTGGAATGTCTCTCATCAAGGACCAGCAGTAATCTGCCATCATGTTTGAGTCGCATCGGCCTTGGTAACGTTCTTCCATAACTTTAATGTCTTGATGAAAGCGTTCACCTTGCTCTTCGCTCTTGGAAACTGGACCAAGTGACTATATAAGTAGTGAACCTTGATGCTCATTCTACATCCAAGTGCTTGGAAACTCAAGAGCAGCTCCTCCACAATCTCTCAATAGTTGTCCGCTTTCCTGTTACCAAAGAAATTCCGCACCACATCAGAGAATGCATTCCAAGCTCTAGCCTCTGCAGTCATTGTTGTAACAAGGTGTGGATCCCTGATGAGTGTTCTTATTTTAGAGCCATCAAATATTCCTGCCTTTTTCTTCTTGGCACTGAGACTTGAAAAGGTTGAACATATATAGCTGAAGCAGTCTCAAGTCTGATCAAGAGCTTTGACAAGTTGCTTCATTAACCCAAGTTTTATGGGCAGTGGGGGGAATACAGTTTTATTCCTTTCAACCAGAGGCTCGTTCTTGATGTTCTTGTCACCAGGCGTCAAACTGATTCTTGGTGGCCAGTTCTTTTTAACCCAGTGTTCCAATCTAGCCCTACTGTCCCAGTAGCACAGGAAACAAGGGTATTTGGTGTGACCTCCTTGCAGAGGGAAAATATTAAATAAATGTGGATATCTACATAAAATGATATTATAAACACACTATCCTAAAAATACAGCACAATATTTTAACACTAAAGCAGTCACTGACTCGCAACAACTTGCAATCATAAGTGGCAAATCGTTAATTTCAGGTAAAATCAATGAAAATGGTGTATGCTGATAGCATAAAAATGAGATGTGATCAGGGGCGGACTGACCATTTGGAAACTCGGGCATTGCCCGAGAGCCCGAGGTCAGTAGGGGGCCCCATAAAATGCCCCTGGTACCTTTTTCATAGGCTTTTTTTAATTTGGGCAAGGACACAGGGGCCCCATGATCCCCTATTGCCTGGGGGCCCCATGAGTTGTCAGTCCGCCCCTGGATTTGATAGAGAAAATCTGAGATCAGATATGGAATCAGCACCCTGAAATTAGTCTAAAACAGCTGCAAAAGTCCAGGCCAGAATGTTTTTATTTTTTTTTGTTGACCAGTGTAATAGGAGATTAAAAACGGTGGCAAACACGGATGATCTTTTATTTTTCCTTTCTCAGCCCCACGTTTCTATACCTAATCTTTTAAGCTTATTCAAACATTATCACTTTCTCTCTAAGGGCTCGTTCACACTTGACTTTATTTCTAACTCTTGCCAAATGCCCCTATAGCATTTGACAGGCATTAGACGCTCCTCAAATGCTCCCAAAACGCCCTATGCGTGGTTTTAAGGAGGTTGATAGGCATTTGCCAAGCGTTAAAATCGCACTACAAACTCCTATAATGAAGTTAAATGCTATTAACGCTCTGCAACCGCCTCGCAACCGACTGGCAGGCGTTTGCGGAGTGGCACCATAGACTTGAATGGGAGGCTTCAACTCCTCCTGACGAGGCGTCAGTTTTGCCGTGACGCGACGCTAACGCTTCCGTGTGAACAGCACTGTTGTGTGCTGCCGCGTGCAGAATTTTCATACGCATTTGAGAAGCATTAAAAATGCTTCCCAAATGCCTGTCTGATGCCTGCTGACAAAGCTAGTGTGAACGTAGCCTAATTTAAAGATAAATTACACTAAATCGGAGGCCTTGAATATATCCGTTCACACCCCCTCTCTAGCTCTCGCTAAACAAAATTGTTCTTTCAGGTGGGTCTCTACGGCCCTTAAATACTTGGGCATTTGGATTACACCACAACTAGAGGACTTATAAACACAAAACTATGTTCCCCTACTGAGAAATTTTGAACGGGATCTTAAATCTTGGTATGCGAAAACCTTCTGGTTTGGCAGAGCGGCTATCATTAAAATGACCATACTGCCTAGGCTGCTGTACTGCATGATGGAACTCCCAATTAAAGTGCCATCAATTTTTTTCAAGAGGCTACAACAAGCCCAAAGAGCCTTTGTCTGGGCAAATAAAACACCACGCATTTGTTTTCAATTAATTACCAGCACTAAAGATTATGGTGGCATGGGCCTACCAGATTTCAAAAGGTACTACTACGCCATACACATCACTAGAATTATTGACTGGAACTGTCATTCCTACAATAAACACTGGGTCACCTTAGGAGATTCCTATACCACATGCCCGTTAAGATTTCTACCATGGATATCTAAGTCCTCTTACCAAAAGCAGCTGCTATCACACCATTTAATCAATGCAACACTAGACGTTTTTCATAAAATCACGAAGTCTTCTGACTTTGCTAATACACCAGGCCCTCTTACCCCTCTAGCTAACAATCCAGAGTTTGTTCCCAGAATGGAGGTTGGAATAATCCCAACACTTAGGTCAGGCATCCCTTTGTAAGCAACCCATTGTTTATGTCCGGGTGGCATGAAGTAAAAAAGTGAACTCCAGGAGCTGTACGGAGATATAAATATTCCATATTGGCCGCATTTTCAAATGCACAATTATTTAATAAATCAAAAACAGAAGGATGCTTTCACCAGGCCTTTAACAGCTTTCGAAAAACTTTGCAATAAGGGAAAGGCTAGCGGTAAGTCCACCTCTTTGGCCTATTCATGGCTCCAATGAGATCACAACAAAACTTCCAATCACTTTAAGTTAAGTTGAGAAACAACATTAGCGATGGAATTTTTCTGAAGAACAATGGAGAGATACCTGCATATTTGCACACAAATGCTGTATAAGAACCAGGATGCAGGAAACCTCCTACAAAATACTAACTCAATGGTATGCCACACCAGATAGACTGAAGAGGTGGTTCCCCAAAAGCCTCAGATTTGTGTTGGAGATGTGGGTCAGCTAGAGGCACCATGCTTCACATATGGTGCCAGTGTCTACAGATCATAACATTCTGGGAAAAAATCTGCGATTTAATTTACACCATTACAGATCTAAATGTACTCTCTATTATTATTATTATTATACAGTATTTATAAAGCGCCAACGGTTCGCTCAGCGCTGTACATTACAATGGGGGAGAGAGTACATGCAACAGTACAGTAACAATACAATGTGATACATGAGGGTTCGAGGGCCCTGCTCCTTCGAGCTTACAATCTTACAATCTGTTCTACTATTGCTATTTACTATCTTTCCCTTTTGGTTATTCTATTCTATCTCAGTCTAATTCAGTAGCTTATGCCTCTGACTTTCCAGTCTTTCTTGTGCACATTGCTGAATATGGTTGTACATTTACAAAGTATATATATTAATCAATGCTTCTATGTCATATGTATATTTCCTCTCGTATACTTCTTGGTTCAACTATGTTATGTTATTATATAAATAAACTTAAGCTGTTTAAGAAAAAAAAGGAAACCAGAAGTCAGTGTAGTCAGGAGTCAAACGTCAGGAACAGGAGTCGAAAGAGAAGTCAACCAGACCATGCTGTACACAGGAACACAGGCAGGAACACATTGGAGGTCATAGACCATGCAAGGGCAGGGAAAAAAGGAGCTAAGCTGCTACAATAGCAAAAAGGGGTGGCTGTAGGCTGGACTAATGAGACAGGTAATGGTATCCAGGTGAATCACTGTGGAGACACCGAGTGTCTGGTAATTAACCAACAGCTGAGCAACTTCTGAGCACAGAAATAAAAGAGGTGCTCATTAAGTAGCAGGAGTCCAGCCCTGACACTTACACTGACCTGTGCTGTTAGCTTGATGGGTTGCAGCTGTTTTCAGGCCTTGCATTGGACTGGCTCCTTCCCTGCTGACAGATTGTCTTACGTAGGAGACTTGTGGTACAGTGCAGGTCCTTCCATCCAGCACCAGCCTGTAGGTATGTTCCCCTCTCTGGGGCCTCCTCCCAGGCTCCACACTCCAGCACCTTCTCTCAGTCTATCTTCCACTCAACTCCTCTGCTGCTTAGGCCCTTCCACATTTAAGGGTTGCCACCATGCCCGGCCTCCTTCCTGGGGATTGGCCAAGTTTCATTAAACATGCAAATCTAGGCATCCACCCCTCCTCCAGAGCCAAAAGTGGTGCCAATCTGCCAAAGCAGCAACACAGTACCAGTCAATTGATTAGGACCCAGCAGATAACCACAGTGGGTGAGCTCATCCAAGTCAGCGGGTAATGGTGGAGCATAAACATATTGTTTTACATATCCCAACAAGAAAAAGTCACAGTGTGTAATGTCTGGAGATCTTGGGGGCCAAGAGTGTAGTGCCAAGTCTTGGGGTCCTGTGCGACCTATCCAACATTGAGGCGATATTTCATTTAGAAACCAAAAATCTTGGTTGCGCCAATGTGGTGGTGCTCCCTCTTGCTAACAATGAAATCTTCAGATTCTTCATTAAGTTGTGGGAAGAGCCAGTCCTTCAGCATTTCAAGATAGGAATGTCCCGTAACAGTGTTTCCCTCAAAGAAAGGGCCATAAATCTTTGTAAAGGAAACCACACAAAACACAAATTTTTGGTGAATCGGGCTCATGCTAGACAAGATTGTGTGGCTTCTAAAGTCCCCATATGTGAACATTGTGATGTAAAACCTTTCCATCATATATAGGATGTAGCGCTAAAACTCAATCCAAATAAATGAAAGAATAAATAATATAAAAGTCCTTCTGGTATAGTGTCATCAGTCCATCACCAATCTCAATAGTGCATCCCAGGGCCGCTGATAAGGGGGTAGCTCCTGTAGGGGGCCCGGGCATCATCATTCCATCAGGGGGGCCCAGGCAGCTGACATGTGGCTCTCTCTCCTCCTTTCATTCTGCTACATTTGCAGCTACGCTCCACTCACTTCCACAACCTCCTGTCCTTCTCTCTCAGCATGGGCTAGTGCTCTGAAAGTGAGCTACGCTGTCCACTCTGCTCCCTCAGTCTGTCAGCTTGTTTCACATCGCCTTATATTTACCTCTGATTGTAACTTAGTTTCTCAGTCCCCCTTCCTTCTTCGATATTCTTGACCTACTCACTCTCTCTCATATATCTCTCCCACCCCCGGCATTCACGCTCTGATCTTCCACCTTTTTCAGCCTTGATGATTGTTCCTCTGTCAGTCTTCTTGCGTTACATCGTTCCTGTGCTCCCAGTCCCATCTATTCTGTTTCACTGTTTTTCCTGCTGATCCAACTCTCCAAGTCTTATGTTGTCCTCTGCTGTCTCCCACATCCTTTTGTCTCCGGACACAGTCACAGCTGATCAGTTTCATTCCCTTCTGTGACCGCCTTTTATCTTTTCCCAGCCTAGCTTAGTATTCCTTAGTCCTCCTGCACACTTGACATTTTTTACAGCGGCTGTTTTTGGCTTTTGATGTTTTTTTCTACAGCCAGTAAACTCCCAGCATGTTCTCCTATGTGTCCATGAAGGACCGTGGATATGGGGGTAACACCAGTTCTCTTGTACGGGGCCTAGGCCAGCAGGGGGGCCCAGGCAGCTGGGTGAATCAGATGTGGGCAGATTGGGTGATTGGCACGGTAAGGGGGGAGCAGGGGCAATTCTTGGAACTGATCCCCTGTGTGGCTCTCTCTGCAGAAGCTGGAAGCCGGCTTCTTCTCCTCTCCCTCCCGCTGACTTCCAACTGCTGCAGAGAGAGCCATACAGGGGATTGACTTCAGTAATTGTCCCCCTGTCACACCCATCACCCTCCCATCATAAGTTTCTCCATGCTGCTCAGGCCCCCCTGTGTACCCCCACCCCCTGCAGTGCTGCCAGCTATCCTCTCCTCCTTCCTACCAGCAGCTGCAAGCACACAATAGGATCCTTCAGGATGGAGAGAGGTTGAAGGGTTCACTAAATATGTCACATTTTACCAGCCCCTTTCTTCCCTGGATGAACACAATGTTCAGTACCAATCACTCACTATGTTAATTCATAACCGAAGCATAGTAAACTGTGTTTTTTTTTTTTTGGGGGGGGGGGCTGTCAGGTTGGCTGTATGGGGCCCCAGGGTTTCTAACAGAAGCCTTATGTCCATGCCCACATAGACTGCAATCAAAATTTCTTGGCAGGGAAAAAAAACCCCAGGATTAGTGGGTTTTCTAGAGGAGTTTTTTAGCTGTAGAAATGCTCTAATGCTGAAAAACACAGCAAAACGCGGTAAAATGCCGCAAACCGGTGTTTTTGGATGTTTTTTTTTGACCCCCCCCAAATTTTTGGTAAAAAATAAAGCTAAAAATGCAAATGCGGAAAAACGTGGGAAAATGCAGCTAAACGCGGCAAAGTGACACTAAACACTAATGCAAAAACGCTAAAAAAGAAAGCTTCCCACTCCTCTCCCCCAGGCTGCTTCCCTTCAGATCATCCTCCTTACTACAAACTTTTCATTGTCTATCCAATGCAACTTTTCTACTTTGCTTTTTCTGACCCCTATGCTGTCATCACCCCATTCCCTCTTCCTATCCATGTATCACTGTTCAACTCCTTCTGTCCAAACATTTACTAACCAATCTGTTCAATGTGTTCCATTTTCTATCATGTACAGCTCAGATCTAGCATAAGTAGATTCCTAAGGTCTCATGGAGGGCTGTGTTCACCTGCAATAGTAAGCACCGGTGTTTCGTGCATCCCCGTGCAGACAGTGCCATTGATGTCAAATGGAACACGTTTGCTGCACACTCTCATTGCTTCTCCCAATGTGACATCTGCACAGGTACCAGTATGGGTGCACAGCCCTTAATGTACCCAAGGTACATCTGGGATCATGTACTCACACCTGCATGGATATCAGATTGGGAGCAGCATTTGACTGCGTGCGGCCACCAATGGAACTGTCTGCAGGGCGATGCACAACACACCTGTGCATACCATTGCAGGTGAACACCGCCCTCCATGAGTGTACGCTTTTCTATATCCCATGTGAACAAAACATAACAAGCTCTCACCATGTTGGATTTTAGACACATATAATACTTCTTTTAGTGTCTTGAGGCTATTATGAATGAAAGAGCCGTTGAAATAAAAAATGAAGTGTGATTTTATTTTATCACACAATGGCTTAAAATAACAATGTAAAGCGTATCATGAACAGTTCCATGTAGATAAAACTACTGTAGAAATATCAAGCAGAAGTTTAAGAAAAAGTCACCATTATTTTCATAGATATCTGGCCATGTGCAACGTCCATCTTCTTCTGGTCCTTCCCGAGACTTTGGGAAGAAGCCGGAAGTGACGGTCTTGTCTTGCAGCACGCACCTGTTCCAGCTTCTCAGAAGGTTCTCAGATGTGTGAGTCTGTTTGAACAGCCGTGTGTGTGTCAAAGTGTCAGTGTTAGCGTGAGTGTGTCTCCCCAACTGTCCCTTATGGACCTTTTTATGAAGCGAACAAGCATCATTCCTAGTGATTTTAATACCTTCTATGGAAATTATTACTGCTTAGCAAAACAATTTCATAGAAGAGAGTGGACGCTATATATATGATGTTTGATGGACAGGTACAGATGCTGATATACATAATACTGTAAGCTAATGATGTAACCTCAGCTATTCATATTTAAATGATAATATAACTTAAGAACATATCAATGTATAATCACTAATCTATATATGTATCAATATTAGAAACGTATACTAAATACACACAGATACTATAAAAAATACATTATGTAATAGTAAGTACCTTCTAATACCTTTGACATTTAGTACCATAATCTCTTAACCAGCTATGCCTCAATATAGAATACTCCACCTTCAGCTGGATAGCTAGTTCAGCTTAACTCCTGTCGTATTTTACTGTCTCAGCTTAACTTATTCATATTTTTTTGGTCTCAGCTTATTTAATAGAAGAATTAAATACTATTATTGGCGTAAGGCGTCCATTCAAACATATTAATATTAATTATGATTAATCATAAAAACCAAATATTTTGCAAGCTTGCCAACAAAATAAGTGCTGAATCACAAATTTGATTAATTAATTTCCTTCAAGTCCCCCTTATGATTAGTCCATAATTAATTTATAACCAATGCACACTTCATTCATGGCCCATACACACAGCCTTGTACCAAATGATCGTACATATTCCTCATAACTGGACCTTATCAGTTCAGTTTCTCTCTTACTATAAAAATTCTTAATCATAATGCTAATTTTAAATGATATATGATAATAATAGTAATATAATAATAATAATAATTAAATGATGTAATAATAATTAAGTAATGTAGTATATTTCCATATTTGTATAATAATATTTTAACTTTTTGGAAATATACTTTCCATTCTAAAATGTATCATAAGTTTCTATTGCTCCTATAAGAGTAATATGTTTCTTAACCTTTTAACAAAAGATATTCTATTAACTGGAATAACTCTATTATCTTACTATGGATGTAAGTATCAGAATAAAAGGATCATTAAAATATATATGTGACCTATAACAATGTTTTCAATAATAAATTATTTTATCACTAATAAATAGATTTCCTCTTGTTGAATCTTTTTTCATGCAATGTCTATAAAATATCTTCTTTAAGTTCTGTAAAATTAGAAAACTTTTTGTTGAACGTGATAAATCAGTCATAAGTGTGAAGTATTAAGCTCTTGTTCAATCTTCTTCCAGGAAGATCTCTTCTTTAACATCCGAATTCCTTAATGTTGGCTTGTAGGAAATCGCTATGCTTCATATTTGATTTTGGATGCCATTTCTGTAAAGAAAATGCAGTATCATTACTTTGGCACAAACATTACATTATTCTTGCACCTTTTTTCAACAAATATGAAATATTATGGAACAATCAGTTTATGATTTTGAACACATATGTGAAGTAACATTACTTTCTATTTCCTTATACAGAAAACATCTATTTATCAACCAAAGTACTGTCCTTGTCCTGTCTAAAATTACCTAAACTAGAATACAAAAGTAGTGTGATATTTAGGTATGACAGGACGCAATATTTCATCATAGGTCATGACCTCAAAATCCTGTTTTACTAAACAAAGAAAGGTTTTGTATCACCCCAGAGATGACAATGGACTATGCCTTTGTTCTCATCTCTTTAAAATTAGAAATATGCGTAACTGTTTTCTGTGCTGATGTCATTATTTCTGGTGTTAGCTATACAAACATGTGTTGGTGTGTTTTCCTGAAAATGTTTTCCTGTAACATCGATCACAATGTGTTTGGCTAACAATGCTCTTATCCACTGAGGATACCTTTCACGACATTCTCTGAATGTATCTTCCTCCAGAATTCTTCTTAGTGAACTGTCAGGAGACTGTAATATGATACTGTGTGACTTCACTGTGCTTTCTGATGCTTTGATTGCATAAAAGACACTTAGCAGTTGCTGTACCTCTAATGTAAAAGTTTTTGCCAATGGTGATAAATTTCTGGAGAAGTAACTAGTTAGTCTCTCATTACCTTCTTTTAATTGAGACAAAGTTACTGAAATTGCATTATCAGATACATGAGTTTTCACAACAAAAGGAGCATTGGAACAAACCTCAATTGTATGCTGGCGCATTCTGCAAATCCTTTTTCAACTCTTTTAAAGCAATATTCTCATTTGGACCCCACTGGTCAACTATGTTATTTTTACTCCTCAAAAGATGATATAATGGCTTAACTTTCTCTGCGAAACCATGTATAAACTCTTTGCAATGATTTATGTTTTTCAAAAATTGTTGCAATGCTTTATGAGTTGTAGGAACTGGAAAGGCAGTGATAGCTCTGACTGTTTCCTGCAATAATTGTCTCTTTCCTTGACTAATCTGCATGTGAAAGCATTTCACCTGACTTTTCATCTGCTGAACTCTTTCCGGGTTTAATTTTAGGCCTGCATCCTGTAACAACATAAATAACTCAGACAAAAGAGTAATATGTTCGTTAACATTCTGTGTACTCAGCATAATTGTACTTGCATGCTGAAAAATGCATTCTGGCCTTGAAAATTGTGATAATATTTTTGCTATGGATTCATGGACTATACCATCACTGATATCTAAACCAGCTACTAATCGAGTGAATGCATAAGTCTCTATCTGGAACTTGAAAGCTAGCTTGTATTGACAACTTTTAGCTAAGGGGATCGAAAAATGACTGTTATCGATTTCCAAAACAGAAAACACTTTGGACTCGGCCTTCAAATGTAACTTGATAGTAGAATGATCAGGAACAACTGCTTTGTTATTTGTGATATGTTTATTCAGCGTCCTGAAGTCAACTGACAAAGAATATGAATTGTCAGCATTTTTGATAGGCCAAATACAGTTATTTACTACTGATTGTGTTTTCTTTAAAATGCCAAGTTGTACAAACTCTTGAGTAATGGCAGAAAGTGGTCCTATTGATTCTTGTGGTAACTCATACTGATTAAGGGGTATAGGATCTTTTCCCTCAATATTCAATTCTGTATCTTTCAATGTTCCTATGTCATTTTTAAACTTTGACCACAAACTTGGAAAACGTTGTACCAATTCCTTTAAAGCACAATTACCATCAGTATCAGGCCATTTTTGTGATGTAGACATTTTTTAAATGAAACCAACATCACTATATATAGAAGAATCCATTAACATTGATTTGGGCCTAGATGGATTCCTCCAAATAACTTTGGTCATAATATCAATAATCCACTTCTGCTTATTGATCACATCAATGCCAAGAATATTTTTTGTGTTGTTTCAATACCAAATATCAGTGTTAGTTTTCACTAGCCCAGGTACTTCAACTGTTACATTAGGCACCTGTCTAGCAGTGGAATTACCTGTATTATTAAAAAACCTTTTATTTTACACATGGGTGAATTTGGTTTCATTTTGGTACATTTTCTCTGGTTAGACTAATCTCAGATCTGCTGTCAATTAAAAATGTAATCTTTTTACCATTTAGTAAACCTTGTATAAATGGTCTTCCATTGTCATCCAATACAATTGGAGCGACACATTCTAATGATATTGGGGATGAATGTGGACGTGATTCTATTTTTGGAACTGGTAATAAACCATTTGTGTCAGTGACAACCCTTCTCACCATGTTGTCAGAACAGTTGTTTCTAGTCAAAGTATGAATCTGTTTAACTGTTAAGGCATAAGGCAATTCAGTCAAACCTTTATCATTACACAACAAAACAGGTTGTACAAAAGCTGCTTTTTCACTTTTTATTTCCATTTTCTTTATTTGTGAGTCAATTTTAAACTTCCAACAATGCCGTCTAATATGACCTTGTTTATGACAGTGAAAGCATGTGGTATACTCTTTATGACTCACTTGCTTGCATTTGTCGTTGTCATTCTTACTGGGACTTGTGATACCTGGCTTAACTGTCTGGCTATTTTTGTCACTTTGAATCACAGCCACCTCGTAAGTGAGATTGCTATTTTTTAATTTTCTCCGGATTTTGTCAATGAAACTTACTATGTCATTCAGATTTTCTTTTTCCTCTGCTATGGCAACTGTTACTGGGTCAAGATACTTGAATTCCTTTACAAAAGCTTTGATCATAGCTGAGTCTTCCTCATTTTCTACTCCAAATATAATTTTATATGCTTTAGAAAACTTATTTTTAAACTCAAAAGGATCTTCGTCAGCAGTAGTCTGAAGTAAGTCTAGCATTGCTATAGAAGGTACATCCTCACCAGTTGAACATACCAGCAATTGTCGCAGTCTGTCTGTCGCGTCATTATGTTTTTTGTGGTCTTTATCGTTAATAACAGAATTTTTTATTCGAGTCATAAATTTATTTGGTAGCCATAACGGAAATAAATAATTTATTTCATGATTTGAAAGCTGATGACATTTGACATGCATTTCATATATTTCCATGTTGCTGTATATATCTTTTATCTTTATCTGAATCATAAGCAGGGATGTCTTTTAAAACTTTCATTAATTGATTATGTATTTGCAACTTAAGTTTTGCAGTTTTACATAACAATTCTTTATGTTTAATTTTTGTTTCGTCATCAGAGTCAATATCCGAACTTTCAGAAATATCGGACGGTCGTGGCTCTGATCTTGAATCACTCTGTTTGTCATCTGTGTTTATCATGGCAACCTGTTTACTATTATTCTGCAGTCTTAACAAAAGATCTGTTTTTGAATCAATTTGTTCCTCAAGATTCTCTATGTAGTTACAAAAAATGTCACAGTTTGGGCAATTAAGAGCATCTTGAGACAAATTTTCATGTATTTCTGTGTTCTGTACAGTGCTGCATTCTGTCTGCTTTAATGTACAAGCTTTTTTAACAGGTAAATCAACATTCAAAATCATTTTGTTGAATATTCTCACTAAATTTAAGATATTAGATATCTTTTTACGCTGTCTGTGCACAGTAAATCTAGACTTTTCTTTCTGAATATTGGCCTGTAAACATTCATTGTACATGTAGTGCCATAAACAACCATCTTCAGGATATAAAGAAGCATCTTTAAACTCTAGCTTGCTTTCTATAGCTAACTCATCAATAAATTCCATAATTGTTACTCACCGTAATCAGAAGATTTTAACGTTTGACCCGACTCAGTCACTGGACCTCTTGTCCACGTCTGTTTAATCGCCTTTTCTGCTAGGTTCTTTTCACCGTGTTTTTTCCAGAATTGAAAATCACAGAATTTGTGCATTCTCCCCCTTATCAAGGAATGGAAAAATGGAGAAAAACTGTGGCGGTGGCTGGCTCACCAAAATGTTGGATTTTAGACACATATAATACTTGTTTTAGTGTCTTGAGGAGATTATGAATGAAAGAGCCGTTGAAATAAAAAATAAAGTGTGATTTTATTCTATCACACAATGGCTTAAAATAACAATGTAAAGCATATCATGAACAGTTCCATGTAGATAAAACTACTGTAGAAATATCAAGCAGAAGTTTAAAGAAAAAGTTACCATTATTGTCATAGATGTCCGGCCATGTGCTGTTCTGTCTTCTTCATGTGATCTTCTTGTCCTTCTCGAGACTTTGGGAAGAAGCCGGAAGTAGATGGAAGTGACGGTCTTGTCTTGCAGCACGCACCTGCTGTAGCCTCTCAGAAGGTTCTCAGACATGTGTGTGTGTCATCGAGAGAGTCCCTGTCCACTGTCCCTTATGGACCTTTTATGAGGCAAATTTATGTCATAGCTTGGGATTCTTAAAGCCCGTGTATGGACATAGAAGGGAGGGGATGCTACACACACATGATGTTTTTGATTGACAGGAACAGATGCTGATGTGCATAATTCTATAAGCTAATGATGTAACCTCAGCTATTCATATTTAAATGATAATATAACTTAAGAACATATCAATGTATAAATCACTAATCTATATATGTATCAATATTAGAAACGTATACTAAATACACACAGATACTATAAAAAAATACATTATGTAATAGTAAGTCACTTCTAATACCTTTGAAATTTAGAAACCAGAGTCTCTTAACCAGCTATGCCGAAATATAGAATACTCCACCTTCAGCTGGATAGCTAGTTCAGCTTAACTCCTGTCGTATTTTACTGTCTCAGCTTAACTCCTGTCGTATTTTACTGTCTCAGCTTAACTCCTGTCGTATTTTACTGTCTCAGCTTATTTTACTGAAGAATTAAATACTATTATTGGCGTAAGGCGTCCATTCAAACATATTAATATTAATTATGATTAATCATAAAAAGCAAATATTTTGCAAGCTTGCCAACAATATAAGTGCCGAATCATAAATTTGATTAATTTCCTTCAATTACAAAACAAAGATTCAGTCATTACAAGAACCTAATTGGATGAGAACTACTGTTCCCCAGTCTGGAAAAAGACATTTAAATGCTTTCTTAGCCAAAAATGTACTCTATGTACAGGTGAAACTTGAAAAATTAGAATATCGTGCAAAAGTTAATTTATTTCAGTGCAGCAACTTAAAAGGTGAAACTAATATATGAGATAGACTCATTACATGCAAAGCAAGATAGTTCAAGCCGTGATTTGTCATCATTGTGATGATTATGGCTTACAGTTCATGAAAACCCCAAATCCACAATCTCAGAAAATGAGAATATTGTGAAAAGGTGGAATATTCTCGGCTCAAAGTGTCCCACTCTAATCAGCTAATTAAGCCATAACACCTGCAAAGGGTTCCTTAGCCTTTAAATGGTCTCTCAGTCTGGTTCAGTAGGAATCACAATCATGGGAAAGACTGCTGACCTGACACCATCACTGACACTCTCCATAAGGAGGGAAAGCCTCAAAAGGTAATTGCAAAAGAAGTTGGAGGTTCCCAAAGTGCTGTATCAAAGCACATTAATAGAAAGTTATGTGGAAGGGAAAAGTGTGGAAGAAAAAGGTGCACAAGCAGCAGGGATGACAGCAGCCTGGAGAGGATTGTCAGGAAAAGGCCATTCAAAAGTGTTAGGGACTTTCACAAGGAGTGGACTGAGGCTGGAGTCAGTGCATCAAGAGCCACCACACACAAACGGATCCTGGACATGGGCTTCAAATGTTGTATTCCTCTTGTCAAGCTGCTCCTGAACAACAAACAACGTCAGAAGCGTCTTACCTGGGCTAAAGAAAAACAGACCTGGTCTGTTGCTCAGTGCTCCAAAGTCCTCTTTTCTGATGAGAGCAACTTTTGCATCTCATTTGGAAACCAAAAACCCCGAGTATGGAGGAAGAATGGAGAGGCCCAAGGACCCCGACTATGGAGAAAGAATGGAGAGGCCCAAGGATCCCGAGTATGGAGGAAGAATGGAGAGGCCCAAGGACCCCGAGTATGGAGGAAGAATGGAGAGGCCCAAGGACCCCGAGTATGGAGGAAGAATGGAGAGGCCCAAGGACCCCGAGTATGGAGGAAGAATGGAGAGGCACAAGGACCCCGAGTATGGAGGAAGAATGGAGAGGCCCAAGGACCCCAAGTATGGAGGAAGAATGGAGAGGTACACACTGCAAGATGCTTGAAGTCCAGTGTGAAGTTTCCACAATCTGTGTTGATTTGGGAAGCCATGTCATCTGCTGGTGTTGGTCCACTGTGCTTCATTAAGTCCAGGGTCAACGCAGCCGTCTACCAGGAGATTTTGGAGCACTTCATGCTTCCTTACGCAGGCGAGCTTTATGGGGGATGCTGACTTCATTTTTCAGCAGGACTTGGCACCGCCCACACTGCCAAAAGCACCAAAACCTGTACAATGACCGTGGGATTACTGTGCTTGATTGGCCAGCAAACTCGCTTGACCTGAACCCCATAGAGAACCTATGGGGCATTGCCAAGAGAAAGATGAGAGACATAAGACCGAACAATGCAGAAGAGGTGAAGGCCGCTATTGAAGCATCCTGGTCTTCCATAACACCTCAGCAGTGCCACAGGCTGATAGCTTCCATGCCATGCCGCATTGAGGCAGTAATTGCTGCAAAAGGGGCCCAAACCAAGTACTGAGTACATATGCATGCTTATACTTTTCAGAGGTCCGATATTGTTCTATGTACAATCCGTGTTTTATTGATTGCATGTAATATTCTAATTTTCTGAGATTGTGGATTTGGGTTTTCATGAGCTATGAGCCATAATCATCCCAATAATGACAAATCACGGCTTGAACTATCTTGCTTTGCATGTAATGAGTCCATCTCATATATTAGTTTCACCTTTTAAGTTGCTGCACTGAAATCAATGAACTTTTGCACAATATTCTAATTTTTCGAGTTTCACCTATATGTATGGACATTTAAACTGAAGTTATTACTCCTAGATTGTAAGCTCGAAAGAGCAGGGCCCTCAATCACCTCATGTTTTGCATTGTATTGGTATTGTTCTGTCACATGTTCTGTCCCACTTTGTAATGTACAGCGCTGAGCGAACTATTGGCGCTTTATAAATACTGTATAATAATAATAATAATAATTACCTGTAAACAAGTCACGAAGAACATTCACCAACAACCCACAAATGAGAAAATGTAAAAATGACAGAAAAATTGTTGGAAAAACTTTATTTTGTGTTTTCTCATCTGTAGTACATATATTAGACATACATGCACTGTAGGCACATACTGGGGATGGTATTTTGTATCATCGCTCCTTAGGACATTTTCAGCTTCATGTTCTCAGTGTATGGATTATAAATTTGTAAAATACAAAAATATAACTTTACAAATAACTACATTTTAAATTCATTGTAGAACTCTTAGCAACAGTAAAGATGTAAAATATGAATTATTATACCCTGAGTTGCCATGCTATCATCCCATGGTAATCTAGAAACTTATTTTAACATTTTATACAAACCAGCATTCAATGTGAATGTACTTTGGTAGTTTAGTGAAGATTTTCTATGCATTTGCAAACCAGATGTTTGATACATGTTCAGTTTGAAATGTATTTATTTCAGGTATTTCATAGCACCGTCATTACTCCATGCTTTACATATATATTGTACATTCACATCAGTCCCTAACCCCAAGGAGCGTACAATCTAAGGTCCCTAACTCACATTCATACATACACATACTAGGGACAATTTAGACAGGATCCAATTCACCTACCAGCATGTCTTTGGAGTGTGGGAGGAAACTGGAGCCCACGCAGGCACAGGGAGAACATGCAAACTCCAGGCAGGTGGTGCCATGGTTGGGATTTGAACCAATGACCCTAATGCTGCCAGGTGGAAGTGCTAACCATTTAGCCACTGTGCTGCCCCGAATATAATTGTTCCTTCCACTATTGTCACATGATAATATTTTCAGAGATATCTATGGCAATCACCAAGGAGGAAGCTCATGATATGCAAAAAAAAAAATATATATATATATATATATATATATATATATATATTATATATATGTTTTTTTAGTGTTTCATTAATTCAATTTTATTTTGAAAACAAATGAAAAAATAAAAAAAATAAACAGCAGATCATTCAGTCTAATTTAAAGTCACAGGGCTTCTAAACCTTGCCTACTTTATTCGGAAAAAAAAATGAAGGTTTGGTAATACATATACTTTATGAATCAATAGAGGCACTGGGGTTGATTTACTAATGGCAAATAGGTCGCTCCCTTTGCAGGAGAATTAATCCCAGAGCTTAGTGAATAAGGAGAATCTGTTGGCTTCCATTATCCAATCATACACAAGCAAAATTTTACTTTTTCTTGCATATGATTGGGTTTTCTTCTCGGCAAAGTGAAAATTCACCATAAAATTCACTAAGCTCTGGGGCAAAGTCCCTTAAACAAATTAAGTATTTAGTGAACCCCACTGGGTGGACAGAGCCTAATGGGGAACTAAGAGGCTAGTTATCCATCAGGTCCATCTTGGGTATTCTTGCAAAGTGAAATTCCACCACATTCACTAAGCTCTGGTGAAAATATCCTTGCAAAGTGCAACGTAAACAGTCTATTTGCCTTTAGTAAGTCAGCTCCACTGACTGAACTGCAACTTTCCATACAATATCCATGACCTAGGTGTACAAGAATAGGCCATTTGGGTTGACTTTGATCTCTCACTTTGTATATAACTGAGCGGAGGTTAACAAACAAGTCATTTTCAGAAAAAAAAAAATGATAAACAAAGATAAGGCAGCAATTCTATCAATTAGAATAGTAATAGGACACAGCATATGTGATCAGGGTAGGCAGTCCTCTTGACTATGGCAAACCTTACTAAATGGCAGTTTATGATTATTATTATTATTATTATTATACAGTATTTATATAGCTCCAACAGTTTGCTCAGCGCTTTACAATATAATGGGAGACAGAACATGAGACAATACAGTAACAATACAATACACGAGGTGTTTGAGGGCCCTGCTCCTTGGAGTTTACAATCTAGGAGGGAGGGGAGAGTGGTACAGGAGGAAATAGCTGTGGGGGATGGAGTGGTAGGAAGAGTGGAGGAGATCGGCAATTAGGTGAGGGCGGGGTAGGCTTCCCTGAAGAGATGGGTTTTCAGGGTGCGCTAAGGTGAGGAGGGTAGGTGACAGTCTGATGGATTGGGGTAGTGAGTTCCAGAGGATAGGGGAAGCCCTGGAGAAGTCCTAGAGATGGGCATGGGAGGAGGAGACCAGGGAACTGGAGAGTAGGAGGTCTTGTGAGGAGCGGAGAGTGCGTTTTGGGTGGTAGATGGATATCAGGTCGATGATGTAGTTTGGGGCAGTGTTATGAACAGCTTTGTACGTCAATGTTAATATTTTGAATTTTATGCGTTGGGCAATCGGAAGCCAGTGGAGGGATTGGCAGAGGGGGTGGCGGATACGGAGCGGTTAGTAAGGTGGATGAGTCTGGCTGCAGAATTCAGGATAGACTGAAGCGGGGATAGCCTGTGGTGCGGTAAGCCGGTGAGGAGGGAGTTAAAGTAGTCAAGTCGTGATATAATAAGGGAGTGAATGAGTTTCTTTGTGGTTTCTGGAGTTAGGAACGGGAGTATTTTGGAGATGTTGTGGAGGTGGAGTCTGCATGAATTTGTCAGCGATTGGACCTGGGGCTGGAAAGACAGATTGGAGTCTAGAATGACACCTAGTACTCTGGCTTGCGGGGTGGGGCTGATGGTGGCGTTGTTGGTCGTGGTGGAGAGGATGGGGGGGGGGGGGGGCAGGCTGGGGAGAAATCTAGGAGCTTGGTTTTGGAAAGGTTTAATTTGAGGAAGTGGAGTGACATCCAGTCTGATATGTCGTTCAGAGAAGGCTAGTGATTCGGGTGGAGTCTGAAGGGGTGAGGTAAGGGGTAGACAGATAGATTTGCATGTCATCGACATAGAGATGGTAGTTGGAGCCGTGGGAGTGTATCAGTTGGCCAAGGAAGGAGGTGTAGATGGAGAAGAGAAGGAGCCTGAGGACAGAGCCTTGAGGGACCCCAACAGAGAGGGGGAGGTGGCAGCGTTATAGATAACACTGAAGGAGCGCTGTGATAGATAGGAAGAGAGCCAGGAGAGTGGGAGTCTCTGAGGCCAAGAGAGTGTAGTTTTTTGAGGAGGAGGGGGTGGTCGACCGTTTTGAAAGCCGCTGAGAGGTTGAGGAGTAGAAGTACTGAGTAGTGGCCATTAGCTTTGGCTTTTAGCAGGTCGTTGGTGAGTTTGAGTAGGGCGGTTCGGTGGAGTGAAGGGGACGGAAGCCAGACTGTAGGGGATCAAAGAGGTTGTTGTGGGTGAGGTGGGAACACAGGCGATTATAGACTCTCAAGGAGTTTGGATGTAAATGGCAGCAGGGAGATGGGTCTAAGGTTGTTTAGGTCGGTGGGATCCAGGGAGGGTTTTTTAGGTATGGGAGTGATGTGCATGTGCTTCAGAGGGGAGGGAAATGCGCCAGTAGAGAGGGAGAGATTAAAGATGTGAGTGAGGGAGCGTAGGATGGAGGAGGAGGGTGATCGCAGTTGTGTGGGGACAGGGTCAAGGGGGCAGGTGGTAAGGCGAGCTCCAGAGAAGACCTTAGTGACCTCTTCAGTGGTAGCAGGGTCGAAGGAGTGGAGTGTTGAGGGGGCTTTAGTGTGAGGAATGTTGGGCGGGGTGGAGGTCTGGACAGTGGCGTGGTCGAAGGAAAGGAGTGTTGAGGAGGTATACATGCGAGGGATGATAGGTGGGGCGGAAGTCTGAGCAGTGGTGATGTCCCTACGAATTGCGTCGATCTTGCTTTGGAAGTGGTTAGCAATCTCGTGGGCGGTGAGTGAGGTACTGGGTGGGTGGTGGGGCGGAGACAGTAGAGAGTTAAAAGTAGAGAAGAGCCGGCGAGGACTGGAGAAGAGGGTATTGATGAGGGTTACAAAGAAGGCTTGCTACTTTCCTCAAGATCAATGACAAGAGGCCTGTTGCACCTTAGTATAGCCTCGTAAAGCTTATCCTTCTCTGGGTTGCCCCAGGAGGTTTTATATTGATAGAGCTGCCTCATCTTCTCTTGGTGAGGTTCCCTCCTACGTATTATGTCATACTGCTCCTGGGTCAGAAGACTCTGGGCCAGCAGATCATCCAGAACCGGGTCTACGTGGGACAGTCTTTCGATAAGAGCCTTTTGGTGTTTATCCACAAAATGTTCTGGTGGAGAGGATACAACTGAAATCATTATGAAAATCATACATACACATTTCACATTGATCCCCCACCAAGAACAAAATGACCCCAGTGTCGGCTAGTGCTGGAACTTAGGAGGAGTGATAATGTCACCCCATGCGTCATTGGACAGTGTTTGGGTCAGGCAATTGGAGGTTGGGCTTGAGCACTGTATCATAGAAATAAGTCACCCCTGATGCAGGGTTTTTTGCAGCAGCACCCACAAAGGAGTGAGTGGAAGGGGAGTGCTGGGAGGGTAAGTATAAGGCAGACCCTGTGAATTTGCCTGGAATGACAAGATGTTTAGGTCTATTTAAAGCAGGGCTGGACAATTCCCAGGTACCAGAAGCCACTGCTGAACAGGTCAGAGCTGTCCCGCTGCCCCTCACCTGTCCTGCTGCCCTCACCTGTCCCACTGCCCCCCTTCTGTGATCCTCCCCCCTACCTGTCCCGCTGCCCCTCACCTGTCCTGCTGCCCTCACCTGTTCTGCTGCCCCTCTTCTGTGATGCTGCCCCCCACCTGTCCTACTGCCCCCCCACCTGTCCTGCTGTCACCCTCCTGTGATGCTGCCCCTACCTGTCCTACTGCACCTCTTCTGTGCTGGCCCCTCCAAACTCTCTCGCTGCCTCCCACCTGTCCTGATGCCCCCCACCTGTCCCCGCTGCTCCCCTCCTGTGATACTGCCCCCCTCCTGTGACGCTGCTCCCCTCCTGTGTGATACTTCCCCCCCCCTCCTGTGATGCTGCTCCCCTCCTGTGATGCTGCCCCCTACCTATCCTGCTGCCCTCCTCCTGTGATGCTGCCCGCCACTTGTGACACTGCCCCCCTCCTGTGATGATGCCCCCCACCTGTCCCACTGCCCCGCTCCTCTCCCACTGCCCCCCCTCATGTAATGCTTCCTCCCACTTGTCCCGCTACCCTCTCCTATCCCACTGTCCCCTCCAATGACACTTCCCCCTCCTGTCCCACTGCCCCCCTCCTGTGATGATGCCTCTCACCTGTGATGCTGCTGTGACGCTGCCCCCTACCTCCCTGCCCCTCCTGTGACGCTGCCCCCTACCTATCCTGCTGCCCTCCTCCTGTGATGCTGCCCACCATCTGTGACACTGCCGCCCCCTGTGATGCTGCCCCCTCCTATGATGCTGTCCCCCACCTGTCCCACTGCCCCATTCCTGTCCTAATGCCCCCCCCCCCCCCCTCATATGATGCCCCTCATATGATGCTGCATCCCATCCGTCCCGCTGCCCCCTCCTGTCCTACTGCCCCCTCCCACGACATTTCCCGTTCCTGTCCCGCTGCCCCCCTGTTGTCCTGCTACCCCCCTCTTGTCCCGTTACCCCCCTCCTGTGATGCTGTCTCCCTCCCGTAATGCTGCCCTCCCCACCTGGCTCCTAACTTTTTTAACTGGCTCCTAGATTTAAAGCAACTTTGTCAAGCCCTGATTAAAGGTGTGCGGAATATCATCCAAAGCATGTCAATGCTGCCTCTCAGATATTATTCTCACTCAATGTTACAGCACTATTGCAGCTTGATGGAACAGGCCCCATGTCCGGCCCCAACAACCGTCCACATTCTGGAATTCATGAAGCTGTCACTTTGACACCTCCAACATTACCAACTCATGAAATGGATAAAACTCCCTTGTCTTTATTCCAGACACAGATATCCTCCCGATGTAGATCTGGCTAATTCACCACCAGGACATGGAGGGAGAGTGAAATATGACCGCACAATGGTAAAAATGATATGTTTCCTTTTTATTGAAGACTGGGGGAAACGTATAAGAAGCACTCCCCCCCTCCACCCCCCATATGAAGGAATGTCAGGTTTGAAATGAAGAAGAAACTTAAGCTTTACGAGTTCATATTTCACTTTTCATAGAACTATAATAAAAGGTATTGGGGGAACTTTTGAAGATACATAAATTACAGTTCACTTACCCGCCATGCTCCTCGGCTGATCTACTAAGTTTGATAAACGTTTTATGTCCCCTAAAAATAATAATGATGGTTGTGGATTAGATCAAATATTCCCATTATTATTTAAAACATATATATTATAGATTTGTTGAAGTTCATACGTGAAAACTGAGAGCATAGCTGAACTTAACCGCTTTAGTGCCGCCCCGTAGCAGAAATACTGCTACAGGGCGGCAGCTGTGTGCAAAATCATGTAAATATACGTGATTTTGCAATTCCGGGTAGGGCGCGTGCACCGAGGCGCATGTGCGGGTGATTACTCGCCGGCGTCCTGTGATTGCTGAGGATCTCCAAGGATGGGGGGGTGTTAACTGTTTGTGAACAAAATAGTTCTCCTCCCTGTCAGCTCCTGCACACTGCTTTGGATGGCTCTGCATAGCAGCATGCTTACAGTAAAACACTTCCAGCACAGTTAACCCTTTGATTGCCCCAGATTTTAACCCCTTCCTGTCATTAATACAGTGTCAGGGCTTTTAATTAGCTCTGATCACTGTGTTGGTGTCACTGGGGATGTCAGTGACACCAAGTCAGTTCCCCCCAGTGTCCAAATGCCCACCGCAGTCCCGCTATGAGTCGCTGATCGCCGCCATTACTGGTAAAATATTTTTAAAAATCCCAGTATATATACCGCCATTTGTAAACGCTATAACTTTAAACTAATTAGTTTACACGTATTGGGATTTTTTAAGTAAAGAAACGGAGCAGAATTTTATGACTAAATTTATGACGAAATTAGATTTTTTTAATTTTTTTACTGGACATGTTCAATAGCAAAATGTCAAAATATTGTTTATTTCTCAAAATTGTAAGTTTTTTTTTTTTTAATAGCACAAAAAATTAAAACCTCTGAGGTGATCAAATACCACCAAAAGAAAGCTCTATTCATGGGAAAAAAGACGTAAATTTCATTTGGGTGCAGCGTTGCATGACCGCACAATTGTCAGTTAAAGTAACGCAGCGCCGTAACGCACAAAATGGCCTGGTGAGGAAGGGAGGGAAATCCTCTGGAGGGTGAGGGGTTAAATTGGATCTACAGCCATTTAACTGGAGAGTTTTTTCTTACATGTTTGATATTTTTAAATAAAGAAAAGGTTACCGAGTCTACTTTTACAACAATGCTCATGTAGCAAGGTATTTAAAAGGAAATGTGAAATTGTTATTAAATGGCTCATATAAAAAAAACGGTACAAAGGTAGAAAGTCAAGTAATAAGATACATAAGTAGACAGTAAATTAGTAAATAATAATTTGAATGTACTTCTGATATACTGTTGAGTTCAGCACTGTGTGTGGGACCATTGATCAGTTCTACCTATTCCTTACAGTAGTGCCTGGCCTCCCTTAGGTACTACATGTCCCAGGATTCACAGAGCACAACTGTGCAATAATTTGCAGGCAAAGGAGGTGGGAGCAGAGGAGGAAGAAGAGAGGGGCACATAATCTACCACCTATGACATGTCTCCTTCCAGCAAGTCCAGAGGGAGGATAAAATGAACAGGACCATGCAGGAACATGGTTGTGGTTTCCAGGTCTTGCTGTCACTCAAATGCCATGGGTGGAGATTTTATCAGTGGGAGGTTTACATTACTTGTACTTGCTGACAGTGCTCAGGCAAGGTCATCCGGTGTCCTAGGTGAAGACGGGAAACTGCCCCCCTTTTCTCAGCTGGAAAAGGTGATGGGTCCAATAGCCTCACTGGCTGTGATACATGGCAGAGAACTGAAGTGTCTAAAATTGATGCACAAATAGACAAATAGAGAGCTAACAGTGGAAAAGGAAAAAATGTCCCTGCATTGATGGTGTCACCGGAGGAAAAAAATGTCCCCGAGTTGTTGGTGTCATTGAAAAGAAAAAGCATATCTGTGTTTCTGGTGTCGCTGAAAAGAGAATTTATATGGTATTTATGTCAGTGGAATGAAAGGGGGCAGGAGGGCTCTGTGGGGCTTAGAGAGGGCTATGAGAAAGGGAGGCTGAAGGGCTATGAGGGAGGGGGGAAGTGGGGGGTCTTAGGGGGGGTTCTGAGGAGTAGTGGGGAGATTTAGGGCTGAGTTGACCCCCCCCACACACTTCCTCTGTGTACTCGCAAATTTCAGCTTCTCAGCATATCATCCAATGGGAATGAGGGCAGCTTCTCCTCATTCCTGGCTCAGAGATCACATGACAAGGGGAGACAGGAAGAAGGGCAGTCTTCCCTCACTCCCCAGCAGCACTGTGTTGAGATAGAGGTGTGTTCTTGGTGGAGTCTGCTCTCTTCTGCCCACAGTAGACTGTGATTGGAGGCAGGAGAGAGCAGACTCTTCCCTCCAGCAGACATCGAGCCCTTGCTCCTTCTGACAGAGGTGAAGTTGCATTCCTTCCTGTCAGTGAGGTGCAGAAGAATGGAACAGCCAAAGTTTCCAGTGCACTCCCTGTGACGGGATTCACTTTGGGTGGGGGGCCCATAGAACACAGCTCACTTTGGAGAGGTGGGGAGACCCCTGTCTCAGCTCCCCATATCCCTATTATGTGTAAGTCCCCCTGTGCCTGTTAGGGGTACAGGGTGATCTGTCCTAATATCGGGGTGGGGGGTTATTGATTAATGACATGTGGATGCATCCCATTGTTCTATTGTTAGTCTTGCTTGGGAGCAAACTATTATGGGATGTATGTGTTTATGTCAGGTACCGACTGGTGGTAACTCTAGAGATCCACAGGCTGGGATTCCCCAGGGTGCGGAGTCTAAGCCTCATTCTGCTGTGTTCACCAGAGCCCCTGATGGTGGGGATGGACTTGGAGCAGGCTGAGACCCGGTCGCGGCCCCTGCGCATTGGTATTCCACGCATGCGCAGACCTGTGCGCCGCGGCCAGGGGCGGACAGACCATTTGGAAACTCGGGCACTGCCCGAGGGTCCGGGGTCAGTAGGGGCCCCATGAGATGCCCCTGGTACCTTTTTCATAGGCTTTTTGAGTTTGGGCAAGGACACAGGGGCCCCATGGGCCCCTATTGCCCGGGGATCCAAGAAGGGGGCCCCATGAGATGCCCCTGGTACCTTTTTCATAGGCTTTTTTGAGTTTGGGCAAGGACACAGGGGCCCCATGATCCCCTATTGCCCGGGGGCCCCATGAGTTGTCAGTCTGCCCCTGGCCACGGAGGACCTTGAGATCCCTGACAGTTTATGTGTATTGGCTTGGTGGGGGGGGTGTCTCTCCAGCAGCTCTCCCTCCTGATGGGACTGTCTGTTGGTGTGTCTCTAGTTACTAAATGTAGATTGCCCCGCCCTGTGTCATTATGCAGGGAGGGGGGATTGTTCCCTTGAATGTATATATCTTGTATCTGTGTTAAAATAAACTAGTCTACTTTCTGGATTACTTCAAGATTGGTGTCGTCTAGTCTTGTATGGTCATCTGTGGTGTCTGTTGTTGGTGTTCGGACGGGGAAGCGGTATTTTAACGGAAGTACTCAGCGCAGGCTGGGACGGTTCCATTACACTCCCTCATCCACATATCAACACTATGCCTGGGGAACGTGCACCTTCTGCCCCCCCCCCCCCCCGGGCTTGCCGACGCTGGGCTGGAGGTGTAGAAAGTGAGTAGAGTTTGAACTTTTATGTATTTCTTTCTCAGTTGGAAACTCACAGTCTGTTCAGCAAATTATCCAATAAACTAAAACATAAATGTTACCTCTTGTTAAGATAGTGTCCCAAACTGGTTCTTTAGTGCTTTCTTCTGCCACCTCTAGAAGAATGTTTATAGGATTTCCTATGATAGTGATTTCCGTGAACTGGTAAGGTCCGGAGTGATGACTGGTCTGAAACTTAAGGGTCTAGAAAATTCATCAATGAAGAAATCATCATTACTTCACGTTTTGGTCACAGAATGTAGCGAATTATCATGCAATTACTGTACATACATAAGCCTAATACAAAGGCACATTTGTGGGCTGGTGACATAGCACCAGATACTCAGAATAGGCTCCTCCAGGTTCCAGAAAGCACCTGCAGAAAACCTCCAAGAAATCTACTAAAAATCCATCTACGGATTGACCTTAAAGAATTGCTGATGCATTTTGAAGGGAGATTTTTCTTCCTCAGATCTCCCTTTGAAACGCATCAGCCATTCTTTAGGGTCTTCCTCCACTTGGGATTCGCACAGGTCTCTGCTCTGATTGGCCAGTATTGGATATTATATGCATATTACATTTTGGTGTTTGTGAGTATATATCTGTTTTATCTTTCAATAAATTTCTTGTTGCTGAGGTAATGCACAAGGCTATTGCCCCTTCTTTTGTTCTTGTTTGCAGCATTGTCCTAGGCTTCCTCAGCCTTCCTAAAGGGATGCTCAGCAATGCTCATTAGATGGACCTATTTAGCTGAAGATGGTCTGTCCATTATTTCCTGATCTGGGTCTCTGAGTGCAGGAGGAGACTTGTTGTATAAAATCAAGCCCCAGGCATGCAGACTGCTTCTACAAACATTGGTGAAAGAATGGGTCGCTCTCAGGAGCTCAGTGACTCCAAGCGTGGTCCCGTGATAGGTGGCCACCTGGGCAATAAGTCCATCCGTGACATTTCCTGGTTACTAAATATTCCACGCTCAACTGTTAGTGGGATTATAACAAAGTGGAAGCAACTGGGAACAACAGCCACTCAGCCACCAAATGGTAGGCCACGTCACATGACAGGGCGGGGTCAGCGCATGCTGAAGCGCACAGTGCGCAGAAGTCTCCAACTGTCTGCAGAGTCAATAGATAAAGACCTCCAAACTTGGTGTGGCCTTCAGATGAGCACAACAACAGTGCGTAGAGAGCTTCATGGAATGGGTTTCCATGTCCGAGCAGCTGCATCCAAGCCTTCCATCACCAAGTGCAATGCAAAGTGTGGGATGCCAGTGGCTGTAAAGCATGCGTGCTTTACACCACTGCACTCTAGAGCAGAAGAGACGTGTTCTCTGGAGCAACCAATCATGCTTCTCTGTCTGGAAGTCTAATGGATGTATCTGGGTTTGGTGCTTGTAAGGAGAACAGTACTTGCCTGACTGCATTGTGCCAAGTGTAAAGTTTGGTGGAGGGGGGATTATGGTGTGGGGTTTGTTTTTCAGGGGTTGGGTTTGGCCCCCTAGTTCCAGTGAAGGGAACTCCTAAGGCAACATTTTGAACAATTTCATTCTCCCAACTTTGTGGGAAGAGTTTGGGGATGGCCCCTTCCTGTTCCAACATGACTGCGCACCAGTGCACAAAGCAAGGTCCATAAAGACATGGAGGAGCCAGTTTGGGGTGGAGGAACTTGACTGGCCTGCACAGAGTCCTGACCTCAACCCCATAGAACACCTTTGGGATGAATTAGAGCAGAGACTGTGAGCCAGGCCTTCTGTGGTGGGGGCAATCACTAGAACTGATCCCCAGTATGGCTTTCTCATCAGCAGCTGAAAGCCAGCGGGAAGGAGAGAAGAAGCTTGTTTTCAACTGCTGCAGAGAGAGCCATACAGGGGATCGGTTTCAGTAATTGTCCCCCTGCCATGCTGATCACCCTCCCTGCCTGCATCAGATTCACCCAGCCTGGGCCCCCATGCTGGCCTGGGCCCCGTTGAGGACTGGTGGTACCCCCTTATCCACGGCCCTGTTTCTAACTATAATCAACAAACTTCCCTACAACGATTAATTCTGACTGTAAAATGACTGTGTCAGCATTTAAATGTAATGGTTACCTTGGGAAGTACATAGTCTTGTGGGTGACTGGCAATGACATATTTGGTTTTTGTATATACAGTGTCAAGGGTCTGAGGAGGCTTTACAATTTTCTGAAATCCAACCTTCATCTTGTACTTGTCAAGTCTCTGAAGCGGAATTGTAATAGGTAAAGATTAATCAGGTTGTAAGACATAACTGCCACCCTAGCTAGTGCAGAATCATGGGAGGGAAGCATTATTTTTCTATGTTCAAGAAATAAGAGCAATACATAGGAGCCAAACAAAGAGTAACAGAATATATAATGACCATATGAGGTTCAGGTCAGCTCTTCGTAAAGTACAACCCCAACCTACTGACACCTTCCCCATGTCCATGAGTGTCCCGGTTATCCTGTTGAAGCTGAAAGACCAAACGTTATGAGCTCTGTGCTGGAACATACACATGGTTAATGACCGACTTCTCTCCTTTGCTTGCCTGGTTTCGATCCAAACCGAAATTCTAACAAACTTTTTGTTATTCGGAAATTCAGATTTAATAACAGAATCTAAAATAACTAAACAAAATTTGAAACAAATCGAATTTGTGAATGTGAACCCCAATTTCAAATCAAATTAGATTATGAAAAGAATAGAACATAAAATAATAGAATAGACTAGGACAGAATAGAAAGACTAAAATAGAATAGAAGACAATATAGAGGACAATATAAAATTAAAGAATAGATTAGAACAGAATGGAATAGAATAGAAAAAAAAACCCAATAGAATAGAATAGAAAAAAATAGAAAGACATAAGAATGTCAGTGAGTGCAATAGGAGAAAGGAAAAAATTTTTTTTGGGAACAGAATAGATTAGAATAGAAAAGATTAGAACAGAATAGAATACAAAAAACAATATAATAAAATAGAAACAATATACCTGTCTTCTGAAATCTGAATTTGGAATAGAATAAATTTGAAATAGAAAAGAATGGAAAAGAAAAGAATAGAAAAAAAACAATAGCATAGAATAAAATAGAATTTAACTGTCTTCTGAAATTCAAATTTCAAACAGAATGAATTTAAATAGAATATAATAGAATGGAAAAGACAATAAAAATAGAATTTAGAAGAATAGGATAGAATACAATAGAAAGAATAAAACCATTTCCAAAATTAGAATTTCGAATAAAAAAAAATTTAAATAGATTAGAAAAGAATAGAAAATAACAGAATATAATAGAAAAAAACCCCACAATAAAATAGAATAGAATGAAACTGAAAGAATATAACTGTCTTTTGAAATTTGATTGTCGAATAGAATAAATTAGAATGTGAATGCCAATTTGAATTTTCCGAATTTGGTTGAATTGAATTAGAATATGAAATTGAACAAATTCCAAAACTGATTTGAATTTAACAAACCAAAATGATTTAAGTAACGAATCAAAACAAAACAAAAACAGATTTTTTTTCATTCTGCGCATGTTTACAATGCCTGGTAATTGGCCACTCAGGCCTGGGCACTGCATCCCAGAACAAGGGGAGAAGGTCACATGTTCCCCCATTCAGGCACTAGGTAATTCCTTGGGGCCCTGAGGAAGGGACCAGTGGGGCAGCAAGGAGGATGTGGCTATCAGTTCATGGAGTTGTTCTTTCAGTATTTTATTTAAAATTAATATACAATTAAAAATGAAAACTCAATTTTACCTCTTCGATGTGTGGAATAAGTGGCAGTAAATGAAGGTGAATTTTATATTCTTGATATTCCTGCCTCTCCTTGGACAATTGATTTGGAAGTAGAGAAGTACAATTCCATGAATCGGGGTCTTTTTTTTCACAAGTGACAGCAGAGGGCCCAGGCAGCAGAAGGTGGGATTCTCCAAAACTATATAAAACGGTTCCACTCGTGTCGGACTTATGAAGGCCATGTTCCCATCTGTGAAGTGGGCACATTTAATCCTCGATGGGTCTCCCGTAAAACCTATGAGATAAAGAGTAGGTTATATCTAGAGATGAGCAGACAAGGCGCGCTGACCCATAATGCATTCCTTAAGGACATGTGATCGCATTAGCCAATCAGCAGCCAGCCAGCCAGCACTGTGTAATGGTCGAGCTATAAATGGCGGCCATTTTAGAATTCTTCATTTGCCTCCAGTCATTCAAGAGAGGCAGACCGCTCTGTATTAGGGACAGAGTTAGGGCCACAGAAACGTTACTTGGGGACAGAGAAACGTTACTTAGGGACAGAGAAACATTACTCAGGGACACAGAATTGTTAGTGAGGGCCACAGAATCGTTACTTAGGGCCACAGAAACGCTAGTTAGGGCCACAGAATTGTTACTCAGGGACAGACAGAATTGTTACTGAGGGCCACAGAATTGTTACTTAGGGCCACAGAAACGTTACTCAGGGACACAGAATTGTTACTGAGGGCCACAGAACTGTTACTTAGGGCCACAGAAACGTTAGTTAGGGCCACAGAATTGTTACTCAGGGACAGACACAGAATTGTTACTGAGGGCCACAGAATTGTTACTGAGGGCCACAGAACCGTTACTTAGGGCCACAGAAACGTTACTCAGGGACACAGAATTGTTACTGAGGGCCACAGAACTGTTACTTAGGGCCACAGAAAACGTTAGTTAGGGCCACAGAATTGTTACTCAGGGACAGACACAGAATTGTTACTGAGGGCCACAGAATTGTTACTTAGGGCCACAGAAACGTTACTCAGGGCCACAGAATTGTTACTGAGGGCCACAGAACTGTTACTTAGGGCCACAAAACGTTAGTTAGGGCCACAGAATTGTTACTCAGGGACAGACACAGAATTGTTACTGAGGGCCACAGAATTGTTACTGAGGGCCACAGAACTGTTACTTAGGGCCACAGAAACGTTAGTTAGGGCCACAGAATTGTTACTCAGGGACAGACACAGAATTGTTACTGAGGGCCACAGAATTGTTACTTAGGGCACAGAAACGTTACTCAGGGACAAAGAATTGTTACTGAGGGCCACAGAAACTGTTACTTAGGGCCACAGAAACGTTAGTTAGGGCCACAGAATTGTTACTTCAGGGACAGACAAAGAATTGTTACTGAGGGACACAGAATTGTTACTGAGGGCCACAGAACTGTTACTTAGGGCCACAGAATTGTTACTCAGGGACACAGAATTGTTACTGAGGGCCACAGAACCGTTACCTAGGGCCAAAGAAATTGTTACTCAGGGACAGACACAGAATTGTTACTGAGGGACACAGAATTGTTACTGAGGGCCACAGAACCATTACTTAGGGCCACAGAATTGTTACTCAGGGACACAGAATTGTTACTGAGGGCCACAGAACCGTTACTTAGGGCCACAGAATTGTTACTCAGGGACAGAAACAGAATTGTTACTGAGGGCCACAGAATTGTTACTTAGGGCCACAGAAACGTTAATCAGGGACACAGAATTGTTACTGAGGGCCACAGAACTGTTACTTAGGGCCACAGAAACGTTAATC